>LUCM01008201.1:8469-112095 GCA_008360955.1 Fasciolopsis buskii | reverse complement strand
CACTTATCCATGCCATAGACAAATTCGGATAACCATACGCAAAACAGGGCAACTTTCAGGCACCGGACAATCAGCACTACGTCACGAGACCGAGTGTCCTTCACAAGTAGATCTCATTAAAATCGCGTAGTAAGACTCTCTAGAACATTGGAGGCCTCAAGGACTATATTTTTGTATATTCTATAAAATTTAGGAATTTTCGTGAACGAATATCACCAATTATGGCCTATTTAAGTAGTTATTTATCCGTATTGCCTAAAATCAACCACTGCGGTGCTCAACATATGAAATAATTAATATACTTTGTGTTTCAGCCTTTGGATAAAAACAAAAACTGGAAATGTTCAATTTACGACTTTACTAGTAAATTTACCAAAAAACCATATGATATAAAGAGTCACTTTGAAAAACGATCCCTGGTGGACCTTTTTGGGGGAGTTCTAGTGTCCCCTTTGCTGACTGGGTTACATCGAGGGGTTCCTTTCGAGCCTTAATTCTTTTTTGATATATCAGTCGCGAAATGGAATCGTCTGCAACCATAGTTACATCTGATTTGCTATCCTGAAATCCCAAAACCCCATTGGTCGCTTTTGGATGTAAGTCCGCTTGCGTTATGAACTCAGCATATTGTCATGGCACCATAGGGATACCTTGCTGTTTCCGTTGCTGCTGTTTACAACTCCATTTTAATGTGCAACAACGGACGGTGAGTGTTTTTGCATTCGCTCTTTGCGTCCATAGCCGTCTTTCCTGCAAGCCGTTGCTAGATGCAACCCGTTTAAGCAGTCAAAACAAGTACCAGTCTTTTCTTCTGCATTCCAGGGCTCTCTGTCTTTATTATTTTCGGATTTTTAACATTCAACCAGCCCATTTATTTCCCGACACAGACTGCATTCTGCTGTATGCCTTCTCCAGAATAGGTGACTTGTGTCCCCATCCATGTCTGTTGCCTGACCCAACCGGTTGATATGCTACAAAATATGTCTTGCCGTTATCCCTTAAAACCTGACCGAAACAAATGACGGGAATGCGCAGTTGAAACTCATTGAAGTCTGTCGGCCCTTCAAAATAGAGTTTTCTGTTTTCTCGGCCGAGTTTTTCCGCTTCATCTGCCCAGCGACACTGGAGGTGTACACGATGACAGAGAATAATCGATTTGGGGGTGTCCTGTGCGGTAAGGCTGGAGATGAACTGCGTATAATTAAATGCTATGTTGTACTTTTGCATCTTTTTTTAAAAATCAAATTTGGTAGCATGTAAACAGCACTTCATATGTATTTCTCCTCGGAAAGGATATCATCAATCACGTTTCTGGGTATTTTAAATGGCTCTCCGAACAAACGTTTAACATCTTGCGAGCTCTGATGCAGCCCACATTAGGAACCAATAGTGCCTCTCCCTCCCTGGATCGGCCGTTGAAACAGTGCATCAGATAAGGTAAAGGCTTTCTCGATCTTCTGTTTTAGGCTTGATGAAGCTCTTGTACTGCCTAAAATGTTGATCGCCCTCCAATGGTCATTAGTTCGACTAGTGGGAGGTTCAATGGAGTTGCCACGTTGATGCTAGTGATTTCCACGAAGCGAGCTTTTGGTGACATTCGGAGCTTCTGGTCCCCAATTTAACCTGATTTTTCCGGCGACCGGCTGCGGATTTCTGACGAGCCACAGAACTGGCCTAGAATCTGGTCAGTTTTAATTCCCGCTCTACTTCAACTATTTCTAACCCAACTGTGTCAGCATTTTCGAAATTTATATGTGCAGAACTGGGATGCGGGAGCAGACTCAGTGTACTAAAATATATAACGTCGGCTGAATCATTAAGACCAACAACCGGACTGCGGACTTGCTGGGTACTTTTATCTAAGTCCAACTGATTTAGATCCTTTTCTTGGAATTTCGTCGTTTTTCCTGTCCAAGCTGACCAATCAGAATATTGCACCGTTTCGATACTAATTATTTGAGCAACACTTAGATAGACTGTAAAAAATAACACAAACCGCAAATGTGTGTGGCCAATGCGAATGCAGAACGAGGACAAAATCATAAAATCTACCGGGAGTAAACAGGCAGCCATGTCAAAACCAAAGCCACAACTAAAGTGTCGCCTATCAAAAATCATGACAAAAATAAGCTGATTGACAAACATCGTAAGTCATTGGTATTTGTAAATTCTTAGGTGCGAGTTATTTTCTTTCAATACGCCTAGTCATGAATTTAACTTGGAGGATTTTGAAGATGGTTGTATGCAATCAGAGCCCCTCGAAAGTTGTAGGTAAAACTTACTCGTGCATCTGATGTAGCCAATGAATTGTCCCAAAGTCACACACAGCGCGACACCAAATAACAGGGAAATTGGATGTAGTGGTTCAACAGTAGTGAAAAACTCATTTACAAGGGAGCGTAATTAGGAATACAACGCACGCCATAGGCGATGTACAGGACCCCAGACCAATCTTCTCCAAGAGCCGAACAGTCCTTCGAAATACAATATTTGAAGTTCTCAACAGTGGTAAGCATGCTTTCTCGACGCCCTCCGTAGTTCTATCAAGAATTCGAAATCTGAAAAGTCAGTTATGACCAGGCAAAAAACAAACCTTAGTAAAATTTGCGGTTCCTATCCTGGAGTTCTAACAAATCGTATTTATCCGTGCCTGGCAGTTTCCTCCAGCGTCTCAAGCAGCTATCAGAATCTATGGAGCTGAAGCAGTACAAAAATCGATACTCGCTGTCAATCAACTAAGACAGTTGCACCTCAGATATCCTTGATGCAGAGGTAACTCTCAATGAGTAAATTGTCGGCGGCAACCATTTCCTTAAGTTTAAAAGCAAAAGATTTTTTCGCATTCCGCTGGTAATTATCAAACCTAGCTCTTCACCACTCCAAGTAACGTCCCTTCGACTGGCTCGTCGCTGTGCAAGAGTGGCTCCTAACCAGACGTTTTCCAGACTGATAGTACTGGTGGCTTGCCACAAGCGTTTGGGACAAATCATCAGTACTGTGCCAGCCGTGAATTCAACTGCTTGTTGTCACACTACCCATTGCCATATTTTCACAAATTTTAGCTGATCAAAATTGGAAACTGGAACTCTTTTGATAGGATCAGCATTCATAGGATCAGAGAGACAATTTAGTCTTTAAGTTCAAAGCTTTTAGTTAGGGCTAATATGTTGGTGTTTTTCTTCAAAATGGGTGTGGTAACACTTTCTGCATCCCTAACATTTTGGATATTGGAACCAATTTACTTTTTGAACAACGTGGTTCATAACTACACTCCGGTAAATGCTCGTTGGCCAAATTGACGGACTGACCGGTTGTTATTAGCAGAGAACCCCGTCACAGAAAATAGCAAATCCTAGCCTTTGTTCTTCCCAGTTGCCTCCGCAAAGAATGCGCCAAATGATTGCTAGGTACAAATTTCCATGTGATAAGGCAGGTGAAAAAGGAATTTTAAGTTCTTTCCAGCCCCTTCAAGACCAAAACAAGGGAATAATTCATTTGGCGGTAGTAAATGGTTCTCACAAAAGTGCGTTCAAGTCTCATCAAATTAAAGAGTGATGTAAAGAATTCCAGATGCTTACCGGTGCTGCTTTACCTGGGTCACGTGGCTCTGGCAGCTACCGGTCGCAAGACGGCTGATATCTTTAAGTATTATTCCAAAATCATACTTTCTGCGCCCTAAGCTTCCTCTCTAAAGCCACTCGTTATGGTTTACGCCACGGAGAAGCAAATTACACGATCTCGGTAAACGGAAAGTAGCGGGCGCAAAAGAAGATAACACAGACTGGGAAACCCTTGGCCTTTCAGGCCCTTTTACTGCAAAAACACTTCAGGACACCAAGCTTTCAAATCCAGGAGTTCAACTTTTCCAATTCAGTGTGTCCTGATGTAAACTGCAAGTTTTCAGAGGAGTTTGCGCAAAGTCCTCAGAATACTGCGCGATCAATTTAGGGAATATTTTGGACTCACACTTTTCCGGCAGCATGAATAGACGTTATGATCAGGCCACCTCTGAACACGACCGGCATAAACGAAATAGTTATATACTCATTACATTAGATGGCTACCTAGCCGAAGCCTACAACCCGTCGTTAAAATCGACCAAATGGGTACACTTGCTTGATAACAACACCACCGCCGGCTTTGGCACGGCCTCCCCAAAAGCGGATCGTGCAGAGCAGAAATAGTCAACACTGACGGTGAATTTTCATAGACCTTCAAACTCAGGACGGCGTTAGTTGCCATCTTCAAGGGGTTTGAAAAATCTTTTGAATGCAGCAATATCACTCAAGGAAACGTCAAATTTGAAGTATCTTATCAGAGACGTCGATATGGCTCTGGTTTTGTTGAAATCCATTCTTCCACAAATAAAACTGGTTCCCCATGTTCTGAACCGATACTGGTCCAGCAGTGGCTCTCATATTTAAGGAATGTTCGTACCGATTGTTCTTTTTTAGTATGACAATGCTCTCGCCAGGCAAGCTTTTGCAAGGGTCCTAGAAATTAAGGTTCTTGTCTGATTTCACACAGAAGCAATACATTGAGCTGATTCAGGATGTCCATGCAAGTGATGCGACTGGATACTTGAAGACGATGGCCACCTAGGTGAGAGAGGTAAGTGGACGGGTGTACCCGAAAGTGCACCAACTGTGGTAGGGATTGTAAGAAAGCTAAAGGGTTACGACACATCAGAAATATTCCAGCTAACAGGCTGAGGAATACAGTAAAATACTAACCAAAAGTGAACAAAAACATGGGAAAACAGGAAAAATGGAAAAAGTAAATGCATGGCACGTGGCCTTGAAAATTTGTCTGTCAAATGAAGTTATGCAGTTGCAAACAAGGGATGGAAGCCGACGTTTTAGTTTAGGCTTCAGCAAAACAGAAAGATGACATATTCGCTTCTGCAGAGAATTCAGACAACAGGCTGTGTGCTGTGGCCACTGAGGAAAGTACTTCACTCAGACCAAGGGCTATCCGTTGCAATTTCATAGGCACCAAAATTTGACAACATGCCATCTATTGTAGTATGTCTTATGAGCTTTAGTGGAGTAATCGTAAAAGAGGATATGAAATGAAAACAAATTCCAACGGGCCACTAGAACTAATTGAGCTACCAAGTCAACCAGTTCTGACGGCGCTGGTTGAAACGAGATCTACCGGTATTGCAGGAAGGACGGACGTTATACATTGAAAACACGAGAAACGAAACGGTCCTCATGGTCAACGGGAAAACCGATCAAAGAAAACAGCACCTGAAGTTCGTGAGAGACATCCAGGTGAAGGCAGACTGCTTAGTGCATACAGCAAACCGAAAACCCACAGCGAACCCCGTGCAAGCCACGGTCGTTGGAGGGGTTAGCCAGCCTTCGTGGTCTTAAGCTAGGGGCAGGTGCATGTCTGTAAGTCCTGTGAAACGCAGTTCCAATGTGAAGAGGTATCAAAGTATGGGATTTTGGTTCATATTTAATCTCTTCTTACTCGTAAAGAATTACCTACACGCACCTTTGGGGACCATTGCACCGTTTTGCTTGTGATAGTAACAGCATCATCAAACCGTCCTCCGCGCGACTTCCGTATAACAATCAGAAGCTATCGAAATTCGTGACCAATGGGATGCCAAAAGCCAGAACCCAAGAAGACCGCACAGTCCTTCAGCGACCACCTGTTCTCTTCTTACTCGCATTCAGGGCTGTCCCTCCCCACTTCCACCATGCGAACCATTCCTCGTAACCCGCACACTCTATAGTCGAATTGTCTAGGAACCTCAGTAGCAAACTAATCAGCATAATAAAACCCTCCCTCCATACGAGGCCCGATTGCATCCCCTCATTTCGCATTCATTTAGGTAGCTAGATGACTTCCTTCTCCTTTTAAACCCATTCACCTGATCATTAGGAACCAGTGCGGGACCCACTCAGTGGAAGACTTCAGTCGTCGTTTCCCTACACAAAAAGGAGCATACATACCATGACTCAGAGAAATACCGAATCAAGAATCACACATCCGGAGTCTGCAAGGTCATACGAAAGTCAAGTCAAGTCCCAAATACAAGAATATCTTCATTCAAATGGTTCGCTGTCTGACTTGCAACATGTTTTCATTAAACTGGTGTCTTCTTTTGCATGTCATTCCGAATTTCTCAGTGCTTTTAATCTGTTTTGCGACAAAAGCAGATCAGTCATTGTAGACTAGCATAATATGGCAAACACTTTCGATTACGAATCTCCTACCCATATTATCCTAGAATTACCGACTCCTTCCTCTACCGGTTGTCTAAGTATCTACCGGGCCGCTCCCAGAGAGTGACGATATGTAGTCATTTTCAACTCCCTTCCTTCGTACCTTTTGGTAAAGTAAACACACTTGTCACCTTAGGCGATGGCACTCACTTAAGGTACCCTACACATTTGATCCCCAGATCAGCCTATCCTCGTCAATCATATTCAAGATGACCCACATTCTCTCAACCAGTAGTGTTCAAAGTAGCTGATGCAAATTTCTGCCATCACAAGCATCGCACTCCCATTCAGGTGTTCACGCCTCCCTGCACTCTGACTTTGGACAACCATACGATCCCCATCCCCTTCGCAGTAGGAGATCTTGTATTAACCTAGTCCCTTTCTTTTGATTTCCTCAATTAGGCTTCTTTTCAAATAGTAGAAGCCAAACCAGCAAGCTTCTAGCCTCGTAACCAATGTAAGACACTACCAGGAATTTGGCACTCTCAATAACTCTATTGTGGCTACCTCGAGTACAGTCGCTTTTGAAAATATTCAACGTTCGTTCTCCAAACAGCTGGCAGGTGTCCCCTCTTCTCTTTCCTATTTTGAATACCCCAAACCATCCCAAATGGATCCGCTATGGCTTACCCGATCCCAGACTAGTTTGTTCTTTCGCCACATTTTACTGAACTCTTTTCATATCCGTTGGGACAGAGGGCATTCTCTCTACCTATTCCCCACGGAAATTCATCTTTCAGGACCACATTTTTCCACGCAACTCACAGAAAACTGTGGAAATTGTTACTTTTCCACATTCGTTCTTCCAACGCTTTGGTCAAATTGTAACTGGAAACGAATAAGCTACTCAAAAAAGCAATATTCATCTCTCCATAGATACGGTATATGAAAGAGTTCCCTAATTCTAAAATTTATGATCTAGTTCTTCAGTGCATCTCACCAACTGCTCAAGTTCATGAATCTCCATCCTCCGACGAATAGTTTCAAGCTATTCCCTTTAGCGAATTACACATTTTGTGATCTGCATTTTTGCCGTCATTTACCGCTGGCATGGTGCTAAAGAAAGCTACGTGCGAGCTGTTTCATTGGGCTCATATGATTTTAACGTTTTCCTTGTTAGCCATCCTCATATGTCATCAATGGAACGGTTCCCGGGCTATCCCATTCCTCTTCATTATTCTATTCCAGGGAAAGCTGAATGACAAGAATGAGTCCAAACGAATACATCTTTTTACCAAATGGTCCATACTGGACAGCTGGAGATGCCGCCGATTTTCCATGTTACATTATTCAAAATCATTTCTGAACCAGACATATGGGCCCGCCTCCGGAATGCCGTTGGGAGATGCAAAATTAGTCCTGATGACGAGGCATGGCTTGATTCGACCACGTTGATGCCACTTTGCTCAGCTACATTCTAGAGCAACCCACAATCAAATCTGGTATTTTCCACTGTGTTTTTACGCCCATTTGTTCGGTGTGAGGTGCGGTCATGTCCGCTGTTTTGACCAGCTCACATCAGGCGCATATTATTTACTCAATCACATTCACTTTCAATATATTTTCACCACTCGCTTGCTGCTACATGAAGAGACTTCTAACTTCTTCGTTGGCAGACGACCCCGTGTGCGACGTTCATGCAATAGTGTTTTTCGGTGGAGTTCACACACGTCACAATCTAGAATGGACGATACAACGTGGACCGAAACCCAGCAGTCGCGTTCTCAGAATCTGGGTGGTTTGTGAATCTAATGGCGGCCACATCAAGGCCTGAAAAACCGATGAGATAGAAAAAAAGCGAATAACGGGATGCAATGAAGGTGCATTCCTGAATAATGCAATGTGTGAGGTTTAGCACTGCGGTTATAACGGCTCACTGTTTTTATTCGCTAGAACAAACACCGTTTGAGTTAACTGAACCTACATATACAGGACACATCCGATGACGATGTGCTTTAAATTTTTCGGTCTGGTTGTTCATATAATCCTTGCTCTGATCACTTCTTCTTTTGATTCGGATAGTCCTTCTGATTCGCGCCGAAAAACTTATTTGTGAGCCCTACGTCAAATACCGACGGCCGTTCGGCACGCTTTGAATTTTACAGTTCCATCGCGTCGCTGTCAGCGCAGATGTACAGTACTTGGGTCCTGTCTTTACGGCCCAGTGATTCAAACTTTGAGAACGTTCGTACTCAATGCCTTTGATGGCTCATTGCCCTGGACGGATTTAGCTTAGATTCACTTTGCTGGGACTACTTCATTTTTCTTTAAGGCTTTCTGACTTGTACACTCTGAATGGGACTCCTGGTATCTGTGTGAATAAGGTAGTTTTACTGTCTTTTGCTGCTTCTACAACTTGCCGTGTTTGCATCTGGGCTTTCTGTGCATCGTACAACTCGCTCGCCAGCTGCTGCTGAATCTCTGCCATTAGGTCTTTCTGAGGGCAGCTACTTGGTCCTCATATCTCTAACTTTTCCCCCACCGAAACTCTGCGCAGCTCCGCCCTCTGCACACCGTGAGTCTGCCTCGATTCCCATATGACTGAAGAACGCATCATTCATTCCGTAGAACTAAGTGAGAAATCAAATGCGAGCAGTGGATCAGTTAACGGCCACCAAAAGTTTCGTAACGTTGTGTTCACGTTTGCTTAGTCGGACATCAAAGATTGTTAGGTTCTTCTACTAGCGCGCTCACTAATAGCGCATTAGGAGATAGAGGCAAAACATCTGATCACCTGCTTGAGGGCTAATGGCTGTTGCGAATTCGAAGCCTCTAACAGGCCAGTGGGCAATCTGATGTGTAGCACTCGTTGGACATAGGTAGACCAAGGGTAGGAAATCGGAGAACTTGGTTTTTCGTGGGCCTTTCAACAATCCCCAGGATGGGCAACTACGTTTTGCCACCGGCGGGTACGGAATGACCTAACCTGTCAGAAAGTTTCCTCATTCTTCCATCAGTTCCTTTCTAGTCCGGGATGCACTGTGCCTTTTCTCTTTTCCATTCTTTATTTTTGAACGCCCTAATTTTCTTACATGGTCTGAACTACTAGTATTTAGTCGTCAAATATTTCCTCTCGTCATCAATAACCGCCTTTCGTGTGACATTTTATGGTACGGACACTATCGTGGTGACTATCGATTCTGTGGTTTTCTAAGCGGAAAGGTGGTAAAACTTTATATTGGCTTATTCTGCCCCCAACTACTAAGAACTGCTGTGGAGTACTAGTTAGCTGATGAGGAAATTTGATCAGCACCACTTTTTCACTCCTGGGGTTACGTAAAAAAGCAAATGACAGACAGCCCACCATTTTCCGGCTGGATGTAGAAACTATGGTGAGGACAAGGTCATCTGATATGACATCTAATTCAAAAATTATATTTAGGGCTTTACTCCGTTGGTTGAATTAGGATCCACATTTTGGAAACAAAATCAATGGATGCTTTATCAAGTGTTTTACTGATTTTTATTGAAGTTTGCTGTAGTAAGAAAATCAATTTCAATGACAAATGGATCTTTCTGGAAGGTTAGTGAAATTTTTATGCCTGATCATCGACGGAATATCTTACTGCTTGAGTGAATATGGGCATTCAAATGGTAGCTCTTAGAATCTTGAATGAAGCAAATACTTCTTTATATTTCTATTAAGGAGCTTTAGTTTCTATGATCTCGTCAAACCCCGTTATGTTCTTTGAAATGTTGGTCTCTGAGCCTCTGTACATTTGCGGATAAAACCCAGTAGGATAACTGGATTCAATCCCTTTTTCAAACTTGACGTCCGCTGGCTAGATTTGCAAGTTTCGTGAACCCGACCAACTTGGTTTGACTTAGTTACAAGGACTACCATCAGAACTTATTTTTCTTTGGTATCACAAACACTAAAATACTTCACCACAAAACAATTTGTCGAATGGTGCCGAGGAAATATTTCTGTCAAAGCGGAAGCTCACCTCCATTGCTGTGGCTGCCAAGAAACGCCCAGCAATGCGATGATTGGAGGAATTCCCATAGCATTCTCATAGCGTTTGATAAAAATAAATATCCAGCACGTTGGCCTTAATAAACGGGGTTTGTCAATCCGATGTTCCGTGTGCGTTCTACTTTCGACAAATGTTTTTAAAAATCATTGCACACGACTCACATACTCCAGGAGCCTTAAAAACCTTTTGCCGGGTGGATGTGCAGTTTCCAAACGTTGCTTTCTCCCCCGCAAACGGAAAACCTAAAGGGCTGACGAATCTTCCTCTTCATACTAGAGCGGCCCAGTGCATCAGTAGTCATTTTCATCTCGATTGCATTACCTCAAATTATGACCTCTTCCCCTAAATAGCAATGTTCCACGCCCGGTGAGAACAAGAAACTAATGGAAAATCTTGCAGTGTCAGTATTTGCAGAATTATTTGAGAAAAACTGATATTTAATCAAGGAATCGATCTTCGTGATCGACGTTGCTGCTCGAATCCTAATTTCCTCGGAGAACCGACTGATGTCTGTCCTAGTGTTAGAACTTCCTAGAGAATGAAAGAATAGTGCTTTGGTTACAGAGTGGCTAAGTAAAGTCTGAAAAAACAACAAATCAAAGGGAAAGAAAAATAAAAGAAAGTATCAAGATAACCCAACAGCTACATGTGCCAGGAAGTTCAGGCCTTAACAAGGATGGGTACATGGGTGATAAATCAAAGGACCAGCAAAGAAAGTGGACTTCGTCGGATGACCAATGCAAGACAGGCTGATCATTTAATTGAAGCACGGCTTCAACATATTCCAAGTATCACTGGGGTTACCAGATAAAAACGGTTTTATGGAGACCCTAGCTAAAAACTTAGACCTACTGTTTACCTTAATCACAGGGATGAAACCAGCAGGGACCTTTCGCAGCCCGGCAGCGTCCCGGAAAATCAAGCGACCACTAGCACATGTCTGCAATAACGTTCACTGCAATCTAAAAGCCATGCAATCCGGCATAAAGTCTGATGGGTGCTTAGCTCGACCAGACAGCGAATTTAGTAAAACTGACCATCGGTCAACTGGAGTTGTGCACACAGTATAATGGTCTTCAGTAGCTCTGCCGGGACTAATTCATAGTATAAATAGCGATTACCAAAGGCAATAACCAGAGCGAGATAGCGAAAAAATTAACCCATCCAAGCCAAACATTTATCAGTTGCTAGGTTGACAAGTTGCATTTTCCGAGGCCAGTTGATTCAGAATATGCAACGGCCATGCACTAAACGACTACTAGGCCATCCCTTGCCCCTGGGCTATATGAAACCCCATGATCTGCTAAAACCAGGTCCTCTCTGGATGCGCAGAGTTTAAAAAGCTTATTTTGTAATCTCATAGGTAGCATCATGTACACCTCTGCACTCCATTTTAAAACGACTTCCCCAAAGGCACTGAGACAATAAATAATTATTGTCTGTTCCCACCCTAGGATTTCCTTCAAATCCAATTTCTTGACCTTCAAACATTCCTCACTATGAAACAAGCTGCCCAAAAACTAACGATGATCTCTTCAACAGCTGAAGGTTTCAAAATCGAAATAAGTGTTATCATTAAAATATTTAGTCACTATGCTAGACCACTGTGCATCTATCGATAAAGCTTATGAGTCCGGAACAGGATATCGAACCAGGCTTAAAACAGCTGATGATGAACTATGACAAAAATACGGAAATTAGCATCACGTTTTGAAGACCCCAGGTCAAGCTAGGTTTTGACCATCCAAGCCCTAGTGAATGACTCCCACAAATCAAAATGTTCGTAAAACGCGCACTTTAGAGCTTATTCCCTTATTAAATTCCGCATATGGGAGTCCTTTTCCTTCATGAATTCCCTCACCCTCAGCCTGATTCAATTTTTTAACCAAGCACGCCGATCAGGCCTTATCAGCGTCTTATCGATGGTCTGCACTTTATTTCTAGGGTTGCCATGCAAAGCTAAAAACCATGGATTCTGACAACATACGGTCCTCTCTCTTCCCCACACGCTACTTTATATCTACTTTAGCAACTCAAGGTCCATTAAGTTCTTTCTTCATCGCCCAATTTAACGAATAAGATTCAAAACTTTTCAGTCAACTTGGCAATGATTTCAATCATCCTGTACCCCAGATCGTCTTCTGTCAGGCCAACCCTGCAAACGCCGCTCTAACTCTCTCTTTCGCTCTCTCGCTCTGTCGTTCTCTCTCCCTCTCCCTCTTCGAACAGACGCCTTGCCTGATTGCCAAAACCACCAGTAGTGGAATAGTTTTACTAAAATAGAAAAATATATAGGGGCATGGATATATACTCCCAATTGTTTTAATTATTATTACACTTTTTTCCCGCAAAGAACATGGATGTACTGGCCTATATATATGCATATATATACATATATATATATTTATATATATATATATATTTATATTCATATATATATATATATATATACAAGTAGCAAGTAATATCTGGATGAGTGAACAAAGAGTGACAAAGAATTATCAACGAACCACAGTTGTGGTTCTTCTGTGGATTCTTCGACGAAGAGCTTCCGTGCACACTCACACACACCACAAATTTGATGCGCATATATACCCATCTTTTTCAAAAATCTGCTTGATAGACAATATACGAAGCAACCTGTGTCCCCTTCCCCCATAGATACAGAATTTCGGTCATTTTCCTTTCGCTTCATATCATAAATCACCACCGGAACAGATTTCAGGCTTTTCTCTTTTATTTTATTGCTCTTTCGGGAAAAGCAAACAGAGTTGGCCTAATCACAAAACCCTATCAATAGCCCAATTAGCTCAGGTATATCAGCCGATGAATGACCCGGTTCTCGGTGCGTTAGCAAAAATATATCAGTCTGAATCAGACATGCATGTGGGTTACAAAAGTCTTGCTTCAGTGCAGTGCTATCCGCATCCTCCACGTCGTGTTCCCCATTGGTGCACTTTGTGACAGCCAGTGCCCGAAATTCATTTGAGGCCAGATCACTGTGTTCGCGATACCAATTGACTTAGCTGAGTTCCATGCAGATAACCTGTCCCACATTCATCTTAGTTTCCTTTATTTGAATGTGCTCATTTTTACTCTAATTTTCCACTGACCCCTTCGGTAAAGCGCAGCAAGATTCACAGCTTTCGCCGGGAAACATCGGCCAGACGGCTTGGATGCAGCAGTGTCTGGGGCAGCTAGGATGGCAGGTCACACATCCCGCGTCCAACTCTTAAAATAGTTTTCATGATGATCATTAAGCACTCGATCGGCCCCCCTCATCAGCACATTTGTGACAGACAAGTTATTAGCCCCACTTTTCAGGTGGATCTCTATGTGTCGGCCTCTTACCACATCTTGCTGCTCTCCATAGCCCTTCCAAGTAAGTGTCGTGCCAAAACTCATAGAGGCAACATTCTGCTTTGTCTTCTGCGAATTCCGGCTTTTCACATATCTTCCCACCACCGTTCCTCATCACATCTTCGACGTCCATCATCTGAGCTGAACCGTGGTTTTTAATCTGCAAACTTTTTGCTTTATATAGGCCCGCTTTGGCCTGGTTCTCCATTGGCTGATTAGACATTTTCACCTTTAAACTCCTCGTCCTTCGTTGTTTGCAACGGAAGCTCACGTGGCATGGGTGAACACAACACTGTTATGCAAAGACGGTAAATCCACGTAAGCGTGTTTGGCTTTTATCCAGTACATCGCACTCATCTACTCCAGCCAACCGAAGAATTCAATTGTTTCGGCCACGTTTTCTGTACGTCTCCGTATTAGAATCCGCTTTTCATCAACTTTTTCCGTTGATCATAAGTTTGTCCCTCTGTCAATTTTTGAGCTCCGTCCGGATGTATTTCTCCTTTTTTGCCTAGCTGCCATATGGTCTGCAGTAATCTCCGCTTTTGATAAGCCCTCAAGGAGCAAGTTATCCATGGTAGCCTACGGGGTACCCTCCGAAAAGAGCCGGTAATTCTTGACTCAAATCTTCAGGGCATTTCTTTACACTTTTATATACTTAAAACGTCAAATGTGACTGCATTCTGTGCTCGTACTCATCGGACCGATTCTGTTATTCCTCGCACATGAAAATTCTTCTTGCTGTGGTCGTACACCTGGATATCGTGATAATGTGGACTACATGCCTCGGTAGTCCACGAGAAATACACAATTATTACGAGGGAACTCTGGTAAGGCAGTGGATACTATGAGGTGCAACAAGTGTCCCACCTTGCAGGAACGCCCTCTTAAACAGATAAGCAGGACGAAATTGATTAATGATGGTTGGCCTGGCCGTAATGGAAATCACACGGTGATCTGAGAGGAAAGGAAAGGTTGTGTTTGACGGGATGTAAACGCTACCGTGAAGTATTGCACAAGGTCGTCATAGGTGGTAATGGAGAAGCTGATGATGCATCACGAAGGCTGTCAGGAAGTGATAGGCAGCGGGGCAACAATTGCTCTGTAGACAATCTGATTCAATAGTCGCCCCCAGAGAAAGTGGCACTTTTCTCAAAGCTCTCCACTCCGTGAGACTATGCCACAAAATGAATGAATACCTAGGATTTAGCGTCCAAGGGTCCGGGTAAAGTAAAATGCGAGGTATATTTGTTCATACTTTACGTCAACCCTTGCGGTGTCGGAAAAAGTTGAATGCAGATAATTTACGAAGAAGTGCGCTAACTATTAAGTTGATGATTTTACCACCCTGGAGTTAAGCGGAATATAAGAACATAGCCATATGGGCATGACAGCATCCGTTTGTAGGACGGCTGGAGAATAGAGCACAGACTCAAAGCAGGTGGCAAATGGCTAAGATCAGGCCAATGGGCCTTCATTTTTTGATCCGGCTACCCGAGGGACACGAAAACAATCCTGAGTGTCTTTCTCGGCACTGACCGTCAGGCAAACAGGTTAGATGTTCGTTAAATTTGCCTTTCGGCTTTTGTGGACAAAAAGGCCTGGAAAACCGCCTAGGAGTTTAGGACAGAGAAGAGTGAATTCCAGCGCTATTCGCGAAGCTGGATTACCGGCAACGAAAAATTGACTTATAGGAAGTTTGGCAAAGAATCGAAAGAATCCTCCGCAAAATTCACGGTTTATTTCTTCCACTCCAAGGGGAAAAAACGAGCAAACTGGATTGACGGTCTTCGGCAGTGGGAAGGTCAAATGACGCCGTGACAGATTTCGGAGACAAATTATATTTCTTTGAAAGGAGCAGCATTAAAAAAGGTAAAATTGGAAATCAAGCGGTAAAAGTAAAAAGCGCAGAAAGAAGAGAGTCAGAGGTAGATTTAGCCAATTGAATGAAAAAATTCCCCCAGATATGCTATCTTTCGAAACCGTCGAATCGGGCGACTGGAGATGGTGTGGGGAGGCCTACGCAAATAAAGGTGTGAAAATGACTGGGCATGAAGATATCCTTATCCAATACTTCAAGAGTGCGTATCAGCTTGGTAGGGATAGCAAGTGTGAACAAAACATCAGGCTGTTGGGAACAGTACCACCGAAGCGCATTTAATGGCAGATGAAATTCAACAGATGTCATAAGAAATTAATCAGAATGAATGCGGGGACTAGGGTGAATGCAGTTCAACCCTTATGAAACCATTGGGCACTATGGTGACTGCACCTACTTGTGGTGGTTTCCATGGATCACCTTTCCAGAGAAGGACTGGAAGCTAAAAGCCCTTGATGTTGGCAACAGATGGGGAGAGGTGCACAGTGAAAAAAAACAGTCGTCCTCTGGTAACACATCTATCCTTTACACAGGTCTTGGGATGTTGGTGAAGAAACGCGTTTGCGAGCACCCGACGACACACCAGCTGCTCTACTAAAAGCAATGCGAATTCACAGAACTCTGGTCAAGGCTGTCAAAACTCCTTGGATTCGTGGGCAAAGTAACGGTGATACTGGATGAAAGATGGCCATACATTTCAGGTTCCGGGAGCTTTCTTCATTTTACGAATTACTGGGGCTGACAGATAGGATTCAGGCATTCGGAAATAGAGGCTTGATATTCGATTGGGTTTTGGTCTTCATGGCGAGTAGAACCATGCATATCAGGGTAGAGACTCCGCATTTGGAGAAATTGGGGTAGCAAGGCAGGTCCCACAACGGTCAGATCTCTGGCCATTAATACTGCTAAACAAGGACAACTTTGCCGCAGTGCAGGAACTATCTTATCTTTGCAGAACAGGTGATGGTTGTAGCTGAAAGTGTTCGTCGAAGAACCATGAAAAAGTTGATAATTGAGCTATGGAAAGAAAGAAACCACCAAATACAGAAAAAATTAATCTGCTTACTATTACACCAGAAAAACCGACTATGGTGGAAGAAACCGATAATTTAAAATTAGCGACATTCAATGAACTAATCACCCAAAGATATTCATGCCTGAGAACCGAAAGTGCGTTACATGCTGGAAAACTGTTGCACAGAAGGCTAGGAGTAAGCTCTTCGTGTCCATACCCACGGTATCTTGCAGGCAACTACAGATGTGCATCCCTTCCCAAAAGATGCCAGTTCGACCTGGCCTTAACTTGCGCGTAAAAGCATAGAAACTATTAACTAGGAGGCCGTGGCTGGCTTCGGGAGTGTGTAAAGACTAGCCAACGGAATGTATGAATGACGAGGTAGTAAATTACAATTGACATCAACCTAATATTTGAATTGTGGCCCCAAGGAAGAGAGCAGACTCAGGAGTGGCATGATTGAGATGCTTGGAACCTTGAAGAATAAAACAGGTGAAAACAAGAACGGCACATTTACCCAGCCTACCGGAAGTGAAGCGCGAAGCAACGGTGCCAAATCAGAAAACACGCTCTAGGTTGAATGTACGTTGTACGTTGTCAGCGATAAAGTGGTGGCGCCTTGAAATTAACTTTTGCGGAAGTCAGTGGTGACACTGGTAGGTAAAAAGTGAGGAAAATTCTCAGGGTTATTGAGCTGACTCAGTAATAATCATCAAATACCCTAACGATTTGAACAAGTTAACAAGAAACAGTGGAATATTTGCGCCCTCAAAAAACGGATGTCTTCTTGCCTGAAAGGAGAAAAGCAGACCAAATTAAAATCGGAAACCAAAACTTGCAGCAGTGGGTGCTATGGCATGCATATACTACCAAAGGAACTCTGGGCGACCGACTGACCACTGCATTCACCAGTCTTGCAACAACTGAAATGAATCAAGCTACTAGGTACCTAAATTCTGCTGGGATAACCTCGGTTGCCAGATTGGCACCCGGGCCTTGTTCAGGCAGAGGGTCCTTGATCTGGTGTATTATAAATCTCGGTTTCCGCACATTCGTTGACTCACGCGATGGAAACTCGGCAAAAACCCATGTTCGAGGTCCATGGTTAAATTATAGTTGCGCGAAGCCCAGGGGAAGAAGCGCGACCTCATAGGGTGGCATAATGCCAGCACAAGGGGAGCTAGGGGCCTCATCAATTTTGGGAATCTATGCAGTCAGCTCAAGCAGCGAATAGTACCAACTACCTAGGGAACCTTGAGCGGTACGTTAAAGCTTCAACACACGTATGACCATATACTCCATTAACTTTCTTCTGCCATCCTTGGGCCACTGATGACAATTCTCGAGGGATCATTTCAACCTATCTTTGGGGGCGCACAAAACACTAAAGTCACAAAGTCAGTTTGGAAGCTTCCAACCAAAAATTGGGAAGTCTGACATTCTTCAAAACCTGGACTCTTTAGTCTGCTCCCATTGGTTACGAAAGCAGTAAAAATGTACGCCGAGAGTGTAAATGAAGTGCGCCGAATTGCTGAAACCTCCTGGGTAGAAGAAAACAGGAGCCATTCGATCCAAATATTCTCAGAAAGTTGCTGCCAACTTAAGCGGGGTGGCAGGAAGAGTAAACAAAAGAACGAGCTGAAATTCCTCATCTAGGAACACCATTGGCCGGGTAAACCATCGACCGCTGGTTAGTAAACTATTCATTTTAAAGTGGTCCGAAGAAGGATCTCCATTAACTTAGCAACAAATAGCTCTATATCAGACTGGGGGGCCGTCGATTATCGCATTCGAAAGCATGAGGCAGTGAACCACAGTGCTCCGTTTTAGAATCCATTCTGTGTCATGTTTTTCAGGGCCCTAGCGGCCGAGTTACTCTTCCAAGACTAAGTGTTCGCCGATTATGCCAAGCCAGTTGGAAACCTGGCGGAGAATGGCGTACACGAAGACGTTGACTTCACACATGACTGGTCTGAAAATTGTGATTTGCCCTTCAGCAAGGGCAAATACCAGCAGCTAGCAATTGCGAGCCCGTAAACTCAGCATAGCCGCAGGAGCTTTGTAGGACGGAGGCTAGAAAAGTATATGGGATAGAAATACGTGGATATTTCAAATTGGGAAGTTTGGATGGCAGATTATTGGCTTATGTAGAACTGACCGAACTGCGAAAAGTCTTCTACCTCGGTGTGATCCAAATCCGCGCATTGTCGTAACCCGCGTGCACTACTGACTTATCCTTAAGCAAAGTATCCTACCACTATTCGGCGTGGCCTTGTGCTATAATAATGGCCCCCAAGCCAAAGAGGATCCCCTAAGAAACAAAACACTGGGCTCTCAGTAAAATGCTACACAACTGTTGTAAACGGTGATGCAATAAGCCAAAGGCGAATACTTCAACAGGAGCCGAACAGACTAAGCAAACAATCGGACCGGGTCCGACATGTTTTCAACTTCATTCCAGACGACCCAATGAATGGATGAGACAACGTGCATGTTAAGGTCACTTTGATGCGATAAAGCGAACAGATGAGCCAGTGGATGTTGGTAATGAGAAATAGGAGTTAAGTCACTATCTATTAGAGGTGACACGGATCAAATACCAAAACATGGAGCAATATCGTAAAGGGGTGAATTCCCATAAGTCAGCGTCCGAGGGAAGCCACAACAGGAATGTTCCAAATTTCTGTTTAATTTCAGAGTTCTACAATCGTAAAGTGGAAGACTATTTGTACCAGAGGACATAATAATAATCTCACTGTAAGACCACAGGATTTGTTGAATGGTGCACGGTGCAGATACATTCAAACACATGAAACACAAATGCGGTGACTCATCATTACCATCATCGTTATTGCAGTTACAACTGGAATTCATTTGAAAACCCAAGAGAACTGCTATCGAGCTTCCACAAACCATATTCACGTCCATCACCATTTGAACTACCTCAATGGGGATTTATTATGCAGAGGTTTTGTAAAATTATTTTTCCTTAAAAATACAAGAAAAATCACCAGTCCTGAAAAGCAATGGGAGAGTGAAGACACGAAGGAGGGTGCCGCTCCAGAACCACAGCACGAAAAGAAATCATCAAGCGACTGTCTCAACTTCTCATTTCCATCTTGAGGATCGACAAAAAATGTGCGCGACGCGGATGCATGAGTGGTTTCTACTCCAGTTATTCCTTATGTGGCATGTCCGACAACGATTTTGCATTACTGTTTTTTTCGTGAAAAGTTCGAACTTTTGATTTTTTGTCCGTTTGTTTAGGTAACCTGCGAAAATAATTAACATCCTAGGCGGAATGGTAAAAAAGCAAGCTAAAATCTTGCTACTCTTCTCGTCGCAGGTGGTGGAATTTGGCCGGTTCCACGATTTCAGAGTTGGCATGCGAAGAACCCAAATTTCAACGACTCCATGTTTTAGGAACGCACTACAACCCATCAT
Organism: Fasciolopsis buskii; assembly: GCA_008360955.1. NCBI lineage: Eukaryota > Metazoa > Platyhelminthes > Trematoda > Plagiorchiida > Fasciolidae > Fasciolopsis > Fasciolopsis buskii. The sequence goes on along the minus strand of LUCM01008201.1, from coordinate 92,181 downwards.
AATCCTCACTTTCGTTAACGGGAGCGTTAAGGGCGAGTAATTCCATAGTGTCCTATAGCAAGTTTGCCGCGACTCCAATTAAACTCCATTGTCATTTTCTTGGTTGCCTTACAGAATGGATAGAAATGTCAACTGCACGGACAAATGAATATTAACAGCGCTAATCAGTACACAAATCGGAATCGTAAATTTTTACAGTTCAAGGTAATCCGTTTATGCCAATTCGCATGTAGTGACGTAAGCAAATGAACAGATAATCACTTCATGAGCTACCTGCACATGTTATTAACCGTCGAAGCAAGTGTGCGCGTTAAGAAGTTCAGGAAGATAGTTTTCTCGACGAAATATTCGAAAGAGTTTGCGGAATGATTGAAAAAGCGGAATGATTTTGGATTACCGTTAAAGAAAATCCAATAAAAAATCAAATGCACTCAAAAATTCGGGTGATATTACATGGAACAAGGCCAAACACGAGTAGGATTTGGCCAAAACTATGCGCTTTTATCACCCACTGTAAGCATTAAAATGAAAATGAACATTATCAGGATTAGTAGCGAACTTATGATCTCGAATCCGCCGAAGCATCAGACGCAAATACCCAGCATATATTTTCTTGGCAGATGCTTGTACTGTCGTGTCATTCTGATAGAAATTCCACATTGCGTTCCAGATGATCGCAAATGTAACGTTAGAGCCATGGAGTAAACATTATATAGAACAGACGAAACAGAATGTTTATGGTTAACAACATCGCTGGATATTTGTATGAATGCACCTCAGGCATCGACTCTAGGGAAGAATTCAGATCCATGGATATCTTCAGATTTCGGTATCAAACATGTAGCCTGTTTAAGGAAGTTTGTCACCACAAAATCTCGCGATTCCTCCGCCCTTCTTTATTTCTTTGGGGAGGGGATGGATGAAGCAAAACTTATTGGCATTAAAATTCCCATAGCCACAAATTAGTCTATTGCATTCTTAATTGGTTCCCGCAAACCAAGGGAGAGGGTGCGGTGTTTTATATGTACTGGAGACCCCCAAAAAAAACTCCAGCGTGACACCGTTCATTGCTCTAGGATAATCAGCAATTAAATTCCGGAGTTGCAAGTGGTGACATTCAGTGAAAAATGACGAGACAGTGGTAGAAAACGAAGAGTCTATAACAAGAAAACGGTACTGGTCAGTGCCAGAAACTGTGTCCGTCAAGTAAAGTGCCCATATCCCGGGAATGGGTAATTCATGTCCAGTAATACCCTTCACATAAGTAGGAACATCTTTAACGTAGGAAACCTGCAGCGGACGTCGGCTCAGCGAGTTGAAAACAACGGAATCCACACAACCAGTATCAATGAGAAACCAGTTGGTGGTAAGTGTGCGGGAGGTCTGAACGGAGCAGATGTGGTGGTAGTAAACGAAAAAAAGACGGGGGAAATGGTGGAGCTATAATTAGAGCTGTCGAAATGTAAGTCTTTTGGGTTCCACCTTGGCAGACGTGTTTTCAGGTATAATCGAGAAAAATATCGTAGATAGTATCTTGAAATTCCTCCTTTACAGAGGCTAATTTGGCGAAATTTTAGTTTTCTCTGATGAAGAACCATGTCTACCATGTCTATCAACACTTTGAATTCTATCCTTCCTGATCTTTATTTCCCACTAAGGAGAAGAAGGTAATCGTTTAACTTTTTACTAATCAGACGTCCCGATGGAATGTTGCAAAGCAATATTTGCCACTTGGAGCGGACGTTGCTTACACTTCTCCAATTGTACACCAGTGTTTAATAAAAGAGCATTAGTTTGATCTCTCTTCTAATAAGTGTAGAATATCTGCACTCATGATCAAGTACAAAAAGACAAAAGTTCATAAAACGAACGTTGTTAGCCAAGGGTTATTGGGAAAATTTCATCAAGCAGCATTGGAGACAGAGAAAACCATACAAAAACCGGTTACCTCAAAAAAGAAATAAATTTTCATTTCCTTTTCATTTACAAGTGACAACTTGCTTAATTTAATTTGAAGAAATATTAAATCAGTCACCAGACATATGTATCTAGCAGCACAGTTGCGTTTACTACAAACAACCAAAGGGCTAAGCTTCAAAAATCATACAAACTGCCTTGCTGAACGTCTTATCTCACACGTTGTCTATCAGCTCACTTGTAGTTGACTTGAGGCAAACACTGGAAAAGTAGATCGCTGGTTGACTAAACAAGTGTCAGAGCACATACCGAAATGTTTGTCGAAACTGATAACGCTATCATCTGTGAACTCGAATAATGAAGCAAAATCTCGGGTATCATTGATCGCGAAGTACTTGGTCGCATCAGGCCACAAAGTTGTCATAAATCAGTATTTCGAAGTACTGCTACGCAATACAAATCACAAACTACCGACATTCGGTGAGGTTAGGCTTAGCAGTGTGCATCAGACAACGCTATGCACGGAGAAACGCTTGATCGTGAGTTTTAGTCTACTGCAACAATAAACCGCTTGACCCTCTTCCCCTTGTCAATCTCATTTATCGGCAACGGTGCATATGCAAATCTTCATCTAGCTCAATTCACTGTGTTCTTCACAGTCTGTTGTGTTCAGATACCAATGTTTTATGTTCACTATAAAAAGAAACAAACGAAGTGCTTGTATCTGATGACGTGTGTCTTCTTTGTGTCTTCACATAAATCTGGCCATCGCGATCAGGCGTCGACAACCACCAGTGCTCTGTTATTAGTCAAGAAGTGGCCGTAGTAGTCCGGATGTATATGCTGGCGCAATTAACAAGAAGCTGACCAGGAAATCCACCCAGGTAACAAGCTTTTGTTACTATCTCAACAAATCAATCGTGTTAAGGACTTCATATTTTTAACTCCCAAATGACTAGTATGTAGATCTTGATGTTTGGCTGACCGCATCGTCGCAGAAACTGAAATAATGTCAGTGAAATACAATAGACTATCTGGAGTAACGGAAAGGTCATCCTAATGGGCAAAGAAACATGGGATTCATTGCATTTCATTACTTATTCCTTCACTGTTCAGCATGGAAATAACTGGTTCAAAACATCCATATCTTAAATTAACAGTTTTTAACCTGCCAACTAGCATGATATTCCTCAAATCGTCCCCGACGGGTCTTCCTAAGGTAGGTTGGTAAACTAGTCTCCAAATGGTCCTCATCTGGGTTAAACCAGTTCCCAAATCGTTCCCGCAGTTTCGTGGGGTGCTTTAGAGGCTGCTTGTTTTCCCTAAAGAGGAACATTTGTGGAGTAAATGGGTACAATTGCGGCAGTATTTTGTTGTTTGGGTATAGGGTATGGCTTTACCAATAAACACTAAGGTACTTGACAGTTTGCAAATCTCAGTTTCATCATGTGGAACCGTTAGCAGGGAAATGTTTACATTTAACTCCCAGGGAACACTCAATCCAAGTATGGATGGGCCCCAATCTGAAATCGAAAATTCACAACTGACTGCGGGAAAATTGAGCATGGAAACAGGACATGGACAAGAATCTATAATAAGTCAGCAGTAACCCGTAACACCTCGAGCGTTTTTAGATGTTGACATAATATACGCATCAGGTTGAAAGAACACCAAATCAGAGGCGGAAATAATGGACACAGTACTTTCTGCATCAACAATAAACAAGGAAGAAATGCTGTTAGCAGTAGATAATATGTGGCAGTTTATCAAATAAAATGGATAGAGCAAATGAAGTGAAGCCATCGTTAAGAGAATTCTTATTTGAGTATAAATCGACAGTCATTTGATTAACCTGACATAAACGACAAGCAGGGTGTACATGGCCAGACTTAACACAAGAATAACATTTTGGTTTGCGACGTGAACAGGAACGTGGGGGTCGAAACTGATTACAAGAAGCTCAACTGCCGAATTGTTTCTGGTGCGAAGTGTAATAAATAAGCGGCCCCTTTGGTTTAATAAAGTTCGCAAAAAGATCTTGCAGGTATGAGTGTACGAAAAGCCTTTATTCGGATTCCTCCTTTGTATCAAGAATAACCGAACAAAATCTGGTCAGCTGCTCAAGCCGTCATTACTTTGGCTTCTTGTTATTGCTCGCTAATACTTCATACTTTCTTAAAGATGAAATCTGAAGAACCGACAATCTTTGTTGGAGTTTGGTATGTTTGTTGCATCCGTTAAAGCACTCAAAATCCGATCAGTCCAGCTGCGAGGCACAGTCACATTTCGAGGCTTGTGTCTGCGGTTGAAGGATGAAATCTAAAGCAGGCCGATTTTCAACACGAAACAATATGTTTAATCCCGCTCTCTCAGCAGTATCATAATTCACAAACCTGAAACTACGCTAAAGTAGTTCTACCTTTTCGCACGACAGCTACAAAGAATATGCTTCATAAGGCAAATCTTTCACTAAAGCATCAGGTTATTTCCTAAGGAAAAGCAAAAACAAAGTCATCGTACCCATATTGCTCAGGCTAAAAATAGTAAGAGGTCAGATTCTAGAGTATTAAAAATAATCTTCATATTCTTCGGAAGAATAGTCATTATTCCGTTGTTCGAATTTGGTCGAATGCATCAAGAAACTTACGTACGCGGTGCATATGTGATACCGCATGTATTGCATTGTAGAATTCCCGTACAGTTTAATAAGGAAATAGAAAAATGTCACGGCCTCAAAGGGATCGCAAACTGTTCACACAACGCGTACTCAAAGTTTTACCATACTTATGCATAAAATTGCAACAGGAACACCAAATAGCAACGAGTGCAATAATCTATCAAAGCAATACATAGTATTTAGCTATTCATACTCATCATAAGCGGGTAGACTGGAATGTGGTGCCCATGCACAAAGCTGAATCAAGAGATACTGACTGAAATCATCTGGCGATTTGGACGGGGAAGGATAGGCAGAAAGTCAAACAAGTGGAATGTATTTTGTAGATATGTGTGCACAGTTGTATAGTCGCAGGGACTGCGGCCGATGGTCCGTGTCTTAAATGTTGCAGCACGAACTCGAGACAAGAACTTTACCTCGTAATCGGAAACAATCAGGAATTTTCTACCAAATAAATACTCATATAAACGTTTGACTTCCTAACGGAAATCAGAGGCTTCGTCACATGTTCACGGATATCTGAGCTCAGTTTTGCCTAAACGATGTGACAAAAAATGACCGACTTGCCACCCTGCTCGGCGATCACACCTATTCCAATAGGCAAGGCATCGGTAATTAAAATATTAGATTAACTTAGGATAAAAGGGGTAAAGAATGGCAAATCAGGAGAGAAAATTTAGCATAAACCGAACAAACCGATCATGAGAAGTTGGCCACTTACAGAACAATTGAGAAACTAATAGAAACAAAAAAGGTTCTCGAGACTAAGTTGGTTTCGAATAACCTGTTGCTGAAGAAAACACAATAAGCGGTGCTGCCAAATCTACCCAAAGCACCAACCCTTTGGAATACGGCCTTAACACGCTATCATCGATTAAGTAGTCAAAACATTAAAAATTGTGAGCAAGAAAGGTCCGTTTCCTCGATTAACAGCAGCGCTTTAATAATACGGTCCTTGGAACGATTCCGAAGGGTGAGCATCACGAGTGATCTTATTTGAAGAAGACATGATGACAATTTCCCGGTGACATTCATCTTCACTTCTGTCTTTCACCGTTGAATAGCGGAAGTAAAAAGCCAAATTTCCCTACTGATAATGTCCGAATGGTATAATGACGGTAGTTGTTGGAACCGATGTTTCGTCCAAAGGAGTCTGGAGATGCACACTTTTCAAGTCGGTTTTCAGGTTCACCAGCAGAACACGTCTGGCGTTTCAGATAACGGCTACCTTCAAACGGTAACCACCGTGTTTTCGAAGGATTCTAAGCCGTAATCTGGGATAGTGCTGAGAATTCACAAATGACGTGGTTTGTGCCTGCAGGGCCGCTAGACAAACAGAATACGGAATTGCCAAAAGCGATGTGAACCGTACTTACTGGAAACTTTATGCCAATGGAAACTTTTGTTAAGTTAAACAGTCATGGTAGAAGTTCATTCACAGCTTGCATGTGGCCCAAGGCTTCAGCGATTTCGATTTTCTTCATTGTGCAACCCTTTGGAACTTGATGCATCGGATATCTTGTGGCTGAGGACAAAAATAAAATGGTTCTCGTTTGAAACAAGCCCTTAAATTTCAGTCAGTGCATGAGGCGACAGGACTGGAAGTAGCCATATTATTAGTAATGTATTCTAAATTTCTTAGATGTACAGAATCATCGTCCAAAAATGATTTGGCACTCAGACTTCTTGAGAAAACGCATAATTACAAATTAACTGGAGTTATTTTAGCACCACTTTAGGTTTCCAGACAATCAAGAAATAAATTTCAGAATTTAAACTGAAGAGACTCGGGTAAGAATGAACTGATAACTGCCTGAGGTGCATGGCATTTAAACCAATTACGGGAAAATCGGACCCGATCAGGAGAGAAATGTGACTTAGTTCACAAGATCCCAACACAGGTAGTCTGCTACCCAATGATACCTTTGGTCTGAAGAGTGGTGGGCTGGAACTTGAGAGGAAACCGAATTCTCGAAAGCAGTATTAGAAATAGACGAATCCGAGCCAATAGTGCAGACGATTAAAAAAACGTTTCACTTGGTTGCTCATAAGAAACTTAAAGGTAATATAATCGTGAGAGCTAATACTCCCCAAGTTGGGGGTACGAAACTCGGATGGCGGCTGTGAAAGATCAAGGGAATGACCAATGAAGCACACTTGCCAGCTACCATAAACAAACCGAGATTGACAGTTGGTTCTAGAATGTCTGCCATCAAACGTCTACATGAGTTCCATCCTTTCGATTGGTAAAAGCCTTGCGGATGATATATTCCAGGAATTAGTTTTGGCCTTATTCACAATCGACGGATTTCGTCAAGCAAGAAGCTGAGAGGATTCACCGGCTTTCATCTGCAACTGGTGCTCCGAATTCACATCACCAAGAGCATCTTGATGCTGTTTACACGCAGGTCTCGCTAACTGAAATGTGTAATCTTGAGGTAGGTGAAAAGGTTGCCAGAAATCCGAGGATTTAGTTCCACCAATCAATCGGTCTCGTAACTGTGCTTCCAAGTGATCACCAAAGTTTCTCTAGGAAGCCCGGCGTTTGCAGAAGTAAAATTAATTTCAGTACAGATTGTTTCAGCTCTCGTTTTTAGAGAACAGAATTTTTTTCTTTTGGCTAACTCAGAACCTATATCCCGAAAGTGCCATTTTACCAAATGCTTCAAGGAACCAAAAGGCACAAAGCAGAAGGTATCGGTAATTTCAAGTTTTTAATCAAAAAATATGCATTATTGCCAACAGAATTTTGAAAGTGGGCTGTCTAATTTCAGAATCCGTTTATTTATGTTTCAAGTACCGAATTTCAACTATCTCGATTCTTAGACATCCCAATCAATATTCAAAGGCTCCAGATTGCAGTAGTCCATGGTGGAGAGAGTATGAAAAAATTTACAACACCAATATCAGTTGTTATAATCCGCATATATCATTGTTCATGTGGTTGTAATGCTAATCAGAATCAGGAACCACGAAAGGAAACAAAACACGAAATTACGGAGAGAAATTCAAATCGTACACAGAGAAATTTCTATGCATTAGCGGTTTTCCAAAATGTCAAACAAACATGGTCAACAGTTTTTCTCGAATCATCACATTTTACTGCCTGACTTGCAGTTGGACTAGCCCGTGATAAAGATTCTACTGATTGCAGAGTTTGTTTGGAAACTAATTCACGAAGACCCTAAGGAATGAAGCTACCGAAATGAACTGGATGTTAAGATTACCAAGTAACGGTAACTGAAATCGAAGTGACTCGAAGTTTGTTAGACCCAAAATAGTAAGACTCGAATTCGTCACAAAAAATCACACTGATATACCTCAAGATGACAAAAATTGTTGCAAAAATGATAAATGGTAAAAGTGATTGTCCCAGGAACCTTTTTTCAACATCTAGTGAGTGAACCGAGAAATTAGTACATTCAGATTGAAAGTGGGTAAAGTGGTAATTTCGACTGACGGATTCATCACTGATGGTACCGACACCAAAAAATCGTGTGCAGTACCGTTGATTGCCGTAACAGCCCCATAAAAATGACCGGATTTGGAACAGCCAAACGTCTGAGAAAAAAATCTTGAAGTCAATAGGAACGGTACTGGACTGGACAATTTGGTGTGCATCAGTTCACAGGATCCGATAGATTTGCACACTGGTTTATTGTTGCCTAATCTTGTGTGGGGATTGCATCCTACCACAAGGTTCACTATTTCCAAGTTGATTTCAATTTGTGGTCGGAATTCTGTTGACCGTTGGATTCCGGTCTGCACACTAGCATTTACTACTATTCATTTTGAAATTACGTAGGTAAGCACTCGATCGGTTAGAGACTCAGTCAGTTTTATGTATAAAACATACTGGCATTGTTCATGACTATTCTCATCTGTTGAAACTTTCATGGACGAATCGAAAGGAATGAATAGTAGGCTTCCAGGGTAGCAAAAGATTTTGCTGTAATTCGGAGTGGTTGATACCAGCAACGAGACATTCTCGGGACCGGATTTGTAACCGGCTTCCAAAGTTACATTTGCTGCCTGGTTTTACGAATAAAGTACAGCACAACGAACACCTCTAATAAGCTTGCAGAACACTGTATTCGCATATTTAAATGTATATCCCAGTCTTTATATTCAACCATCATCTAGGAATATGCAAGATGAGAGGACGTCTTCTTGCCCTGTTATGGATGTCACGAACATTTGATACCTTCTAGAAATTCATTGCATCGTGTCATCCATGAACACTTTTGTACTCAGTGCTGTAAACTAAATTCCTTTTTCTCACCAATTATTTTCCGTGCGGATCTACGTGATTTGAAAGAACTAACCTGTGTGGTCTTGTGTAATCGTACATTCCTTTCCATTCCTTTCATATGATCAGTCATGCGTGGACAGCAAAAACCTGTCAATCTGGCCCTTATTCGGATATGATTCAGGAAACTGACCTTTAATCATGGCGTTATTCAAGCATACTGTTCCTGGTGTGTTTGTCTTCCAAATGACATTCATCTTTAGAATTTTCTCGGCTCAGAAACCTATGTGCACATCCATAAAACCCCATCACCTCATCAGCACTAGTTTGCCAGTTTCTGCCAATTATTGTTCGCTTCTTTTATGCTATATTCCTTGTAGTAGTAGTCGTTCATTTGGAACTACCTGTTTGCTTGTTTATTTGCCTGAAAGATCAAGTCTTTTGATATGTGTGATCAAATATTTCCTGTCGTTTGACTTGTTAGTGTCAAATTTCGGAGTCCGATGGCCATATATAGGATTTGTACATATATTATCAATATGTTAATTACTTTGTAGTGAACTTTAGATTAGGAGACCTCACTCTTCTCTACGAGTCACTCAGTTCTGGACGACGGTTCGGTTCATCAGAGTTGCCGACCATGGCATCAAACTTTCAAGTCACAAAATGTTTAAAGAAACATCCAATTCGTTCGCATTTGTAGTGATCCGAGTCGAGTGAACTGTCGTTTCAGCATAAACATTTTCCCCGAAAATTTGAAATTTTACTGAGCTCAATTAGTAAAACAATTGGAAAGGTTTCAGGTGTATGGGTTGGTTCGACATTGATGGAGCATGACAAAGAGATAGTAGAACTTGATGACATTTCAAAAACGGCTAACACAAGCAGCTACTCCGATGATGTGTCAACAATCGCCACATTCGATGACATAAATGTATCCAGGGATTTGGGACATTCAGCCCACAAATTACGCACAGAATACAAACACCAGCAGTTTCTTTCTTTGTGACCTTAAATGACAGGCTCCAACTCAAGTGACTATGCATTTAAAATGTTCAACTTAAATGACACAATCGCCGAGTATGCAAACAAACATTCACTTTTGTGTTTCCACTACTCTTGCGGTATCATGAATACCCAGTAGGTTGACGAATCTGTTCCTGATCAAACATAAGTTGACTTCATCAACGACCTCAGGAACAGCAAGATAATGGAGCACCCACTTGTCGGTCTTTCCCATTTTTACACAGTCCAGATCTCGTCTGATCTGAGTAGAATCTTCTTCAGCTTCGATAGAGATCAGACAACTGTTCTCATAAAGCATTCGCCAAAATGAGTCATTCACTATAATCATGCTAATTTCCTAACGGTGTACTCGTTCCTGAGGCATATAACTGACACAAAATGATGAATAAACGGCACCTGATAGGTGGAATGTAGGCTAACAGTTTAGTAAGTGCGGATCATTGTCACTACCATTCCTTCACAGAAAGCAAAACAGTACGGTCAATCTACAGAACGCCGACCTATAGGACTGTTTCTGTATGACCATTTTCAAAGATGCATTGTCCGTGAAAGAGAGCAAAAAGGCTGGCACCAGTTTTCGAACTACATTTGGACCTTGCAATGTGAAGCGCACCATAACTGGTTGATTCCATATAGACCTGAAATGTTCTCTAGTGACACATTTATAGCGCATTGGGCAACAAAATATTTTATCATTAGTCTTCGATTAACCTTACAGATTTTACACTCGGACGGAAACATTTTAATGGGAAAGAACAGAAAACGAATGGAGTCACCTTTGTTGTTAATCGGGTGAAAACCATTTCTCCCCACAGAAAACTGGTAGCAAAAAGCAGCTCAAGAACTTAATGTTAACCAAAATGGCACACCAAGTTTGTTTGTTAAGACCGTAAAATTCGTAGGGTACACACTGCATGTTACTTCCTCAGTTATCATCTCTGTAGAAGGCGAACATTCGGACGACTAGTTCTTTCGACCTATCGATTTCAGCAGCGTCCAGCTAAGTACCACTTTCACTGAAAACTATCCTTTCTGGTTCCAAATGAATACCCGATTAATGAAACAACAGTGTACATCAAGTATCAGGAAAGGGGCCGCGGCCAGCAGAAGGCTGCCAAGTGGGGAAGCCGACCGGCGTTGGGAGGATACGAACCCGCGACCTTCACGTCCAAACGCCAGGACCTAATCCATTTGGCCACCGCCGGCCTATCAAAGCTAAAACACTGAGCAGTCTGCCCAGACGAAGATAAATTTTCGTAAGTAGTTCATTAAAAGTCCAATAGTGACCTTAAAGCAGTCTGATTTTTAACACTTCAAGAATACAAAACATCTTTCATTCTCCATTTTTAGCTAGTTATTTGTACAAAAGTATTGGTCTACTTGCAATTCAGCCCTGTTCCTCTTGGCTAAGGTGCACTGAGTATCCTAGGATTTTAATGCATCTAACATTGTAGACTACTGTCTTCCCATCGTTTTGCTTCCTATTACTATCCCAAATAGTATCTGTGGTTTCACGCAGCTGAGCAGGGCATTAGAGGCAATAACGTATTGAAACACCAGACAGGTTGAGGGTAGCCAAGGACTATCAATCTAAGGGAGATACCGTTTGGAAGGCGGAGATGGCGAATGAGTCTTGTTGGATGTAAAGGCTATGAAAGAAATTTTTGAAACCATCCAGCTTGCATGAAATTTTGGGCTGCAATCTTTTCTGCCAAATGACAAAAAACAAGTTCCTAGTGCGACAATTGTAAATGTGGATCAAGATAGAACTGGAAGCGTTAGACATCTCGGATTCGGGATAGTCACTCAAAATGTGCGTAAACTGCTAGATCGGTCATGGGCTAAAGTCATGCAACTTTGCTTTTGCTCGACAAGCAACGTTTAGCTGTGCAGTAGATAGAGGTTCCACTTTGAATAAGAGAAACATGAAGCCAGATATGCAACGCTTAAATTGTTCACAACCCTCGTCTTGAACTTTCTCTTTATGAGCCAATAGGATATAAATATGATTGCGCTAGGAATAGTAGATCGTTGCAGTAGTCTTGCAGAAAAATATGAAGCCATCTGTTGAAAATAGAATTCCAGTTAGGACCGGTATGAATAAATAAGTAAATACATTTCTGTGGGCGAGCGGACCGTGGCCGTGCAAATCGGTGACGGATAGGTGTAAACATCATCATATGGTGGAGTTCAACAAACAATTGGAAACCTGCCCGGTAACGTAATGGCTGAGGCGTTTGAACTAGGATCGTTCGCTCTGGGGTTCTCGTCCCAGTTCGGGTGTGGTCCATACTCACAGTTCGTGATACCTAACAAGGATTAAACAGCTGTCAAGTGCTTCCATGGTATCTTCATGGTGAGCTAAGCGATGATATCACATGCTGAATCATTTCATGGAAACATTCACTCTCCTACTACTATCATTAGAAGTACAATAGAGTAACATAGTTGCCTGGCAAACAATAGCAGTAAGTAGCTAGATATGTTCGCAGCAAGAATGGAGTCCAAACGATGGTTTGTGCAAATGGTCACAGTGGTCGGAAAGTCGGCTGGGCGGGGGTCGCTTATGAACGCAATTTTTCCCCTAAACCTTCCAAATACCTAAACCCTTTCCATGTTCTTCAAAATGCGAATCCTTTTCAGGTTAATTCAACGCATCTTCAACTGCCAATGTCCACATTTTACTCTATTTTCTAATTAGGTGTTAGAAAGATATTTACTCACTTCACTGTCCTTCAGATGCGAAAGTCAACTTTAAAAAAAAATAGAATTGTGACAGAAATTTCGCTGCTGGTGTAGAAGACTGGTTTTGTTTTTTGAAAGGATACCGGAAAGTGAACCAAGACTAGTTCACTTCATAATCAAAAAATGTAGATGTGAGTTCATGAAGATTAATGATTTCTCTGGTGAACTAATTTCAGTCAAGATCCTACGAACTTGCAAGTAGGCGTGTCGTAAAAGTCATTCAATATCTCGCGCGCTAACTCAAAAAGCTGTTTCGAGTGTGCGGTCGCAGTGCTTTCCATACGATCCATTGGTTTTTGTTTATTGATTCAAGCTAATCATCAGTAGTTTCACACGACCGACAAAAATCACTTCCGTGTTTCGCCGCGTACAACTGAGGCACCTTCTACGGATCCTGATAACAGTTCACCTACATTACACCAAAGAACCAAAAGAACTTGAAGTAACGAGGAATTTCAGTCTGTCCTCGCGAGAAAACCGGATGAACTGTTTCGCGGGTGCGGTGTTTATCGTAATATCATTCGTCGAACCCGACCGTGTTAACTAAGCATTCCTCAACAGTGGTATCTGATCTAAGTATGTCGTTGTCCGAATATAAGCTTTTCTAAAATTTATGACCACAGTAAAGTCCGACTTTTTTGGATTTGATTGGATGAATACTTAATGATGTGCATGGACAGACCAACAAAACCCATCCATAGAATATACGTCTACATCATCATCATCATCATCATCATCATCGTTCAGCGTTAAACAGCAAGGCAAGTCTGACTGACCGCTGCCTTTTCCCCACAGTTACACATTTCTATAAAAAAGTGAATATCCAAGGGGAACAGGGAGTGAACCTAAACAGGCGAAAAAAGATCAGAATGCTGCTGTAGCCAACACACGCTACACAGTCTAACTGTACAAACGCACTCTTTCAATCATTCTGATTTGAAAGAAAATGACCACACGATCGCCACTGTTCACGGTTCACTGCCATATCCCTCAGTGTCACTAGCCAGCTAGTCGACGAGTCTTTCGGACCCCAACCACAAAGACTTGGGACACCAACTTTACCTAGGTTTGTTGTATATTTCCTTATCCCGCGTTGCCACGTCATTTGTTGACCTCCACCTGGCTTCTTCCATTCCTTGGGAGGAACACAAAATAGGGCACGGAATGGTAGACGAGCGTTGGACATAAGCAACACGCGACCCAACCAGCGTAGTCTATTAAGTTTCATACGGTGAAACAAGGTGTTCTGAGAGTCGGCGCCTAGTACTAGATTCCTGACCTCTACATTACTCATTCCGTCACTCCTTCTAATCCTAGCCATACTACGTAGAAATCGGTGGTCGAAAACATCTAGCCGACAAACATCACCCACACGAATATTTAATGTCACCTAGTCCATGACGAAGTTGAATAGGAATGGAGAGATGGAAGACTCTTGTCGAACGCCACTAGTCGTTTCGAATGAATTTAAGAGTTCACCGTATACCCTCACGTAACCATAGGTATGCGAGTACAATGCTCGCAATAGGCTTATGATCTTCGTTGGCATTCCCTACCGGTGGAGAGCACTGAATAATGCTGGTCGATCCACGGAGTCGAAAGCACCTTGGAAGCCGAGATAGACTGCGATCGAGGGGCGGCGGTGCGTGTGGCGCGTTTCGTGTGGCGCGTTTCGTGTGGCGCGTTTCGTGTATCTGTCGGAGAGTGAATATCTGGTCGATGCAACTTCGGCCTGGCCGAAATCCGGCCTGTTGGTCGCAGACATTACTCTCGCGAATTGGTGTCAAACGGTGCAGTGTTATCGAAGCTAACACCTTAGCAACTATCGGAACTAAACTAATCCCACGATGTTTGCTGCAGTCATTTTGTTTGTCCTTCTGCAGGATGGGCACAATCAGTGACTCGCCTCACGATAACGAAATGCGCTCCTCGTTCCAAATATCATGAAGCAAGGAGGCAAGGCAGCGGGGCATGGCTGAGTGGAAGGCCATCTACTTGTATCGATTATTCTTCTACTCGTTTTTCCGACTGAGCTGCTAATTCAGATCAAACCCCGACTTCGTCAGGCCTCTACCTATTGACCTTCCAGGCATGATTGGATCTTAGGTTTGAGATAAGCCATCCTGTATAGCTCGTTGGATCATGGGTACACGCAAGCTGTCATACGACGTCAAGGCGTAGTAGTCTCGACAGATATTCGTGCACAAGCTGCCTTAGCCGACATTTTGCTCATGATAATGACTTTTCCAGTAACTTAAAAGGACGGTCGCCTGTCATCTGAGAATCCTCTTAGGGAGCGACGGACAGATGAATTGCAATATGAAAAGGGCACCTAATTTGCATGTGAAATGCTATTCGGGTAAGAAATCTAGCAAATTCTTAGACATAAACAAGTTCATTCACCTTTTCCTATATTTATTTGCCAAAGTGCATCATACTTAGAGCCAGTCGTTCCTGGTTTATCGACAAAACCGAAACATTTATCCCGTCCAATGACATTAAGCAAGGTATTACTAATAATTATTTCGTTTACGGGCTTTTCTCTAAGTGTCATATATTTGTTTTCGCAGATGCACAACTGGCAACAATTTGAATTCACCCGGGGTTGTTCAAAAATCATATATGAGTGTCGGTGTATTTTCATGTGACAACTAAATGGTAATCGTACCTTTGTCTCATTTTATCTTCCAATCAACACTCTTGCATTTGGGAGTTCTGGCTATCTTTGAGAGCAAATTAAACTTTAGCCAAACTCATTTTTGCACTTGCCTAGGCAAGACGATAGTGCAAAAAGCCTAATTTTATACTGGTATAAATGATAATATGACCCGGTTAATCCTCACGACAGCCAAATGCCGCGGCTTCGCATTCACTTGGCTGAAATGTATGTTCTCTCCAAGCATGTGCAAACTCGGCCCTGTTTGTCATTTTTCAAGATACCCGCATCTTGCTGGTGACGATCCAGTTTGCCCTAATTGTTTTTTGACTGGCAAAGAGAGATATTCAATGTGCGATTCGTTTGACAAAAAATCATATTTGATCACTTGCTCATTGTATTCTCTTTAACAATAAGAAGATGACTCATTGATGCACGAGCTATAATGACACCAAGTCTAGTTTGTATAGCTCATTATTTACGTTCCATGGTCTACTCATTGTGTGTTGCTGAAGTTATTTCATTGACATAAGTGTCTAGAATGTTGTTACGCAGCAACCTAGTTATGCTTCGCAAAAATCACACAACATATCCAAGAGAACCGTTTGCAATTAGATCGGCCGAACTGACAAACACTTGAAAAACACGGGAGGTACGATAGGGTAGGGTAGACTGAAGTCTGGTGGAGTCGACTGGAACAGGGTAGAATAGGATCAAACAGTATGTCCGCAGAAAGATAGGGTGGCTTTGAGAAGACATCAAGAAAACAAATATCAGGTGGTCAGTAACGGGCATCAGCCCAAGATAGATCAAGACAACACCGCTGGGGTTGAAAAGTTCTGATTGAAACTCTGAAACTTCACTGTCTTAGAATCGGAAAATTCTGAAATGTAGAAAGGGAAAGAAGAGCGCGGGATAGAGATTTTGGGCTGTACAATGTTCTTTTGGCATCAACTGAAGACGGGAAAAGAGGTACTGGAACAAGCACAAGTACACACCCTATTCGGGTGAGTTTGAAAAGGAAATCCGCAAGAGTTTTGAAAGGAAACAGAGATAAGCGGGAGAACTCAATCGTAGGAATTTCGCCAAAACCGTCTCCCGAAAAGATGGTGAATGGCAGTAGGAAGATCACACAAACAGACTCGTGGAGAAAATGAAAGGCTTTTTCAGAAGTGAAGGAGTATGTTTGTGGATTGAATCAAAATACCATAGTATGCGGGCGATCATACTTTCCTAAACTGAATAACGATTTCAGATACTTCACTAACATGCGGGATTCTTCGTGAGCTTTGATTGCTTTGCATACGGCAGAATCAACTAACTTCTGATCGGCTTTTCGTTGTTCACTCGGTTTATAGCCGTCTTCGTTCTCCCCATCTGGTTTCAGAAGCAAAGCATCATCCAGTTTTCGGCGTTTGTTATCCGTTTTTTTGCGGGCGAAATACTCTTTTTTATGCATCCGAAGGGGTATGGAAAACTGAAACCAAACAAAAAAGTATGTAGGTAAAACAAATCGTCTGTGAAATGTAATGCAACAGAGGCTGAAACTTATTTTGAACATTTAACTGTGGTTGGTTTAATCCACATCGTGAACGCCGGTTGGATGTAGATCGGGGACACCTGCTCAAGGAGTCGGAGAGAAGACAAATAAGAAGTATACGATTATTTACCTCTTATTGATCGAAACTATATGTGTCGTCGTTCCACGAATTTTCACCCAAAGAATGAGTACCTTTTGGAACCAAATGGGAAAGGTTAGCGCAACCTGATTGGTTAAATTCATTCTCCCGACTTTCGCAGCGTCTTCCCAATCAACTCTGACGTGGGGTTTACCCCACATTCAACTACTACCGAACTGTGAAGTATAAACGTGACTTCAACTCATTTTAAACAGAGTCCAAGTTGGCAGTGGAAAAAACTATGAAAACCAAACATGATTGTGAGAAATGAAATAATAGAACTGAACCATAGCAGTTTCAAATATTCTGTTTATTTTGTGATTAGTTAAGAAGGGGGATTTTAACTCCGTAAGGCGCTATAAGAGTATTCGTTTCCTTTAAATAAATCAATGAGTCTTCAAACAACATTTGGGCAGTACAACCCACGGTTTTGAATGAGCACATCATGATTAGAAAGTCCACTGGTGACGCATCTCCATAGAGATGTGATATTATCAATACACAGTTTTTTTGTTGCCGCGAGCGGGTGTGCGGAAACCTGTCTAGGTAAACTGCAACCTGAAATGGGGCTATTTGTACTGGGAGAAACATTCAGTTTCCGCAAACTCAGGCCACTTCTCTCATGAAGCCTCCGTTAACAGTCTAATGAGCACTCCTATCCGAGTGAAGCGCGAAATAGGGTTCACCCATCAGTCACCGCATTAGATTAACAACGAACCCGAAGATATCAAACTTGACAGGGGTAGTTGAGGGAGAATTTTATCCTCTATCGTCAAAAGGCTCACTGCCAACTTTCATCAAATCAATGGGGAGCCTCTGAAAACCCAATGATCTTTGAACAAACTGTGATTTTAAATTGTCAAACGAGTTTTTTGAAAAAGGAAACACTTTTTTACTGGTCATACAATAAACCAAGATACAAAGTGATGTTTTTGCGAGACAAGACTCCAAGACCCAAGACTCACCTCCATTACTGCTGTCTCAACCATTCCAAAATGCACTCAAACAACGCCATGGATGTCTCCATGGGTAATGTGTTGACAACCAGCTTAATCTACTTTTTCGTATTTCTTGTTAGAAGAACAAGAAAGCATTAATAAGAGCGGATCTGCAATAAATTTTAAAATCAATCATCTCAACAAAAAGTTTCGTATCCGAAATCAATGTTTCTTTTCTCGGAAAACTAGTCCCTGGATAATTTACCACAATCTCTAGAGAACTGAGCAGCTAAACGTTGCATGCAAAAACGGTAATCAGACTTTTTTTTGATTTGAAATTATCATTGCCGGAACTGTGTAAAAGTTCCCCAGGAATTCCTTCCATAATGTCTTGATTAAAAAAAAAATTCTCCGGAATGAAATTAGCTTCGTTGTGCGCTTTTCATAATCCATAGTAAATTCTAGTGCTAAAATACTCTGGACATACTAAGCATAAGACGACATTGCAAAATGATCTATTAGATGACAAACACAGTAAGCTGACGCATAAAATGTTCACATGAATTTCTGTAGTTGATCATCCAGAAGACTAATTAGATGTCCTGCTGCACTGCTTGGTTGGTATTGTTCGTATTGAGGATTGCGTTTGTCAACCTTACCCAATTGAGGACGTGTTCAATCTGCCTCGAAGCAGACTGGTCATTGTTTTCCAACCAACAATTCTCTTTTCGTCTTTCCTCTTCGAGCAGTACTGCTTGGCA
Source organism: Fasciolopsis buskii (assembly GCA_008360955.1). Classification (NCBI taxonomy): domain Eukaryota; kingdom Metazoa; phylum Platyhelminthes; class Trematoda; order Plagiorchiida; family Fasciolidae; genus Fasciolopsis; species Fasciolopsis buskii. The sequence continues at coordinate 73,533 of LUCM01008201.1, read as the reverse complement.
CGTAGCTATTTTCATCGGTCAAGATCGATAAGCCGTTCAAACTAAAGTCATAGTAGACCCGCATGAATTGAACGATTGGTGTTGGGTTACATTTTTTGCGGATCCAATGAAATGAAGGCAGTTAAGTGAGGCCCCTAGACAGAAAACGATCAAGGCAAGCTGCAATCCCAGTTGAAAAACCACGAGAAGATTTTAGTACATTCCTCAATCGGCTTTCCATTCGCGGAATTGACAAATCGCGCGGAAAAATAAACATTACACAGTCAGTCTGAACGTGTCACAACTGGTTAACCATTCGATACTCCCCCGCACCATTTGTCGGCCCATGTCCAAAACGCGGTCAAGTATGCGTGGCCGGAAACAAGGAGCAAATCAGCTGAAACTATTCGATGATTAGTGTCTTGGGATAGAAATGACCCTCGAACGGAAAACTCAAAACAAGTTCGCAATTTTAGTACAAGTACAACAAAGATGATTGGGATTCGATTATAATTCTTCAAGGTATTAGTTCGGGTGAGTGTATGTTCAAGACAGGAACGTCATCCGTAATGTGGTAAAATATGCCCGCAAAGCGTAAAACAATAAAGTGAGCAGTTCAAAAAGAGACGTGATTTGCTCCAATTTATCATTGCAGTGATGTGATAGTCAGGTTTCTCCAATATACGGACTCGGTAGGTCGCAAAACCAAACAATTCATTAACCGGAACTGATTGATTAGGATAGGAAACTAACTACCAGGCTCCGGCCATGAAGCAGGATTGAATGTAGAATTACTCATGTTATTTACTTACAGAGAGAAAATTTGAAAGGAAACAAATAAACGAAAGGGAAGGAAATAAACGTTCCTTGGTCCCTTATGCGCGGCATAGATGCTCGTTTCAGCTGCAGTCAATAAGACAGCGGGAAAACAAAAGCTCCCGAGATACTACGTTCAGGGACTAGAAGAAGTCACACCAAATTAATGCCATCAATTCAGTGACGAAACAAGAACTTGGATCAAATTTAGTTCAGGAACGTATTTCGCTAGTCGTCATGAGTGAACGTAATAATCAGATCAGCTCCGATTTTACACTGGTCTCTGGTACTCTTCTATTAAGTAGGGAGTTCGCTATAACTCAGCATTACTGTGTAAACAGGCAGAAGGTTCAGGGTCCGAAAACCGTTATCGGTTTTCACATCATTAGTACAATAAAAAATTAACCACTACAAGTTCTATACCACAATGTCCAACTTGCCATACTACGGTCCAGTTCCCAGATTAAAGTGAAGTGAAGTGAACCAATCTGATATTTTGCATCTATCTCGGCATTTTGTTGACAAATTTACTAAGTAACCCAGTGAATAGGAAAGCATGTTTCATATGATATTACTGGACTTGCTGATCGCCCGTAACTACTTATCCCATCTGATGACAGAAGCGACGATTTTCTCTGGGCTAATTCATTCTCAGTAGTACTTAGGAAGCATAAGGTCGATACAAATGAGTATAATTCCAGTGATTCCCTTCATTAACACAGGATGATTCTATTTTATTCAAAAGTGAATCTCACTTTTATTCCCATGCAGTCCATGAATGACTTCGGACTGAATTGCCCTGGCTAAATACACCGGTGAAAAATAATCCAAAAGTGCATAAAAGCACATTCATGGTAAAAAACGCAGAAATTTGCTCCTTGTTTACTTCGAGTCGCACGCGCATATCCACACACACGAACATACTCGTGAATGTTCGCGAGACCGAACAGATGTTGTGTGCCAGATGTTCGATAGTACCCAACTAAAGGAAATGTGGTTGTCAGACCCACAGTAAGCTAATCTGGTCTCCTGGGGCTATTATTATATTTAGCTGAAACACAGAAATTCTTTCGATACCGGTGTCCCGAAAATCCATATGCACTTCGAGTGATAAAATTTGGATAGCAAAACGACGAGCTTTTTGAATTCCGTTCATATTCACTGTCATAAATCCAGGCACAATTATAATATCAATATTGTGGTAATGGAACTTAGTTTGAGTTGTATAGAGGAATCGATCTGGAACGTTACGGAGTCACTGTAAGTCTGCTACTGCTAGAACGCCGCGTTCTGGTGTACTTGATAAAGGATACAATTTTCTAAATTCCAGAGGCATTGGGTAGTCTTCACGACAACGTTGCAATAAAAATAGAACATCAGCAGGCAAGCGCTACTGAATAGTGGTGAGTGTATTTGTTTTTAGTCACAATACTAGTAGTTGTTGCGAAATGGTTTATCAGCTTAGTTGAGAATGTTCCAACCGAATGACTCAGTCAGGTAATGAGGTGTGATGAATTCTGCCTAGAACTCTCAGGACAGTCTGTTTTTCTCAGTAAATACACTTCGCCTTAACGACAGCCCTCTACTACTCTGATGGTAATCGTCTAAGTTAACTATTCACTTTACACAGGTTATTGATTCAATCGTTTTGAAGCAGGAATGGATTAGCGAGCATGATTAGGGTGGGGTTTCGACGCGGTTAAAAACGATCACATAATAATGCCGACAAAAAAACAAAAAAGTTCGAGTACCATGGCGCGGTTTCGGTGAGTTAAAGTCTATCTGACAGTCAGCACACCATCTAGCGCGATTAAGATGGAGCACAGGTTTTCGCATAGCACTAAATCTGTGTGTGTGTGTGTGTGTGTGTGTGTGTGTATTTCAATGAAATTATTTTCAACGGCATGGCACACGAAACTCGTGGATTCGGTCGAGAAACTACTTTTGGATATGAAGTTTTATAAATTTACAGTTCTATTTCCAGTTAACTCAACGCTCGTTTTAACAAAAACAGGATAGCGACAGAGTGCGAAAGAGAGAAGGCGAAGGGATGGAAGCACGAAAAAAGGTGACGCCTAACTTCAATTATCACACAAAAATTTGTCTTATTTTGCTGACTAAGAGCCAAAATAGATAGTCAACTGTATGACTTTCAGTGTTCGAACAATTTCATTTTATTCGCAATCGATAACGCAAGCAAATGACGTGTGATGCCAAACAGACAAACTGTATAATGATTTGACAGGAGGTAATCTCATCGCAAAGCTTGACTCCTTGTGATGCACTCAGAAGAAAAGTGAGTTTATGGAAGCGATCCAATAACCAGAGGCCATTGAGTGAAGAATAAGCTCTTGAGAAAGGTGACCAGTTCAGTTCCCCGTGATTAAATCTAATGCATACGTCGAAAAACATCTATCCACCAAGCTTTTTGTATATTATGGGTAGGCATATAGATACTTTAGGCTATCTAAATCCAGGGTCGCACATATGAACGTGGCTTCCCCAAGAAGGGAATCTGGAAGGAGGGAATTTTGTTCATCAGATAGTGATAGAAAAAATGCACGAACCCGGTTGGAGTCTGACCAAGGGAATTTGTTCGTGGAAAGAGTAAACCGAAGAGAACAGCACCACAAACCGTCCTCCCGCCACAGAGATGACGGGAAACGTGTAAAAATGAATTTGCAACGCTGACAGGTTCCCAATCACCAACGCTGTGGTGACACCTTATCATTTGACATCGAGTCACCTGAATCAGATCAAGAATCTCCATCATGAATAGTCCCACATTGCTGTTAAACTATAGCCACACGGCATACGTTCGTGCTCTAGTAGTTAGGGCTGGAGAGGGTGCATGGATTTAACGGAGTTGTACTGCTGACTTAACCACAATGAGGTAGAAGGAATTATACAGTGCTCAGACGATTTACGGACATACGAGGGCATTGATAATGCAACGTGCAAAATGTCTAAGGCAAACCAACTATGTGGTAGTCAATATTTTCTGCATTATTATTTCGGCATGCAGTTATTACCTTCTTATTTTGTTTTCAGCTCTGATCAGGGTGTGAATGATGCATTCCCGTCCCGTTTGCTTTTACGGAGAGCTTCAGACTGCGGAAACGAAGGTTCCACCACACAAATACCTCGGACAGCATGGCCGCCTAGTTTACCCTGACCGACTTATTTGTGTCGTTCCAAGCGAATTGCAGAGTGGGTTGATTTCTACTTCTACCAATCCGCAGAAACTTTAAGATAGTGGGGGTTGAATTCATTCCATTATAAGCATCAACAAACGTGATTATCATGTTTCTATCAGATAAAAAACGTAAAAATTACACTCTTCAAAGTTACGCAGTGAAAAAAGATGACACTCGAATGAAAATCCCGTCTAACCTTCGTTTTTTTAAAGCAACAAGAAGAGATTAGCTGATGAATTAAAAATGTTTATCACCACAAAATAGAAACGTTAAATGCGCCGGACAAAATCACGGAAGTACAGACTAGTTACATTTCTAAAATAATTCACGATATGATATCATCTTCCAACTCACCATTAAGAAACCATGAGAGCACTGTACAGCTGTTTCATCCCTGTTAGGAATTATCACCAGTGCGGCCGAACAGGGACGCGAATCCAAGATGAACGATTCTGAGTAAAACGCCTTGGCCATTTCGCTACCGGGCAGGCTCTCAAAGGTTTGTTCAACTTCACCGTATGATGATGTTGCACTTATCCGTCACCGATTTACACGGCTAACGCGTTCGACTCAAACCCGTTCGTCCTGGGGTCGTGTCCCAGTTTGAGTGCGGTCTATATGCACTGCTGATGATTCCTAACAAGGATGAAACAGCTGTTCATTGCTTCTGTGGATTTTTAATGGTGAGCTGAACGATGATATCTCATGGTGAATTATTTTATAGTTACCTTCCATTTGGTAGGAAACAGCTGCAGTGCATGTCCGCTGGGTCCGAACTGGCACCCAGACACGGGAAGAATAGTCACAAGTAGGATATCATAGCAATTAGGATAATCGGGTTGGCTGTTAAAAGCCTATTGAACATCAACACCGCATTTCACATTACCCCGGATAATATGGCACACACATTCCCATCAAATAATTTTATACAGTCACACACACTGTCACACACACTGTCACACATCCTTCCTGTGTAAGACCTAAGTGAAACCGATTTTCTCCTTTGTCATTCCAATGCTGATAAGGTTTAACCAGAATAAACCACCTGAGTAGTGTGTGCAGAGAGAGAGAGAGAGATCTATGGACGTCAGGAATCAGTTCATTCAAGTCTGCATAAAGAACGTATGTAAATACATGCAGAATTAGATATGCCTACCTCAATGAGCTTGATGGTTTCGATCCGGGGATTTAGGCATGGTAGGTTTCAAACTGTCAATTCATCAGAAGAAAACCACGATTACCAACTATCCACAAATAGTCTGGGGAGAATTTACGCTGTCTTCGTAATTTTAGTGTCGGACGGGGCATTACGAATTAGCCCCAATAAGCGCAAACCTACCGCTACTCATATTTACTCATATTTGCCAAAAAAAACTAATAGGTATACTGTCGAACGCTAGTGAACAGCGTGGGCGCTTTCAGATCACTGATTATTGCTCAGTCTTGTGAACACTCCCAAAAGATTCATCGAAAAAAGTGGAATAACGATGTCGGAATCTTCCCGGAAAATTCCGTGCACAAAATTAGCAACAGAAATAACAAAGCACGTGGTGGAAAATTGACCAGTCGACGAAACATTCGGTTTGTTTAGGTCGGAACTGTGATCTCTATAGGTTTTCTCTAATAATGCTGTTGAAGAGGAAATCGGCTGAGCCCATGGTCAGACAGTTTTGTAAAGTCTTTGATTACTCACTTCGTTGTCAAATCAAGTGAAAACACCTACGTATTGAGTTCACGGACAAAAGTGATAACATTCAAGCGACTATGTTCGAACCAGTAAACTAACTTTGCTCAGATCCACTGACGTCCGTGTGGCGATTACCATGTTCGGATGCACTCGCCGCAAAGGACATCCGTTATATCGGAATGGCCCCGTGACCAGGAGTAGTCCAGTCGATCGTTGCCTACCCAAACAGACCACACGTTTGCCTCGATGCTGTCCACCTAAGAGAATCACCACAACACCACGTGAACGCAGACTGGGACGCACCTTCCATGGATATTTTGGTCGAAGTTTGCTGGTTGATTTTCGTTTGACTTTTTCCAATCGTTCGATTTTTCTTTGCAGTCGACGCTCGTGCTGGCGAAGTGCCAATCTGCGCTGGCGTATGGAACGGATCCCGTCTGGCTGTATGTGCGCATGCGTACAGCGTACATATGGGGAAATATGGGGAAGCGTTTGAGCGACAGGGGGTATCGAGAATGGAATCAAACTAAAATTCTTCCAGTAGTGCAAAATGACTGGTAAAATTGACTTTAGATAACGCATTGATCAGTGGCCCAAATGAATGCTTACCAAAATTCCAGGTAATATTGGTCACGTGCCTCAATCATTGACTAGTCATATATCATATCGGCTTGAAAACAAACACGATGCCAACGCAGTAACAGCTAAGCAAAATTTTATAGAAATAGGTTTGAAAAGACGGGAAACAATAAACAGCAAGAAACTAAGGAAGTTTTTAGTGTATGCTTTAACCGTACAAATTTTGATTTTTCACAAATTTCTGCTGATTTTCACGGGTACTACACAAGGGCTGCACAGCATCCACACCACTGACTATAATTTTCCTCATATTCTTCAACAATTCTAATCAACGACAAATTCTGTTTCTTGGGCTCAATTCGCGAATACGGAAAGCAACAACCGATGCCGAAACCGCAGTGAATTTCCTTGTATCCGTTCCACTTCTATTCTTCCAGCACTTGCAAAAAGAGCACGGAAAGGTAAACGATAAACAGCCATCAGCAATCCGTGCCCAAGCCACCGAACACGATTTAGAAAGACAATCTCTGGCGTGAAACGACTGATTTCACCCGACACACGCCGACGCATCTCATTATTGCCCAAGCAGTGTTCCAACTAGAACCGAGCAAGGTTTCGAGGGAACCGGGGCTCGAAAACAAGCAATCCCAGGTCTTCATCGAGGCCAGGCCTTGAAATCCCAAAGAAGAACACTGCTAATCGTGGTGTTATACTCCGATTCATTGAGAAACAGATAGGCTATCTTAGCGGGGCCACAGATTTCGCGGGTTCGCTGAAGTTGCTGCGGCTCTTGTTGCTTCGATGCGACCTCGTCGACGTCCAGCAGTATTTACTAACTGGTCACTTCAAAAGACGAGTGCAGGCACAGACTCCTTTCAATCTCGGAGCAATAGTTTGCACTTAGAAAGCACAAGGCAAACAACGTATCGGGAAACCCCGACAACTAAGAAGTCCAGCGAGTTTTGAAATTAATTGTGTATTATTCCTCTGCAGGAGGACATTATCAGCATACTCTAAGTCAAACTCTGTGTTCTTAGAGAAATCCCACTACAACTTCCGCCGGATCACAGAATGCCTTCTATATGACGAAGTCGAATGAAAACGAGGATAAATGGTGGCCTGTTTGTACCCTATTAGAGACGACCAAATATAACCATAGTTGATACGCAGCACTAGCCCGGCCTGCATTATAACGGTACAACTTCTTGAGAACGGACACACTTCTTAGGCACTAAATTTCTAAACAAACGAGGCCATAGAACTGGCCTGTCGATGGAGTCGAAGACCGTCCGTATTTCTATGTGCACATTAGAGATTGGCCCCCGAAAAGCGCAACGGTACTCTAACAACTGTCGGAGGGTGAATACTTGATCGAATCATCCAGGAGCTATGTGGAACCCAACCTTCTGCTGGCTAGATCTATGTTTACGCATGTTGTGCATCCTGTGCAGAATGACCGACACTAACTACCTCGACGCCACCAAAATTTAGCTAACATGGCTGGCGACGTCATTACCTGAGCTCTCTCTAAAATGTCAGTAATCGCTTTTATTCAAGAAAACGGAACATTCTTGAACCACTGGACCTCGGATAACAGAGTACGAAAATCTCGAACGTGCACCATTACTCCAGAACCCCGAGTTTCGTCATGCCTTGTGGCTCCGAATTTCTTGCTAGAGACACGTAATGGTTACAGCACAAGGCCAGCAACCATTCCTTGTTCGCTGCACGACAGAAGTCGAGATAAAGGACATGCTTCTTGTTCAATCATAGCTTAGATTACATCACCCCGCCTTGTTTTACGCAACAGATCAGGCCACTTTTTGTAGAAAATGTCTCTGACTGAATCTGGCTGCAACCTGTAAGATCGTACGCCGAGAAAACAAACAAATTGGAGGTACCGACAGCTTACTTCTCACAAACCTCTGACACCCATTAGACAATCTATTGTCAACAGCTAAGCAACGCTGTCTAAGCTGTCTCACTGACAGTCACGTCACCCCCAGGAAGGCTAGAAGCCGCGGTCCCAAAGGTCCTCGGAAAGGCACACACTGAACTTCAAGAAATAAATGGATGAGGATCTCAGTCAAATAAGAGCTGGAGTCGTGAAGGCTAATCTTATACGGTTCGGCGTTACCACATTGAATCTGACTATATTAAAAGAACGAAGAACAGTACCTACTGAGGGCAGCAAATTCGGCGATGGGCAATGAAGGATGCGATGAGGTGGAAGCAGGAAATCCTTCAGAGATGCTATCGCTACTACTGCGGACTGAAATCGCCGATAAATGTAAAAATAAGGAGATAGGGAAAGTGGTGATATGAATCAATGGTGAAACAAAATGTCATTTACGGTGGCAGGTCCTTTTTATGAGCCAGTCACATCATACATGAACATATTTGCCCTTGTTGAGTCCTATTAAACTACTCGGTCACCCGATCCACATCAGACATTTGTGTTTGAGAACGCAGCTCTAGCCTCCGTGGAGTCAAGCCCCATCTGCCGTTGCGCAGTTGTTCCGGACGAGCCGGTGGCCAGTTGGGCGGTCCATGTGCCTCTCCTGGGTGAGTTGAACACAATAAGAGAAAATGGTCTTAGTTTTAAGCAGGCCACACTAGTCACATCACAGCAGACCTGTAGCATATTACTGAATGAACACTTTCCAGAAAACATCCTCAGCAAGGCCGCTGCTAGCTCGCGAACATTTATTCATTTGTACTGGGTCCACTCTATTCACGATTACCTGTCAGCTTAGGGAAGCCCACGGTTCGATCTGGAACTCACATGGGGAACCAGCCAAATACTCATGACTGGTTTACCCAATTAACGGGATAAGTGTGATTTGTAAAATCACTAGGTTTGAATGATTACAATGACTAACTAACAAAAGAAACTATTGGATGTCCAGTCATGTCAAAACTCCTTCAGTCAAAAGTCAGTAACATTCCCTTCAGTCACATGCGTAGCAATATCAAAATCAATAGTAACGACTGGCGAACAGATTGGAGTGCTTGTGGTGAACAAAGTCTGCTGTTTCACAGGCAAACTATGAACAGGCAGATTCGTCTACGCGCACGGTCGGAAGAGACTTGAATTTCTATTTACCTATGCATTTTTATGCTTCATTTGTCTGACAAGAAGCACTTTTTTACCTCCAATTTCCATTCATTTCAAGGATAGAATTCCAAGTTTGTTTAGCATCTCTAAAGTAAAACAAACTGCATGGATTTCCAATGGCTGAATGTTAGTTTTACTAAACTACCCTTCATTTTTCGACTCAATTTTCCTACACTGGAGCATTTGCCTCCAGGTTAATTATTTTTAACAATGTTCCAAGTAAAGACATTCTGTCTGTCCCAGATAAGCATTCCCCATCCAATTGGGATGGGGATTGGTGCTAAAGCAAGTGCGAACGTGCACCGGACAACAAATCATTCGGTCGAAAACATGAACTGTAGGTGGAATTAGTGTGGGAACGTTGCGTTTCCGACTATCAAATATTACGACATACTTTGTCCCAGGACTAGCCCCGAGACATTCATGAACGCGCCATGTCTTATTCACTTGACGCTACCGAAGCCTCAAATGACTCAAATGACTCCGTGGACCTAATTGCCGGTGGCTCTCTTCAGCAGAGGTTCCTGCATAGAGTAAAACTTTTCAGGTACAAAAAGGAGCACTTTGTCCTGGGAGTGACAATGTCCAAGTGGGCCCAGAAGGAAAGTAAGCAGACATTTCACAGCTCCGTGATTGTCTCCCAAACATTGCAGGACTTGCCTAGGACCACGATATGTCCTTAGGTCCAGCAGGCAAACGCGGAAGTTCAGCAGACTTTTGTGGAATTTTATGGACGGATGCGGCGGTTTGGAAGTGGTGTAAAATTCTTGAGCTACGGATAATGAGGAATTCGGCTTTATCACTGTGTAGAGTCATTTCAAGCACAAAGAAAGCCGACGGAACTACAAACACAGTGGACACAGATGGAGCTACAAACATTTTGGATGCAAGTTAAGTCAATACAAATAGGAGGGATAAACTGTGGCCGTCCCGGTTGATGCATCTGTCAACTAAAGCCGACCGTCACCACGTGGATTTTGGTGCGAATCCTATCATAAATCCACACCTATATACACAAGAGGTACTACGGGGGGGGAGGTTTGAGACGTATTAATTTACCAAGGCAAACAGACCATCTGCCTATGAGATCAAAACTATCGTTATGAAGTGATTTTCAGGGCCAACAATATACAAGAATGGACCAGTAAAGATCAAGTGGATTGTCATCGTCATAGCCGTGCCTCGCCTCGTTTAAATTGCAGGAACAATCGAAGCATTTCTTTTCGGCTTAGCTCATAGGAGCAAAAAGAGAACGTGATTGGCATGGTGTACGTTCCAGACTCCGGCAGTAATAATGAGGAAGAAGAAGCGGAGAACAACAGATCAGTCTTGTTCACACGAAAATTCGGCGTACTTTGGCCTTAAGAAATCGGATTTTTCTACCTGACAAAAAAGGATAATGTCATTGAGTCACGAAGAACTAATTCTCCGAGTTCGTAGTACCAGATTAGTGAGTGTCTCCGTGTTCTTATCTCATCCACGAATACATATACGTATGTACAGTATGGCAACGTAGGTTTTTCCTTTATTTATCCCTGATAATGTTGAACAAAGGAACTTTATCAATTGACAGAATGAGATCAATGATATTTAAGCAAATTTGACACCTGGGTTATTTATAGATTGATTTGGAAACAGTGATGAGAAATTTTTCCTTGTGAACAATTTTGTGTTAATAAAACAGCATTGCTGCTAGATGTAATGCGCCAACGTTTCTACTACCGTGGGTAGTCTTCCTCAAGGCAAGTTTGACACGAATCAGTGTTTACACGGAAGGACCTGGTTTTACGATTTCCATGCTCATGAATGGTGAAGTGGTAGTCAATTCAACTAAGACCACTTACTTGAACCATAAAGCTTTTGGGAAACCGACTAGTACTCGGTTTCTTCTCTGGTTCTTTTACATCTTTCGTTTCCTGTTCCGTTTTGATCGATCTGGAAGGTTTTTTATCCTTCAGCCGTCTGGCCGGAATCGGCTTGGGACGTTTTACTCGTGTCAGTTTATCCAATGTTGGATCATAAACTTTTGTCTTCGTCTGAACAGCACCAGTAGTGTCCAATTTTATTTTTTCTTTCTCCTTTCGCTTCGATATTTCTTCATGTTTGCGTTTTTCGGCCTTTTTTTGCGGCTCAGCAGTCGTTTCAGTAGGTTTCGGTATCTTTGGTGGTTTTGGCACTTTTTGTTGTTTAGGTTTCACTGCTTTTTCGCTGGCTTTCCGTTGCGGTTTCGGTGAAATAATCTCTTCTTTTGCAATTGCAATTTGTGACTCAGGTTGCTTTTGTTCAGCTTTGCTCCGTTCCTTTTGCTGTGCTGTTTCAAGCTGAGTAGTCGGTGGGGAAGACTTCGGTTGTTTTTTATCTGATTTCACTTTCGGTCCCCCCGGTTTACCGCTGATAGCCGGGGTAGCCATCTCTTTAACTGAACCCGTGGATTCAACAGTTTCCATAGGCTCTGGTGATTTGGGTTTGGCTTTTGCCACTGCCACAGGTGCCATCCTAGTTTTTTGCGGTGGTGATTTCGTCACTACATTCGTTACCGCAGATTTTTTGGTTTCTGCGGCGGTAAGCTGTTGTAATTCCATCGTTTGAGTTACATCGTGAAGCAGTGGACTGTGACTAATGCTGTCCACTTGACTGATGCACACGTGTTGTTCAGATGGTGCAATCGGCAGAGGACTATCCAAAGGTGTGGTAGATTGCTGAGGCTCTATTTGGTCATGGACCACAGGCATTTGCATCGCATTATCTACAGGTTCTGTTGTCGTCTTCGTCTCCAGCCCGACTGTCTCCGGTTTACCATGTTTTCCAGGAGGCGACTGACTAGATTTTTTTGGGCGGGGTTTCTTTATCGATTCGACTAACCTCTCTGTTGATGGTTCACTTGTTACGGTCGAGTCTTCAAAACGGCTAGATTCTTCTATGGTATCTGACTCAGGTGTCTTTGGTTTGCGTCCTTTGTCCGTTTTGATGGCTTTAACCGAAGGTGACGGTTCTTGAGCAACTGGTTCACTGAACATTTGGGACTGAACGGGGGTAATAGGCTCAGCGATTGCCTCTTCTACAATTTCCATTGGCTGTTCATCGGGAGGAGGGGAAATTCGTGTTTCCGTGGTTGCCGAAACAAAATCAGCCGACTCGGGCACCGCTGCCTGCACCGGCACCTGTTCTTGTGCATGCATCTCCTCTATCGCTTCTGCGTCTGACTTCGGAGGATGTGATGTGTACAGCATTTCCATCCTTCCTGGTTCGACTTCCGCTTTCTGATCTTCTTCCACTGGCGGGACGGAATAAGTGTCAATTAGCTGAACTGGGCTGATTAGCTGTTCGTCTACTAAGGGTTCAGCTAGACTGACCTCTGAGGATTCAGTTTGAGGTAGCTGTTCCAGTTCGTCTTTAGACTGAGAAATTTTATGTTTGCGTCCTTTCCGTTTAGGTGGTTGCGCTTCTGCCACTTTTTGTGATGGTTCCGGCTGAACTATGTCATCTACTTCCATAGGCTCCGGTACTTCATGAGGCGATATCTTTTGCTCTGAGATTACAGTATCAGGTTCCGCAACTTCTGCCTTTAAGGTTTGTGACTCTTCTGGCTGGGAACTAATGGACAGGTGGGGAGACCTGGGTTTTTGTGTTTTCTGTATCTCCGCGGTTTTTGCGCTTACAGTCTCTTCCGTCACTCCCATAATTTCTGCAGTCGGTTTACTCGGAATGGTCACTGGATGCACAATGGGAACAATCGGTTCTTCAACTGATTCGCCGGTTTCTGGAACATCTTCATGCGCCGATTCGTCTGATTTTTCCGACTGTGAAAGCTTTGTTTTACGATGTTTTTCTTTTTTCGGCTTTGATTTCTTCTTCTCTGCTGTCTTTGGTGATTCGGGTGGTGGTGATGCGGGAGCCACAGACTTGTCGTCCAACTTAGGTCGTCTAGAATTTAATGTGTGAAAAATGTATGACAGATTAAGACCAACCATTGAGAAAAAAAGTTTTTGGCATAAAAATTAGTGAAAAAAGGGATGCACTTTTAAGCAAAAATGTACCGAAAAACATTTGGATTCTGCTGATTGGGACTGGAGTAGGATCGAAAATTCAGCCAGTAGCGAAAAGACTTAGCAAACGTATTACCAACATTGCATCGGGGATTTATATGTTCACTCAGAAATGGCTAACCCCAAACCTAGCACCAGAGCCATTTCATATTGTTTCCCTACTTTTCACTTAATATAAAACAACCATACATTCAGGAGAGAGATATGATCCACTTGGTACAAACAAGGGTTTATGATGTAGCTAAGGATGGATGAGAATACTCTGTCTGTCCTGTTCGAGCTGAAATCTTTTATTGTTCACCTGATACCAACTCCCAAAACAAGCGCCTGTACGTGCATTACGTTGCCCTATGGGCTACGATGAACCAGTTCGCTCAGCGGCCTCAATTGCTCGGTCGTTTCTTGCCAACAAACAAGAATTACCTGTATCAATGGGCTACATGCAGTAACGCCAGCATAAGGTATTTGGTTTTGAGTTGCGAGTATATTCACCTCACCAAAATGTAGTCGCGAACGGTAGATATATGACGTGTGATTCGGCTATGGACTGGAAACAGCAAATTGGACGAGTTATGTGACGAACGGCCAAACCTCGTGAAACCTGTTATACTGTAACTCAACTGGGTTTGATTAGACGCCAAAAGATAAGCAAACAATTCCTGAACTGTTGGTCCTATCCTTTCGGGAAAGCCAGCCAGTTTGACCGTAAATTAGGCGGGTGAAATTAAAAGATTTAGTGACTGCTCCTCTGTTGTTCGATTCATCTCCGTGCGCTCTTACCAAAACTGTTAATTTCACGACCTTAGGTCGAAGTCAAGCAGATTAAAATCCCCCAATCGGAGGTGATTTACGTTTAGACTATCATCCGGCCTTCACTGCAGCCCGGCTAAGTGCCAGTGTATCAGGCCTTGTTCAGTATGGTACATCAACAAATCAAATGTCTACCTTGTCGTTTCCAGGGCGCAGAGTCTGATCGGACCTGTTCTTTCATATTAGACTTAACAGAAAAAAGCTCTGCAGAATTCTACTCAGTACAAATATGTGGAAATCCAAAGCCTGAACTCCGTCCGCGTAATACTTGCCTGTTCCACAGAACCACCTACTCGTGAATAAAAAAGAGAAAGTTAAGATAACTGAACACATTAGCAGGAACAATTTTGAACAACGACATGCGGCTCTCAATAAGAAACACCAAAATGTGGAAATTACTTCCAACTGTTTGGCTTTTGACCCCCTGTTACTTGGCAATTACTTTTTCTAGGATGGAGGCCAATTAGTTGAAAAATAAATCAAAGAAACAGCAGACAGATGAGCCGAAAGCAAAGATGTTCTCCGATGCAATTTGGCAAGCCAACTATGAGTTCAAGCAAACCTTGGGTTTTGGGGAACAAGAAAGATACTTGAAGAGAGGAAAAAAGACAAGGACTACTATCCTCTTGTCGATCCATACGGTTTTATGTTCTTACACAATTTGGCAATTGTGCACGAGATTGATTCTCCTAAAAATCAATGGGAACACTACCGACGAAACAGTCTGAATTTGGATTTTCATTCTGATTTATATCTCCTGCATCACCGTATGCAATGTCCGTTAGGCTATCTAGGAAATTTTTGTCGGACAAACCTGGTACAGTTCCGGAAGACGCTTTTATTTTGTGTCCGCGGCGTAACAAGTTACATTGAACAAATCTGACATGGACTGCGTTCTAATCAGCGGCACTAAGACAACTGGTGGTCGTGTTTCATCTGCCAGTTACGACACATGTCCGAGACCAAGGATAAACTATGTGAAAGCAATAACTAGAAAGGATCAAATGTATTTCAAGCAGCTGATATTCCATTCTCTAATGGACGCCGTTGAGTTATACGGTTGTTACCAAATTGCACGACTATTCTCCTCGCATTTCTACTCTAACTACAGATTGCGGAACAGTTGAAGCTGTTTTATTTATCTTCATTACGGTTGTCGAGTCAGCGTTTATTGTGCTCCGCATTGTTGAGTCCCTCGAAACGCTTTCATTGGCTACAGGTCAGCTTTATACAGTATCATGCGCTTGAATCATAAAAATCAATCAGCCACGGCTGCCTCGAGTACCTACTCTATTGGACGCAGGCCGTTTTACAATAAGAACACGAGGCAATGAAGTGTGTTTTCTAGCAAACAGGATGCCATTTTGCCGGAATATGTGTGCTCGTCGAATTATTATTATTTTTGTTTATATTTCCTTGACTGGCAAAAAAGTACACACGTGCCAAAGTTGACTTCCTCGACAGCCAAGATAATTACAGTGTTATTAATAGTAATAAAATTGGAGCAAAAGATTTTTCGAAACCGTAGTTCCTGACTATTCCGTTCTGTTGCCCACAGTTTGGAATTTCCGTTCTAATATGAAAAGAAAGATCGGAGTGAAGACACTCCACGAAGCAAATGGCGTACGGGATACACAAGACGGAGAACCAGAACAGACCCCATTATGTTAGATATTGATGCATGACAAAAATAATGCGTGCTTATTTCCAAACTCGACGATGAAAAACATTCAAAAGCTAGTCAGTCCTAGGTGAAACTTATCCACAGGGTAATTGAAAGAGTTTCAAATTAATACGCGCTACCATGGGCAAAACTGGACGCTGTGTCCATGGGTGATGCATCATCAACCTGAACCTTGTGGATTCGAATAATCCCAACGACGATCGTTTTCCCATTTTGGTTGTCGCTGAGCAATCACAAGATTTCTCTCGAAATTCACATCCTATTTTGTCTCATCTCAAAATGTTGGGAAAATACTAACAGATATAAAAAATCACTAAGGAACAACATGAATCTACGGTCTGTTTGAAATGTGACAAGCCAGCTCAAGAGTAAAGTAAGAACCCGATGGAAACGGATTTGAAACATGCATCGGTACTTTGGAACGGTGTTTGGCCACTAACCTTCAAAGTTCACTGAACTATTATGCTGAAATATAGAGTTTCATAAAGAAACAAAGTAGGTCCCTTGAAAAATGTTACTGAATTCATCAAGAAAACACAAGCTGGCAAACAAGCTCGTTTTCAGTGGTTTGTGCTCATGCGATTACATCACAATATATTAGAAAGAATATTTTAGGAGGGATTGGATTAGTCAGATAAAAATATGGATGAAGAAGAGATTTATGGTGTTGCATGCTTAACCCGAATATAGATGAACGTGTTGTGGCGTAATGGCATGAGTACGAATCACTAAAAACGAGCTTGTTCGTCAACTTGTGTTTCCTCAAAGTAGGTTCCATTAGCTCAGGCACGATAACAAACTGGGCAGTGAAAAATGATTTTCTGTCGCTGAAATGACCAAGAGTAATACGATTTCACAGGCGTTTACGAGACGCCTTCCCGAAACGTTAGTTTAGCGAAGAATCTTCCTCCACGGCGCATTACCGCCTCATGTTTTCACTTCAACAGCAGTCACATGAAACGGAAGAAGGCTTCAAGTGAGTTTATGATGTGGGCGTCACTTGATGATGAAGCACAGAAACTTGATTAGGTAGCACGGGGACACATCTCACGTGAAAAAAAGAACTCGGTAGATGACCTGAAAGACACCATACTAATATGAGTGTTGCCTCATACATATATCAGTCGTTAAAATACGTCAGACCCTTTAAAACAGGAAAGTGATTCAAGCACAACTTGGTGTAATTTCATACTTACACTGTCTATAAACCCTGATGCTACAAAGACCAAATCCGTCCAAGTGAACAATATTTTAGTCTTTTTAGTTCAAATGCGTTTTAACATGTCAAAACAAAACCTGGTTTCCGTACATTTCTTCACCCGTTTTCATTACTTGAATAAAGAAGAGACTAAACATAAAATATGCTTACACGATGGGATCGTTGAAAAAAAATTAACAAGTAAGGCCATGTTTTATGTGAAGAATGACCAGGCTGGGTGTGGTTGCAGTAATCGCGTATCCGGGAAGTAAAACAAGTGTATTCTGTTGTCTTATTTGTGGCAAGCATGCTTTCTGCGTGTCCGTGAACCAATTTGTCCTTGCATATTAGTCATTAGATTTTACCGTCCATTAGCAGGTTCTGAGACCTTGGATCGATAAAATTGCCGAGCAGAGGGGACAGTGGGGTTTTCATGATTTCCAGATTGGCAGACTTGACAGATAATGAAACTATCTCAAGTTCTGAATTAACAAACCGCAAGTAAATTTAACCCCACATAGGAGCACTACCAACTCCCCAGTACTACATGTAAGCTGAAAGAACAAACCGAGAATTTCGCGAAATTTCACGTGTTAATCAGGGTGGTTACGTATTCGTCTGCTACGGTAAGCTTTTAGTCCAACTAGTCATAGCGAGTGGTCTGCAAGGCTCAAACAGTGTTCATCGGGACCTTGCGAAATTCGACACAGATAATTTGACATATAGTGATACTACCGACACAAGCCAGATTGTGTAATCACGGTGGCAGAATGTCTGCGTTAACGCAATTCCCGGTAACTTAATACTCTAAAAAGCGTGATACACTTGTGAAGTGTTCACAGTACTTCGGTTCCGTCGCAAATTTTCGCTGGAAAATAACATATCTTACTCTGGCGTGAGTTCCACCCTTGCCAAATTTGGCAACGTTCGAAGGTTAGTTTGTTAGTAAAAATGAAATCATACCAACTTGTACTGCTAGTGGAAATGAGGTTTCTTAATTCAGCAGCCCGGTGAAGCGGTACATTGACACAAAGGACGTTCCACAATTGAGCGCATGTAGTTCCGATAAACTCTATCCCAGAAGTTAACTGGAAACAGTTCCTTATTTAGTTCTATGTACGAATAAAAATTAACAAGCTCTAGAATTGTACGAGAGTATGGTAAAATTATGGACTGATTACAAGACAAATTGGAGCGACTGTTCCCGAGACTTTAAGACGAGATTTCTGAGGAGAATCTTTCTATTCTCCGCTTGATTAGTGGGTCTTCTACAAACAGTTCTACAGGTGGCAGTGCACAAAATCCAAGCAGCTTTTCTCCACAAAGAAAAATTAGTTTCTACCTGTTAATTGCTCCGAATTTTCAAACCTGTTTGTGCATCAAATTTTCACTTCTAGTACGCCAAAGATTTACGTATTTCTTAGGTCCATCAACTTTAATGAACCCTCCAGTTAACGATGTCCAACAGTCTGTTGAATTAGAACCGAATGTATTCCGAACAGTACTAAAATGATGTGCTGTGTAGTCAATTATTTCTGGATCTTAAAATATGGAAAGAGCCTGGTTGGGAATATTCCCGACCACACTCAGTTTCCCGAATTGAAAATCATCAAATCTGTTGTACTATTTTTCCTATACACAAATACCCAATTAGTTAGGGTGTTTTTTTACACCACAAGTCGTCTTTTAACAGTTTATTTTGATCCGGAATCGCATCGAAAGTTTTGATCAATACTTCACGTTCTCCAAACCAACATTGAAGATACTGAAAGCACAATAGAGCTGCTTCCGATTTCTTTTGTTTTCTCACTTTTTTCCTTCGTTTGCAGTAGCGAGAGATTTAATGCAAATTTCCAAATGATTCGTCATGCAGTTTCAATGCCTAATTTGGCAATGAAAATCACGAGACTACCGTACAGCCGACTGACCCTTATTAAGAATTAACAGCAGTGCATATCCATCGCGCTGGTACTGGGAAACGAACCCGGAACAAACGATTGTGGATCAGACTCCTTAGCCGGGCTCATTTTCAACGGCTCGGTGAACATCAACACAACATAATATAGCCCCCATATCCGTGACTAAATTTCGAAGACCACGGACTTTCAAACGACTCTTGGGTGGGGGCCAACTACTCTGTAGGAAGCGAAGACATGAATGCAGGGCCGTACAGACCTTTGCTACTTGATAGTTTACAGTAGTAGGAGATTAAACGTGAATTTCCAAACGATTCGCCAAGCAGTGTCAAAGTTATTATCACTCAAAAACACGCGCCCGCCTTGCTCCAACCAGGATCCAAACGGAGATCAAAAAATCGTGAATGGATGGACTTGTCCACTCGGATATTCTGGGTGTCTGCTCACGGTCTGCTTAAAACCGGCATCACTTGATACAGCCATGAGAACCTTTTATTGACGATTGGCATATTTTTGTCAGTAAGCCCCGAACATAGTGAAACTTATTGTTATTAGAAATGGAGATTGGCTGGTTGATTTTTAATCCGAACGGGGGTTGTACAAACAACAACAGGATCGGACCGTCAACAAAATCCCTAGCTGAAAAAACGGCATAGTGATTAAATTTTCCCAAAGTTCTCAATAGACAAATTGCTCGGGCATGACAATCGTGTCGTGATCGAAAATATCTGTTCACAATTCATACATTTATGTGTTATTTAAAGAACAATTTTGGAAAGTGTCAAAATAAAATAAGAAATTTGCGATGGAACTGAAGAAATTTCGCGTTTAACTTCAAGAGGCACTGAATCTGGTTCTTCCCGGATTTGGTCATTTCAACTGATAACTGACCTCAAAAGCGACCAATCTACGCTTTCGTTCCCTTGAATATTGCTAATCCAAAGAGCAAACGATTGAACTTGGACGTGCTCGTCCAAACATTGGACCGACTCTCTTCCTTTCCGAGTTTAAACTTAGTTTTTCCAAATCACAATATTATTTCTCAATGTCAGGCGAAACTTTCTGAAAAATAGTTTCACTTTTAAACCAGCCGAGTAGCGTACAGAATAAAGTAGTCTCATCGCGAAACAGGATTCAGTCAGGAACAGCATGAAATAACAATAATAAAAATAATTTGAAATCAACGTGTGTTCTTCAGCATCGCTCGAACAAGGAGAAAGCCAAAAAGGCCAGATCAGACTATTCGATAAACGTGTAAGTTTAGGGCACACGTTACAAGGCACAAGCCAGAGAAAATCTAAGGCCGGAGCCACGTTGGAGCTAAGACGCAAGCTGAGGTATGTGCAAGTCATACAGTGGAATCTAGACAAATTGATTGATATTGGCGACGGTGAACATGAACTGGGTAGTGAAAGTGGTAACTTATCTCAACAGTAGACGGAGCTTCAGTGAAAGCTACAAAATAATTCAGCAGGATTCAATGGCAAGCGATATAGATGACAATGCATCATATTATATCTTTTGTCTTTTCACTTCATTAATGAGGAAACAGATGTAGTCATTTCTCAGGAAGAGGGTAGCGGCCATCAGAGGGCTGCCAGGTGGGGAGGTTGACCGTCAGTGGGAGGATCCGAATCCGGGACATCCCAATCTAAACGCCACAACCTTATCTGCTTGCCCACCGCCAGTGGTTCTATACGTTCGAGCTATCAGACAGAGAGTAAAACTGGAAAGCATCGACTTTATTTGGAAAATCTGTATCCAGATTGAGTTTATTTGGTTTGTCGGTGAGAAAATGAGCTGTATTTTGCGATAATATCAACAAGTGTCGTGGGCAGTCCAGTCCAAAAGCACCACAGTGTGTGTACTTAAAAAGTTCACTAAAACGTGCATTATGTAATTGATAGAAAGCCACTTTGATTTTCGCCTCGAGTTTGATGCCCAATTAGATAAAGCAACAATATATTGGTGAAGAATTGTCGAAATGGTTAGGTGAGGTTTATCACTGATTACTAGCCACAGCCCGAATGCTTTCTTCAGTGTCCTACCGAAGTATTAATTAGTACTAGGGATTGAGAGAATAACGACAATACTGGCCAAATTCACAATACCCGGATCGATTCTAGATTAAGTACCTATTATTGGCATTGACTGATTCGTATATGACCCGTCCCATCTGTAACAAATTTGTCCCAATTTCACATCTGATGCGTGCTTCAGGCAACGTTCGTGGAATTGAGCGTTCCCCTATCGTCGGAGTATTTTCTAAACATGTTCTAGGCGAGGTGCGCGACGCGTTAGTTACATTGATTGTAGCGTCTGATTTTCAATTGGAAAGTTTTGGAATTTTACCTGACAATTTGTGTGCTCATTGTAATAATACCTGAACTGTTGTAAAATTTCACGAATTTTCACGAATCTAAAGCCAAAAATTGTCCCATTTGAACTCAAATTTCGAGAAGTGTCAGACAAATTCGGTCATTGCACAAGTGAAAGTCACGCTGCTGGGTTAGTAAGGAAGTTGCATTTGACAACACTAATGCCTCCTCGTTGATGTTTCTGCTGTTGTCGACCCACGTTCCCGGAACCACCCTGTTTTCTGGCTCAAACCATTCACCCAGGGATGGAATTTTTATTAGCCACATAATTGGGTAGTACCAAAGACAGACAGCAAATAACCCTTAAAGCGAACTTTTAGTGTCATTTATAAAACAAATTCCATACAGAAGTGGTAACTTCTTAGTTGTTGGAAGTACGTGTAAAGTGAGTAAGGTACATTCTTAAGATTTTCAATTTCGACCGAGCGGAAGTAATTGAGCTGTGCCGGAACTTACTTGCTGAGTTCAGTAAAAAGCAAAGGAGAATGTTGATCTTGAGGAAACCATCAGGAGAACTTCATGCACACACACATACACACACACATAAACACATACATACATACATACATACATACATACATACATACATACATACATACATACATACATACATACATACACACCGACAGTGATCAAACAAAATTCGGCATGATCCCCAATGTATTGAAATCGTTAGCTCTGGTGAACTAATTAATTAGGAAAAAATAACAGTACTTTGACTAGGCAGAGATTCTTCATTCCCCGATAAACGCATTTTTATGCAGTCCTTAGGTATTTTACTTTAAAGCACAAACCTGTTCGCATTTCGATCCGCCAGATGCCTGTGAATGACAGGGATGGCAACAATTGTACACAACCCACTTTTCCATGGTTTCTAAATTCCCATTCGACCACCGAGAGCCGATCGATAACCAAGACGGACAGAAGAGGAGAGAGAGAGAGAGAGAGGGTGTGCATCTGTTTGTGGGAGAGTTAGTGCCAGGCGGTGAATAAGTGCAATTTGGAAACGTGCCAAGGACAAGTACTCGCTCCCAAACGGTCGTATATCGGTGTAATGTGATGAGATACGTGGGCGAAAATTTTGACACTGTGTGTGTGTCTATGTGGAGTGTAGCAAAATCATTTAGCTTCAGGCGGTAAAATTGAGATCCATCAGGCGATATGTAACTGTTCATATGCAGGTCCATGTCGAGTCGAAAATATGATTTAAATTGGATCTAATGAGTCCGGTCCAAAGCAGAACAAGGTAATCCGTCGATTTTCGACAGAAAGAACAAAATTTAAGGCAATCGGGGACAGTTTTGCAAATTGTCCAGAATAAACGGATTCGTTGAAAGGAAATTAGCTTCAAGGCCCTCCAGATTTCTAGATCAGGTTAGAAGTTTTTAAGCTGTTACAAGATCGATGTCTCTACAATGCTCCAGAGGCTCAGCCTATACTGATTGGCTTAGTGATATAGAAGTTTCGGCAACCGCTATCACACTGGTACGACTGATCTCACTGACAGTCGAGGCCCTGTGTCGATGAATGCTCGCCTATGTAT
The DNA here is from genome assembly GCA_008360955.1 of Fasciolopsis buskii. Classification (NCBI taxonomy): domain Eukaryota; kingdom Metazoa; phylum Platyhelminthes; class Trematoda; order Plagiorchiida; family Fasciolidae; genus Fasciolopsis; species Fasciolopsis buskii. The sequence continues at coordinate 50,582 of LUCM01008201.1, read as the reverse complement.
GCACGAACACACACATATGAGTAGCAGAATTCGAGAAAATACAAAGAACAAATGGCAGCATATGGTTGAAGATGTCGAAAACCGGTGGAAATGTTGACTCTCAACTTAAGTGAAAGAATTAGTGTTTTGATATTTTAATCACACTATGGAATCCACTCGTGTATACTCCTACCCTAATTTTTTTTTCTCGGTGCTACCCAACAACATAGGTTGCCCCATTTGCTACAAAGTTGAACTGAGAGAAAACTCCAAGGTCAAAGAGTTGGGCTCATAATCGCGATAAGTTTCCGGTAGCGTATCACGGCAATAATAGATGAAACTTCGCATGCGAATTGTTGTTGTCACTGCTGATGCAGTTTGCCTTGACAACGATGATACGTTTTTTTCCGGGAGGAATTCTTCCTGTGATGCGACGAAGATGATTCTTATCATTTTGTGCTGATTGAATAAATTTCCACCAGCCTCTGACAGTCGGTCGAAGCCTCGAGGAAGAGTATGTGGCCGTATCAACTTCATACTGATGCATACACTTTTTACTAGGCGCACTGATGACACGCGGCGTGAACATGGCTAGGTAGCTCTCGGTAGTGGGATTCAAACTAACTGCCATCGGCGCATCGCGTTTTAAGTAATCCGTACAGGGATAGATTGAACCAAGCAGAATGCAAACTGATAGTGCAACAGTACACATGTTCAGCCTGAATGAGGTGAGCGAAACTAGACTGACATTTGGTTCGACCTGCAGGTACCAAAGCATAGAAACAAAAGGATAGACAATCCAAAAGGATTAAGCATTAGCGGTGAGGTGGAATACCTCATTTTCCGGTTTTTTTAGATTACTGATTCCGAAGCGGATAGTTTCTCGTTGCCTTAATCGCACGGAACCTTCACCAGTCCGGCAGAATATCAGTTTAAATCATGGATTTTTCTTGTACATAGTGCCACATACGCATAAGGGAGGAAATTCCCAAAAATCCTCGGATCGGTTTCGCCCACTAGGTGTATACTCGAGGCAGCTTTTCATTAAATCATCCCATACATTTGACGCCAGAATCTCATTCGAATCGTTAAAGGGGGAGTCCATTTACAAGCCACAATAGTGATCAGGGAATAGCTTTTCTTGGGACCATGTGTCCCCATTCTAAAGTTTGCCCGTGACTAACCGACCAAAACCAGCCCACAAATCAATTTTGTGGTTCATCATTGCACTCGTCACCCATGCACACTCCTGGTTAGGTTCTGTTTGCATAAGCCATGGATTACTCCTTTTAGGTAGTAGATGGTCAACGCGAACATTCGAACAAGCATTAGAAACAAAAGCACACCTAACCTATTCCGAAAGCAACACTTCATCTGGCTTTTTCTACCGTCACTCGGGATGACTGAGTGGTTACCTTTGCGCAGATGTGTTCAGGTCACTTATGCTTGTTAATTTGGAGTGAACAGGACTGCTTCAAACTACGCACGCACAACCGCGCATTTCCGTCTCTCACAACCATAGGCGATTTCTAATTGTTTGGAACTTCGAGGGAGAGTAGCTGCTGCCTACGGCTAATGAGGCGCGATTTTCAGGCTAAGCCATTTTGGCTTCCCCTGGGGCGATGAACTTTAACCCGACTGTTTTGTTACATTTGTGTTGTGCCCATCGATAAACATGTTCTGAAAAAACGTTGTGTACACTTTTCATTGGTTTCTTTTTTTGATGACAAGTGGAGGGATCTTTCAGATGATCCATCGCTTCTGTTTTTCCAACAGAGCCATGATCACCGCAAGTGATCGTGCCAAATCTGCCTCTATCATTAAAGGCGTTATCGAGGTTACCAGTTTTTGTAACAAATGAATAGATAAAATATTGTTCAAAGCTTTCGAAGATCCGATTCTCAAGTGCGTATGTGTCCCCTCGATTGGCCATTGCGGACCGGGAACGAATTCTGTCAAACGACCATGTGCGATTGTTTGTTTGGTTGGTTTTTCACACTGTCTTTATGTATCTTGCCGGGGTGTGCATGTTGACTTAGTACGCATGACTCATGCTAGCCGGAATGTTAGCATCGAAACGGGTTGTGATGGTAACACGTGCTCACTTCGAGACAGAACCATCCACATTTCACCAACCCACGCCGCTTGGGGTGGATTTAGGTGGCACGTTAGACGGATGGGATTGCGACGGCTACCTTATGTTTTCTGACTACCTCACGCCACCTTGGATGTGTTAAAAACATACTGAAAACAAACTGAGATCGAAATGCAATAGCAGCGCAAATTTTGCATCGCTACAAGGTTTACTACAACCCTGGAAAAAATTCGGTACATCAACCCTACGCTAGTCAGTTTCCAGGGCGGGTGCAACTGATTCGTGCAACAATTTAAAATAGATATTTCTCTGAATGTTGATGAAAAACACCCTAAATACGTCCACTTTTTGGTAAATTAGGAACTGTTTAAAGAATGAGTAACTCAGTAGGGAGCATTACGGGAAGGACGGATCGATCAAAAATACATTTGGAAACGTTTTTACGAGTTCCAACTTCACTTGAAAGTTCCGGATAGAATTTCATTCCAACGTAAACGGTTGGACACAACCCAATTGAACTTTATGTGCGCACTTAGGCATGGACGAGTTAGAATTTGTCACGAAACTGTAAAAACCAGGGCCAGAGAGCACGTTGATCGTCTCATGTCCGGAATGATTGATCGGCAGGCGATATCAAATGCGTATGGAAGTGATGACAAGCTAGATATAGGAAATCGCCTATCTGGCCAATAGCATCTGAGTCAGCTGGAGTACAGGGATTGAAACGAAAGTCACATAGACAGTTTGCCGCGCACGGTGATCATGAAAACTTCGGTGAAATCAATCACTTGATGAGAGAAACTAGAGCTGGACTATGAACCACGAACTGATTCAGTGCAAATAAGCAGGTTGATGATCGTCCTGGCTAATTGTTTCTGGGGCTTAACTGAAGGTAATCACCTGTCATTTATCTCTCGTAACCTTTGGGGGGATAGAATGAGAAGGCAAGAAACGTAAACATACTGTGCAAACACAGGACGTGATATATTTTACAAAATTCTTCACCTTGGGCAAATCACCAGTGATTTCAATTGTTCGAGGCCAGTTCATTTTCCAATTCATTTGGGCGTGGCAAGATGAGGCGCTATTCACGCCAAGTGAGGATCACGAGCAGCATGAACGTATCGGGAGCAGGGCATAACAAATGAGGGGTCAAATGGGATGCAATGGACAAGGTCAACCTAAACGTCGTCACAACTTTCAATTACCCGCCAGGTGGACAAAAGCGCTAGGCGTTGTCAGTGCACAGGGAAACTAATGAACTGTACAAAAATTTCTTTTCACTTGAAACTTCTTTTCTCCACCGACCTACAGTACCATTTGCTCTTTTATTCTAACACTTTCATCTGATCTGTTTCACGCCACTAAAATTTACTAACAGATATAGAACTAAAACAATTCAATGAAGCGAGTGGAGGAACACGAAACTTTGATTCATTTCGATTACGTCATTAGTTACGCCACAGGCACCCTGGCGTAATTTTGTTGTCTCTAAGTTCGCACAAGGAAGATAGCAAACCCAAAGTAGAAGCTTATCATGCGGACGCTCGCATGAGGAAACAAACCAGTCAACGCTAATCGATTCAATGCCACAAACAATCAGATTACGGAAACGTTCACAGCGCGGAAGCCATATGCTTAGGTAATTTGGTAGAGTAACCATTCGTCCTTGAGAGGAATGTCTCGACAACCTCCAGCATAGCCTAGTGACGCAGCTGATAGAGCACACGCAGTACTTATGTGTGAATTGCTTCCCTGTGAAGATTCAAATCTCGTCGAGGTTGAACACTTTTAATATATTTGGATTTTATAACTCTAGACGACATAGATTAACGGCGATGAAGTTGGACTCATGACCATTAGTAGTCAATTAACGTCCCAAGTCGGCTGCGATAACCACCCAATCGTGATGAATCATAACAAAGATGAACGGTTCCCATGATTTTCAATGATGAGTTTGAAGTCGATGGTGTATGATGAACTGTTCAGCTTTCCGCACTATTATTAACGGCGTTAGTAGTAATAACAACAGCAGTAATGGTGAGATTAGTGGTAGTAGCAGCAGCAATGGTACTGGTAGTACAGTCCTCTTCTGCACAGTGAACCTCTGAAGTGCAGTCAATTCGTTCAAACAAACCAACGTGACGGTCTCAATTTGTGTTTCCCCCTCATTACCCTTCATAGGAGCAAATAACTCCACGGACAGAAAACAACCCTCTGTATGAAGTGTTTGCACCCGAAGGCAGGTAACGTAATGGAGGTAACAGCCACATAAATAGTCCCGAACTCAGGTATAGAGTATTGCCCGAAATCGTCCATCAAATGAAGCTCCAAGGCCGGACATTACAGGGTTGAAAATAGCCACCAATATCTAAAATCTCATTTTAATGGAAAATCTCTTAAGTGGTTTGTCAATCACACGAAGGCTGAGTCTTTTGAACAAACGGGTAACGACCGACAAGGTGGATGGCGCTGGGAACACCTGAACCCGTGGCGTTCACGTTCCCGATTTACTAGAGTGATGAACTAATCAGTATGCGTACGCAGTAAGCAATGCGACTGAATGTCGACCGATCGTTTTCAACCAATGCGTTCCATACTTGGTGCCAAAGAACGACTTGTTGCATCCAACTAACGAGCACCATTAACATCCACGACCGTTCAGACTGAACTGTTATGGTCCAATTTTGTGAAGATAATTTGCATTGCTTTGAATTAGTTGGTGCCTCGGCTTGTGTTGTTTTTTGACAACAAACAGTGAAGTTACGATTGTGCAGCTGATGAGAATGAGTCAGAAATTGGTATGCACTTCATCATGTGAAATGGCGAATGCGTGAGAACACCGTACTGAGTAGCGTCAAGAGCCGAAACTGTTGGACGAACTGACTCACCGTGTAAGTGCTCAGGCCTCCTTGTGCTTGGACTTGTGACCCACGTAGTTTCAAGTGTCACAAGAATACAAAATTCAAGCATTCTAACTTGGCATATCGAGTGAGGTGCTAACCGATAGCAAAAGAATCGATCACGTGGTGTCCCAGATGGTGCACAAGCCTATTGATAGCGTGATGTCTTCGTGTGCACGTGTTTGTCGGCCGCTCAGTTTTCAGCCCCCTCACGAATACTCCGATTCAGCCGTTCTGTTCAACTGTTTCATGTTTGCGATAAAATGCACTGGACAGCCAAAATAGGTTTGTTGAAAAACATATTCCCTTTTCACAGTCATTTGTATTCACGAAGCCCGCAACCGTGGAGTAATTAGCAAACAGTTTGGTTTTTAGATCGCAAACGTTGGAACACCAGTCCAGGTAATATGGTAAACGGGTGCGCATCGAAGCTCAAAACTCACTCGAATGCGACAACCTAAACCGCGAGGAAAACCAGTTTTCAAAAGGAATAATGGTAACCAAATAACTCCTTTAGATTGTTCTTCCCTCTTCTTAGTACTTAAGTAAGATGCGTGTGTATCTTGGTAATAACGATGAACGACAGACAATCAATGAACAATATGATGAAACTGGCGTTTGGAAAAGCACAGCTTAGATAAATCGTTGACGTAACATCATAATGCCAGAGAGTTTTCAGATTCCGCTAGATCGTATATCGAAATTAGACTGCAAAACTTTTCACAAAAGCTCCAACGGTTCAGAATCACAAACGAGCTAATAGCACATACTTTTCGGGGCGTGAGAGAAGAATTCACGTCAGAAAATAAATTAAGAGTGAAGGCATTCGTGCATTTGTAGGTATCTTGTGAAATAATGTGTATTGAAGCCTAGCTGATTGGCATTAACGCACAACGCCTAGGCAGAGCATGTCATGTTGCCACTCCTCGCAAATTGTTAAATCGTTTGCGTGTTTCGTTGTGTGAAACGATTGATCTTGGTGTAGTCCCAATTAACCCAAATATCCAGGATCTGAGAACTCAATAAATGGACAGCAAATTAAAAGGTGAATGACGAAACATGTATTGCTGAAAGCTTGACTATACAATCCGGTTTTGGCTGCTTTGTCACCGGGAAAGAATTCGTTTTGGAAATTTAATTTCATTCCAAATTAACGGGGGGCACATCACTTCTAATGAAGTCAATTTGTGCTCAAAAAGAACAAGTTGCTCAGAAAAAGCCAGTTAAAATTCGCGATAAATGGGACTTGTTTGACGTGGAGCCAGATGCGCTGTTGAATTCACCGAACCAACCTCGGGACATTTGACAATGTCACGTGAGAACTATCCTGCAGAATGGAAAGCCTCTCGATAATTCTGTCTGGTTTGGCTGCGTTCACATAGTTGAAAGTAGAGATGGTTTTCTCTCGAGCATTAAGATACGAATCAGCAGGTCTTTAGTCAACCAAATTTCAGGGATGATGGAGAAGTTCCAAAAACAGGATTGATAGAATGGTTGAAAAATAGAAGTGCTCAAATCACGGGAATTTCCAAAGAACTTCTTCGAAACTGCTTTTTATCGTTACGGTACATGCCTACGTCCTCTACCAATGCACCTACACGAGAATTACTTTACTTGTCAAACTATACACATATTTAATGCGAGCACGCGCCAACAGAGGTTTCGAACACGAACTGAGTAAACCCGGATCACATCAACAGAGAAGAAATATTCAGATAAAAAACGAAATTTTTTCTCATCCTTTCCACCATACACTGAAAAAACTAGTTCAATGGCTTCTGCTTCTGATCTAGTTCGACGGCTGTCAGGAAAATTGGTTAACGTAGCATGAAAAGCCAGTGTATCAGATCCTATCTCATCTTGGTCAGCGATATGACCATGAATTTCTCGTTTAACAAGAACTTAAAAGCTATGAGTAGTTGGCTAACGGAATTTAAATTTGTAAGAGCGAATTGGGGACAATAATGCTACCGCTGCGGATATTGTTCTACCGCTTCTGATTTCCGAATACAGTCCCGTAAAAGATTATTCACGCCGTAGAACAAGCATAGGTAGGGCATAATATGTGAGATGATTTATCCAGTGGGATAAATCCGCAACTCATCAGATATTGAATCATTGCGCAAATCGGGATCCGCTCCATTCGTTCGGGACCACCACTTGTTTGTTGACCAAGTCGCACATGGGGTAGAGCATTTCGAATCGGGTCTCATCTTGATTCAGAACCGGCAACAATCACCGGTCCACTCGGGTTATTTCTTCGCATCTCGGTTAATGCGAAAAGTCGGTGGTACGTTTTGTTAAATCTAGCCCAGAACAAATTTTGAACTTTACAAGATCAAATGGGTGTTTTTGATTTGGAAGCAAGAAACGGTAATCAGTTACCAATGAAATGTTGCATCGTTACGACTAGCTGTAGAATAAACCATTTATTTTAGTGAAGACCGACTTGAATCCACACCAATTTGAAGTGACTCTTGGTCAAAACCACCAGTTGTGCACCAATAGCTCCCAATGCTTCAGCCTCCTTTCTATATTTTTTAACCTAAAAGCATGATTTGCGGCCATCCTGCCGTAACTGAGTCAGTGGGAAGTACATTTGAGGTCAGCACATATTGGAGGTAAGTCGTTTTCAAATAGACACTACTTCACGAAGTCGGGTAAACAAATATTCGTCTCATACAGCCATCAACCGCGAACGTCGTCCGGGGTAGTGAATACACTGACGCAAGTATACACGCATCACAGTATTCACCTTGCTCACTCTGCAATCTATCTGGCGATTTCGCAACCGTCATGTGTGCATTATGTGATCGCCACGCCACTCTCGGTTTCGAAACAAAAAGTTGTGCAAAAATTAACGTCCAAAACATTAGTTCACCGCGGAAAATTTTCATACTTTTCAGTAGAATCTAATTGGTTCACTAGGAGTGTGCATGGATGATGAGTCTACTCACGATGATTTGTGGACACGAAACCCCAAAACCGATAGTGTGCTTCTGGGGAAACTTTTTTCTCTCATCCACATGCGACACTGCTGGCAATTGCTTCTCATACTTGTTTATTTGATTTGGTTGTACCAGAGTAGTTAACTATTTGCATTAAGGCTGATTGAGTGTGTCGTGTCTAAGCAATTGCGAACTTGGCTCACCTGTTCTCCGCATTGGAATACTGCATTCCTCAACGATGATCAAAACAACTTTAACACCTCTATACAACAACTGAATACGTGTGTAAGATGGAACACTTGCCGAATCATACACCGGGCCATTTTATCCATCAGCTTTGGTTATTTGTCTGATTCTATTTAAGTGAAACAATCAACCAGATCGATTCATGTCAGGTTGAAATAGTTATTCGAAAATGCTTCGGAGAGTGCAAAAAACCGAGTCAGTAAACATTTAAAGACAATAAAAACTTGTCTAATCAGGGCAGCAAAAATGCTTGTGCTTAACATGTTCCAATGTCACACGAGAATTCGATTATTTTGTACTCGGAACCAAGGGATTTGTTTGTTCAAGAAGACTTAAACCCGCCTGGGAGTTACTCTGTACCGCCACCGTAACGTCTCTCTGGAGTCATGCCGTCTCCCACCGAGTAATTGTTTCTACAGTTACCTAGACCATGTGGTCCACTGAGTACTTCGATGTATCCTCGATGTTATTTGCTCTTGTCGTTGTTGCTACTGCTTCAGCGACGTTGTCAAATTACAGTCTGCTGTCGACTGATACAAATCCCGTACATTTCAATGGGTGAAATTCCTCGTAAGTTATAAATTATGGAGACCCTTTATCTCTTATTTTCATGAAGTCAATAATAACCCTCACTGGGACGAAAAGTTGCAATAAAAGTTCTAATCGATGATAACCCAGTCGAATAGCTACTACAAATAGTTTCCACATTATTCTTTCCAAATCACCATTGTTTTACGTGTCTCGTACAACTGATTCGTCGTTGTACTCGAACATCAAGTTTAGTCAGACCGTTGGTAACTGGTGCACAATTCATGCAAATGATCGACAGTAAAAGTAGTCTTATTATTTCATACATGCATGCTATTAACCGGAACAATCGAAACCCCAGAGCGGCGAATATCGGGACTGTGGGTTTTTCTTGCTGTGCAGACCCCGATCGATCGCTTGATCTGAAATTTTTCAGTGGCTGGGACAATCTTTTACAGGCATTATACATTCCTTAGATAACCATTAAGGAACGATAAAAGGGTGCTATCATTATTATCTTTGGCAGGGATGGCCATATTAGTGATATTACGCCGTCTTTTGGCTGGGTAGGCATTTACATATTACCGATGTGCAACTGAGGATTTTTGTGTGTTCATTGAAAGATGACTGCAGTGATTCCTCACTTAATGCCATCCATATCAACATTCCGATCAGTGTCATTATGACTTTAATTACAAAACAACACAATAAATTCATCAATGTCAACTTTTTATTGCGAAAAAAGTGATACTGGTGAAAGCTTTCAGTTGCGACAACTGTGCACGTAGAAGAAGACAAACCATCTACTGTCACTAAGAAGAATTTGTATCGTCTTACGAGAGAGACCAGAATATGGAAACGATGAGAGGCAGTTTTGTTGCTCTTTAGGAAGGTTTCGTTTTTCCCGTTGTTCACAACGGAGCCAGTTAACGTGGTAGTGACTCAAGGGATTCGGGTCATGGCACCTAGTGGTAAGCTGATAATACTGGGAATGACAATACGAATAACAGTGAGTTGGTGACGCTCCAATTTTTGTCAGTGTTGATGTTGGTACTGATGACGACAATGAAAATGACGATCATGATCATGATCATGATTACGAGGCCGATGATGACGACGACGATGCTGATGATGACGGTGAGGATGATGATTCTAATGCTAAGTCAGGTGGTGATCATGGTCATGATGATGATGGTGATGATGACGGTGACCATGATGATGGTCATGGTGATGATAACTCGGATGCGGATGGTGACGGTGAATAGTATTCGAAGTTTGATGACGATAATCTTCATGATGATGGCAACGATGTGTTTGTCAATATTCTTCAAAAGCTTCTCCAACCTAAATACCAAACTGGGTTTCATTCGCCAACTACCGCCACCGATTCATGTTTCTCTCTAAGTCAGACTTGTCAAGACTATGGTCGCAAATACATTCACTCGCTTCAAGCCTTTGCGGTTTGACGACAGAGAAAATAAGTGTGTGAAACCAGACAGAAGCACATAAACATTGGACGAAACAACCGGCAAAGTGCGTAAACTAAAGGGTCGCAGTTGAAAACGCACTTTGGAATACGAAAGCAAACACGCACGCTACACATTAATAGACGAAAGTATTCAGCAATCCTGTAGCGATTCGTCCGAAAGACAATGCAGACAATCAGGGACAGGTTTTGTGTGATTCCTTGTGCCCTTTGATGCAGATGTGTTTGCATGCTCATTGGTATGTCCAATTCTCCTACTAGCCTCAACAATTCATTTATTGGTCCACCTCAGCCGGAACACAAGCTCTGTAGAGCTTCCGGTGATTTCCATCCCTAAGATGACCGTGCGTAACATGAAGAAGTGGGACCCGTGAGAATAATTATTGAACCCACCCGTTTGCTTTGCACACCTTTGAACAAGCATCAAGAGATTGATTCAGACTCAAAGCAAGAAAACAACAGAAGCAACTAGTACTTAATTTTTTGTGGGGTGAGAAAGTCTTCGTTTTGGAGGGCACTATAGACCGTCATGACAACTATGCATCATGTAAATAAAGTGGTTCAGAAAAAGAATATTTATGGGATTCCGGAAATTAAAAAAGTTATACGTTTAGTAGAAACCAATATTCCGATTTCTGCTTAGAAAAAAACAGAACGAAGGAAAAAAGCAAATGGTGTACAGTTTGCGAGGGTGAATAGCAATTTATCAGCCCAGGTCAGGGCCTAGTTAGATAGTCTGTTGTTTTCCCATTCACAGGTTATACGGCCCTTGTAACTGGGTCCCCGCTCTCTTGGGGGATATAAACGAGTACAACGATAAATTTATAGCTGAACGCCGTGAATAATCGATCAATAAGCTGTGTGAATTTCGGATGACTCGGTTAGTAAGTTGCGCGTTTGTGTGTAGGTGGGTTGATACCCTTGCAAAATCCCAGGCTGTTACCATTAAGATACCGCAATAATCTTAATAATAAATGAATAACTTACTCAACGAAACGTGTTCGATCGATCAGAATGCGACAGTACTGTTGTTCGATACTTTTGTCTATTCCATCCGTCTCGATAAAAAATCGAAATGGCTTTGTTCAAAGACCTAAAGATCAGGTCATACACCAGTCGCATTGGTTCGACGCTGTCTGCTGCCACGTCCCCCAATCAAGCGAAGATCGCCTTGATTGGAACCACTAGATTTTGCCATGCACCTGAGTGTTATCCTTGGGTACGTGATAGTCATAGCCCGCAATTCATCACAAATGACTTTAATTTGCCTGGAAAATATCGAACATGTCGCACTAATCAATGCATTTCGGATTAATCAAGGTAGAGTGACAAAACCTCTTAGACTTCATTGTTAAAAGTCGCCCCAGTAGTATTCACGCACTCTCTCCTTCCCACAAAGCCACGCATAGATGAGTACTCTACACAGTGTGGCAATGTGTGTAACCGGCTATTCAGCCCTGGACCGCTAGCCGTTGTTCTTCGGTCAAATAGTACCGAGCAATCGAAACCCAAGGCTACTCTGTGGATGTCAGGTGGTAGTGGAACTAAACGAGTAAACAATACGACCTATTTATGATGTCTGAAGCTCACTGTGCGCCCAATATTGGTCATATTGTTCGCACACCCGACTTTTTAGGCTGGATCAACTAAATATAACCAAAGTGGAGTTACCTCACGTAAAACTGCATTCTTTATAGCCACCTACGGTGAATCAAACTGGCGGATATTGTTGTCCATTGAACAGTTCACTGGGGAGGTCACAACACATTAAAATATGGAACGAAAGCGTTGCATTACAAGCATAATCTATCGATCGACGAAACAGCTATATCGCATTGTTATGACTACCTAGTAATCGCGCTTATTTGGTTTGGCTACGTAAAGTTTCGATCAGATCACGGTTTTGCGTACGAGTAGCATGAAAGTTAGCATCAGCGATGGTCTTGGAAGTTGATGTTCCCCGAGTCGTAACTGGGTGATCGATGACCTTACTGTGCTGAGCAGTGCACAAAATTAGGGCGACCATCAAAAGAATAAAATGATAGGGTACTTTCAGACTCAACCCAAGCTGAAATGTCAATCCTTCTCGATCTAGATCTTCAGATGGTTTTTGTAAAAGTTCACCGGATTTTGAAATCAGTTGCCATCCAAATAGGAACGATGACTGTACAAGCTGAAGGTATCTGAGGGATCGATTTTTTAACCCGTGCACTGTTCCCGAAAGTGCGATCTTATAAGTGGTCCTTGTCATCCGATTTTTGTAGAATAATAAGTGGTTCTTTATAAACTTTGCAAAACACTTTGCGTAGTAACCCCTATTCTTGATGCGTAATTTCGTTCGAAGCGGGTAAATTTCTTCAATTAACTAGTTGAATTGGTGCACCATACAAATAATTACATACAAAAAATAATTCATTGGAAATCGATCAAATACGAGAATGCGGAATCGTATATTTCAAACTCCTCATGCGTTCTTTCTGATAGCTAAACGCGTCAAATTAAGACCAAAGTCATTGTTAGTCAAACCGCTCTGTAAAACTGCTCTGTCAAACTGCTCTATACTTGCTCTCGATTTGCATTCGTCCCGTCTCCGCCCTCTTGTCTACAGTTTGCTTTTTCCATTCCCAGCAAGGCAGATGAAACTGAAAACTTGTTCAGCTACTTCTAAGACTGCCTTCGACGTCGCAACAGTATCCCTAATTTAATCGGAAACATAAAACAAGATGAAAGTATCCTTTTGCATCTTGGCACTTCGAAAATTTTGATCCGAATACAACGTTCGTTAGAAGTGACACACTCACTTACCAAGTGAGAAAGAAGTAAGCCCATTCGTGGTTGAGTTTCGCTATAAATTTTACGTGAATTTCCATTGCACGGTTAAACCGGCTCCTAGTGTTTGGCGGCAGTTCAAAAGACTTCGTTGTTATGCTGTACGAAACAAAAGCAGCAATCATAAATTGAATAACAAAAGCATCGACAAGATACAACGCTCTCGGTGTATATGTGTGTGTACTGTACTTGTATGTTCTCAGGCGTGCTGATTACTGCCTAATCACGAAACAGTCTAGCCAAACGCGATGCTTTTTCGCACCAAAAATAGTGGAATCGAAACAGCATGATAACGAAACCCTATAGTTGTTGGCAAAGCTAACTGATAGGACAAAAGTGGCAAGTGCTATCTGAAACTAACAACAAACTTCAACAATTATGATAACAAAAGCTGATCGACGGCAGTCGATTAACCTGTACACCTCTGTCGTCGACACTGGCTATCGATCGTTTAAATTAATAAACTATTCGTGCTATCAGTCAACAAATACAAACCCACACGTTCGATTACAACAGACTACTACGGAGCAGAAGTGCCGAGTTCTCGTCGAAAGAACCCTAGAATTAGCCAGCATAAAGACCTTTCCTGTCTTGGAAAGCTTAGTGAACTAAAACACTATAGAATTGGTCGTTGCAGATTTGTGTGCCTAAAAATGAGCTCAATAGCCACCCTTGTTAGCAATAGGTTTTCCTCATGTTAATCTATCAGGTTTCTTGTAAAGAAAAGGTAACCAATAGCGAGTATACGCAATTTTCGATAGCTTCATCACTAATGCTAATTTAGATATAGGCAACTAGTGTGTGACAGATATGAATAGGACCCTTATCAAGTGGCCTTCGAAGATTACTCATTATTACTCATTATTACTCTCACCATCGTCACGATAATCATCTTCATCATTACCTTACACTATCAAACAAGAACGGGCTCCACTGACTGTTGCTTTTCTTATCAAGCTACTCGTTGATACAAAAAGAATAAAGATGCATGGTTGGCTGCAACTGGGCCTTTAGAAGTGGTAAAGAAGGGAACTTATCAGCAGCCAAGAGACGGAATACAATCAAAATGTAGAGAAGCACCTTTTTCAGTCGTTTTGGGTTGACCAGAAGTGATAACATCGTTGGCGTTATTCACAGTTCGCTGCATCTCCCTGCAGTGTCTCCACCTGAAAGATCAAGGGATATTTTGGATCTCAACCGCAGAGACAGGAGGCTTCTGCTTTACCTAAGTTCGCAGTAAATTTTCTTATTCCCAACTTTCATATCAGTTGTTGGCCTGCGCGTGGGCTCACACTCCGAGTAAGGAACGGAAAACAGAGCAGGATGTTTGCCATACGCAGCGCGTGGTCCGACCGACGAACTCTACTACGCTGGGTCCGCTTTAATAGAGTATTCTACGAATTTGCGCCCAGTACTCAATTGGTGTTGCTAGCATTGCTCCATGTCTCGCAACCACACAACGTAAATGAGGCACAGTGTACGCTACTTCTGAACTTCAGAGAAATGTCACGTCAGCACTACCTTTAAGAAGGAAAAGACCAATGACTGTTATAATTATCTTGAGATTAGTTCATTTCCGACGATTACCAAGATTTCAGACTCAGTAATGTTGCTCCACTTGGCACCTGTTTGCGACAGTAACATCCACAATTAACAAGCTTGATTTCTCCCAGGTCGAGGTTGTTTCGATCGGATTTTCACCCTTTGACAGGTACTTGAAATGCGTCGATTCCGATGATAGTCGAATACTCGACTCTACTTCCAATTGTACATTCAAGTGACGTCTACCAAAAATTTGTAGAGTGCCGGATCTGGGACCGAAGGTGAAACATGTTGCCACCCGTTTAATTTGATCTCAGTGCTTATCTATATTATTTTTTGACAGCGTTTCTAGCCTGTTTCATAGTCAACTAGTGCAATAAAATCACGTGATACCATTGCAATGGCCGAACCTTCGCCTCTCCGAACGAGAGTGGTGAGTTTGTCGTTTTGTGCGCCCGTGTTACTGCCTGCTTGAGCATATATCATGGGATTAAAAACAAGCTGCGTTTAATACAGCCATTCTTTCGAACCTCAACCGACCGCTGTTGTCTTAGGACACATAAATGACTGGACCGGTTTAGCATTGTCATTCAGCAGCGTTCCTTCATCAAGTTGACCCTCAATCAGAGCTGCGTCGTCCCCTGATGTACGCATTTAGTTGAATTACATTGCTCGAATCGCGTATTCTCGTCTCACTTACACACCAGACATCAACTTCCAGTGAGTCCACTTCCAGTAGTGAATGTGGCTGCTGACAAGTCTGCATGACAGCGTGCACATTGAAGGAGCCGACAATTGAAGAAAAAAGATACGAGCTACGAGACTGAAAATCATATACCATACTATTTGACAATGAACAATTGCAAGTATCTTCAGCGTTACCAGCATTACGGGTAAGCGAAGGGGACAAAGGAGAACGGTTGGAGGAAGAAGACAAAGATTGGATAAATAAGGGAATTCTGAATAGTAGCACACTTGTCAACACCCACCCTGCTTGGGCGGATCCTGATCATCTTGCAAAACAACTGGTAGAGCAAGAATTTCTTTGTAATCATTAAGCTCATGGAAGATGATGGGCGAGTACTGCTAGGGACCCCAGCCTCTAGGCAGAAGAAGGGCTGTAGTTCTCAAACAAAGCCTTTAGTTCTCTCAGGAATCTATCCGCAGAGCAGTAATAGGTGACTGAATGGAGGCTCATCTGCTCTAATTGATTATTCTTCCAACTGGGTTGCCAGTTCAAATCAACTACAACCTGAGTGATCAGGAGAGTACTTCGTCAGGCCTCTCTCTACTGACTTTCTTAGAGGGAGGGAATCTTTGATATAGGATAAGCCATCTCGTATAGCTCATTGGGTCGTGTGTGAGCCCAAGCAGTCTGACTGTGACGGTTCAGGGGACAAAGCGATAAGCTTATCAATCTAGCTGTCACACCTTTTAGGACTGTCATATTTGTTTGCGAGCTGATTTTGGCGCATTTATGGAGACTTTTTTGAAGCAGTCGTCATTCACCGCATCCCATGAGTCGTCGAGGTATGCCCCATTAGTGGATTTTTGATTCTCTTCGTGAGCCATGCTGGATTGTGCAGTGTATTCTTTTGAGATAGTGATGCGTCGTTTTGCCAACACAGTTTCCCGAATCTGAGCCAAAGAACGAATCCATAAGCACACAGGGGACGAGAACATGGGATTTACCTGTAAGGTTCATCACAATAGCCAGACACTCGGCAGAGTTGACTAACAGTATGGCTGCATAAAATGTTTAATCTTTCCTTTTCTTCGAGCTTCATAGCGTTCAGTTGCTCCTATGAAAGGAATTAAGCTGCGTTATTTGTCCTCCTAACACCTATCGGTGTTTGTTTTTAGGTCTTTCCTAGAAACCCTAGAAACGCATGCTATTCAGAAACAGTAGCTTTTGTTTTTTCCAATTCTTCAGTCAATTACTTTCTAACGAATCTCACTCATTCGAGATGTTTGGCAACGTACTTGACTTCGTTTTATTTAAAGGATACAACATTGACAAAATTAGTTTATCAGCCTGCCCACGTTTGTTTCGGATGACTGGTGGACCAGCCTGCTACCTCCGTGGTTTCAAAACAAACGTCATGGAACCAGTTTTTTTAAGTCATCTCCAATGCATATAACATCTGACTTGCCGTACTGCTTCAGATCTTTTAGGGCAAAACGAACAGTATCCCAACTGTTTTTGAGGTGATAAAAATTCTACTTTGTTCCCGACTGAACTATTATACAAACATCTACGGTTGCGTGCCTTAACATTATGGTTATATTATGCGCGTATCTCAGACAGATCAGTAAGCTTTCTGTTTCGATTCTGAGGTCTCCCATTATCCATTTCAGCTACAGGCATACATTTCAACAGGAGATATAAAGACTGCATCAGCTCAAGGATGCAATGGTTCACCGAACATTGAAGTAATATTCCTTTTTCTAGTCATCAGCCACCAAAGTTTACATCTCTTTCACTGGCTACCGTATCTACGCCATTAGTAACCAAAGCGTGTGAACACGAGTCACTGTGTATGGGCTCGTTTGCCCATCTTCATTTTCCAACTGTTCCATTTAGGCATTTTTCAGACAGCAATAATAACTAGCGATCACAATCAAGTAAAGCACAAAACACCTGTCAGGTCTGCCGTTTTGGTTTTTGATGCGAAAAAACTTTGACTGTTTCTAAAACATAAATTCACAGAAAACAAGTTACTATTTATTTTTATTGAAGAGAAGATTGTGTCGAAATTGGAAGGAAATTCGTCGGCGCACCTTTTTTGTCTTTTTGATCACTTTCTCTCAACTTGATTTCAATGATACAAAAGATTGAGCGACGGCATTTGGTAAACTGTTAGCAGCCAATGTAAATAGTTCAACGATTATGCATTCGACTAGTCAACTCTCACCTCAGGTTCGATTCCCAATGAACATTTACTACTGACTATTTTTGGCATGACAGACGAAACAACGACTTTGCACAAAATCTAATTTTCATTTGAGAGTTCACCTCGATTGGTGAACCGTTTTAAATGCTTCGTAAAGATTTAGGAAGAACTTGGATATGCTTGATGAACGTTCACATGTACCTTCTCTCACTATACAATCACCAGTCAATGGAAAAGAAAAAAACATCAGTAAGATAAAAGAGACATGTCAGTTTTCAAGACCGCTGATTGACCGCAACTAAACAAGGTATGTCTTAAACATCCAATCAGTATTTGACTAGTGCATCTGTTCCCGTCAATATCTGTCAGCAGGATGGCCATATAGAAATCCTTTCAAGCCCGAGTTTCAGAGGACTGTTTGTAATGGAGGCCATGAAAATATTCACCATATTTTTTGTGCAATGGAAATCATGAAGCATTGTGTGCGCGGACATCACATATTTCGTATCACACCAGCGCACAGTTGTATCCAACATCACAGATTTGTGAACAACGCTAAGCCAAGCCCCCGAAAGGAGGTAACGCTTCCGCCCGAGAATAGTGACCATCGACACATACACAAATAATCGAAGGTACACGTGTGATTTTATGATTTTCGAATCCTCTCACACTCGCCTACGATATACTTCACTTGAAAAGGTTCTACCCCGCCAGCTAGATATTAGGCTGCCTTCTCCATCTGTAATTCAATAATGCCGTGCGTAACAAAAAAGTACGTGTTTGATTTGTGGGCGCCCTCATTTCGTAGACCACGGATAATTCCCACGAATGGATTAGTTGTGAATATGAAATTTGTAAACCAGGAGTTGGTGGCTGCTGAAATGCCCAACTTTTTGTAATACAAATTAAATGTGGCGATAGCCCAGTAGGTCCACAGACTCATAAGGGATTACTCTATTCATTGTCGAGCCACAACCATCACGCCCCAAAACCACCGACACCCTTGTGAAACTTTGCAGTGGGAACAGTTGTAATGTAGAACCCAAGACATCCTCCAGAGTTGCCACTAACCGTGGGCGCAGCCTATTTAGTGAGCCTGATTACGCCTTACTCGCAGCTACCCATCAACACGATAGAGGGCCCGTATCCGCAGCCTCGGCATGAACCAGGTAACATGTAGCAACCCCAAATTTGCATGTTATCTTAACTGCCAACCAGTCGGTGGATCGAAAATGGGGGAAAAATGGATGGCAATCGGGTGAATTTCGCCTTTAGACAGCTGGTCACATTTTTCCAGCTCTTATATTAGTCTTCTCCTAGGTATGCTACCTACATAAAGTAAATTCTATGGTCCCGTGATCCAAGTAAACCGTACTCAGAAGAGTCCCGTGATCAAACCAAGCGAACTTCAAGTACTTGAGTCGCGTTTTGTTTTACTTTTCCCTGTAGGGCCAGCACGGTCGGACTTTTAGCCCAGCTTTGCAGTTCACAGGACTTGTTGCATTTCCAACAAGAGCCAAGGGTTACAGAGCTGACCGAGAAGTCCATGTTTGCTGAATGGTAGCATAATATTTGAGTCATTTTTTGTGATTCCATTTGATACCTTCAACCCCCATTGAGTGAGTTCATGGTATTCACGTATGCATAATAGGAGACCGATTTTATCGACTAAGTTGTTACGCTGATGCATTGTGTACTGACAGCCAACGAAGCCTAAGATTCAACAAAAATAAAGGATCCTAACCGGCATGCACTACAACTGGCGATGGTTATTAGAACACCGAGCAACCTCAGTCACTCTCAACAGTAAAATGAGCTCAACTCGTACTGATGGAGTCACAAAAGTACCAGTATCATGAGTGGAGAATGCTAAGAAAAATTCCACCATGATCACACCAAAACGTGGAGAGGCTGGTAATTGGTTTGCTTTAACCAACTGTTTGTGCAAAACTACTAGCATTTGTATATACTTATCACTGGAGACAAAAACAACTGTAGTGAACAGAAGAAGACTGAGTATCATGCAAATATCCAAATATGTGGCCACTCTTCGACTGTCCCGCAACTGGGATCACCACTCCCCAGAGGTAAATGTCTTCAGTCCAGGTCAGCCCAGTTGCAGAGACACCTCTGGCGTCTGCAGTGCAACTGAGGGAAGGATTTGGCCGAACAAAAACACTGCCATCTGCCAAATCCTGTCTCATATCGATCAATAAATGGTCGAACAAAACCGTGGTCATATAAATGAAACAGCTGTTCAAAGCAGTGGCGCAATATACTTCCGAATTTGGATGATACCGAAACCTGATATACGCTGGCAAACCACCCTGTTACAGAACACAATTACACACTAATATTAGCATTCAAAGAAAATCACGTGAACCAATTTCATGCGTGTAAAAGATGCCAAATTACTCAACTCATTCATCGAAAAATTGATTACACTTTCTTGACTGCGTGGACGTTGTGGAACTATGATGGAAACAATGGAAAACGCGCATGCGCTTTACTCATCTCAAAGTAGACATTACTAGCCAAATCCGAAAGGACGACCTTCCGTCTATCTGGCATGTGCTTGGTTGCCGGTTTAATCTGGCCCGTGACACTTTTGGATTTTAAGTCCCCAAGTGGATATTCAATTTCCAATGACATATGGACCCTCGTACTACCTTAGAACAAAGTATAGTTTCGCACTGGTGGTTTTATTCGATAGAAACCTTGCCGGAGAAATTTCAGACCTGGAGTATCGGCATCTTATCTTATGCGATTTCTCACAGAACCAGGTTTATCGGCTCTATGTCAAGTAGATGAATGGGATCTTTATTTTTCTAGGCCAAGCTTATTCATAATAATCCTTTGCAACACCGAAATCTACTTGGCAGCTCAGTGGGAAATATTCAGAGTTTTTTGAACGCATCCTCAACGATCCTGCGAATTCAATGAATCCCACTGTTCTGGATAGTTAGCGAACGCCCGCGCTGAGATGAATTACTTTCATGCAGTTTAATTCCCCACTAAATAATAAGGTTTCTCGATAGAAATTTCACGTGAATTCCAATGCGTGCAAAACATGTTTTTAGAACAACACTAAAATAGCTGATTAGCTTTTGATAATTTACAAATTTTCACTTGTTGTGCAAACTTACTCGCCACTGGGAGCAGATTTCTCCCCGGCATCTTGGACCTGTGTTGGTATTGAGCTAGTTGTCGGCTTTGGTCCCTCTTCTACTGGCGATTTTTTGCGTGCCTGATCTGCTCCATCATCTTCATGACGTTTTGGTATGAGTCCCAAAGTTTTGCAGTATCCCTCATACGTGATCACGCCCTCATTTTTCGGGTCGAACAGGCTGATCCACTTAGACACAAATTGCTCTTTGTAATGCATTCGTTGCATATAAGACCGAAGTGCTTCAACCGTGATCACTCCGGTATTCTCTGTGTCTATCGCATGAAAACATTTTCGAAATTCAGCCATGCTGATTTCGAAATATGGTACAAGTTTCGCAACTTTGAAAAATAAGCACTAACGCCAAATTCACAGGTGAGTTTTGTTACAAACCAACGATGTCCGTTAGTCAGGCAAACCACAACGTGGTCAGCGTGAAACTGCCGCGCGGTACACATGCTAGCCACGTTTCACGAGCGTCTCATAAAAAACGAGCAACAACAATCCGATTGGCTCACATTCGGCATTGACTGGAGTCGCTCAACCAATCGCGAACCTCCCGTCTGGGGGCGTTTGACACGGGATTGGTAAATGCCTGGTCGATCCGACACGGTACAGCGTTGATCGCCGGGATTCATCGACCGAAAAACTGGGTTCATAGGATGGTGGGTAGATTGTAGAAATTTTATGGTTTGCACGGAGAAACCAAATACTATCGAATGCTCTGTCACTGAGCGTAGGCCGTCCGCTGGCGATTCAACGAGAGCACTTTTGCGGTAAGGAGAAGATTGTCAGGCTGCAGCCGTTTCGTCTAACCAAATCTATTAAATTTTCGTGTTATTATATTTTAGTCAGCCGTCAGTTTAAAGCTTAAGATCAAAAGACCCCAATTAGATAGACTAGTCAATCTGGATAATGCTCATCATGATGGGTACATTATCGATCGTGATGAGAAAGAGGTCGGGATAAGCAAAGAAACAGTGAAACCCCTTGATATCAAGTTCCATTTTGCTTTTGGTTATTGTCGTTAAAGTCCAGTTGGGGTTTGGTGTCTAATGCTCGAAAAAATAGTCAACCAAAAGCGGGCTACCAGTTCAAATGAAACGCAAGAAATAGTATCGGAATTTCTGGGGAACGGTAATATGCGGGAAAATAAATGAAACCTGGAAACACTATCTGAAAAGAACTACGCGAATGGGATATCACAGCCTATTGGACGTGGTATCGGATTCGGTTTAATCCAGCAAACATGATGTGCAGTGCCCATGTGACAATCACGATATGTGATATCGATTGGGCAGTACCGGAAGCCACACCGGCGAGATGCAGTTCTGCATGTGGGGTGAATGAAATCTTGTCTAACTGAAACACATGGATAACCAGTGTGGATGTTTTGCAGAACAGACAGTCTTCCTTCCCCATCAATGTGCTTTCTGCAGAATGTGGATGAGGTAATTTGTCCATTTGCAAAAAAATCACTGCGGCGCACACACAGCTAAGATCTAAGTTCCTTTCAGCCGAGCTTTTGCAAACGTTGTCCTTGAAAGATTGCGCCCTGTTTTGTTGCCTGCTCATAGCACCGATTATTCAAAAACGAACCACATTTGGAAACAGTGAAAAGTCACCTTCGAGATGATAAAATGACCATTTGTGCAAACCAGGGATCAGGTCAAGGTCAGGTCTACTACTATCATTATTATTATTACTACTACTACTATTATTAGTATTGCTAATGCTGCTACCATTAGCGATAGTAATAATAACATGAGAAAGGAACTGCACTGCTCCAATCACGCCATGCTCCATTCTCTTCTACATGGTTGTCTATAAAGTTGAAACATAACAAAATCCATATTCGCGTTCCTCGACCCAGCAAAAATTCTTTATTCCGTTCAAATCTTGCCGTTAGAGTTCATTGTAGAATCGACTTGATGGTCATGCATGTGAGGAAGCAAACTTCAGGAAGCACACTTGCTGAATTTTGAATTCGATAGCTCAATGCAGCAGGTTAGACTAAGGGAAGCCATCAAAGAAACACGCTTGGTAAGGTAGAAACATGTTGAAACGTGTTATTTGCCCATTCGCTATCAAATCCTATATCAGCTTGATGGTCAGATTGTAATTCTAATTCGGTAAATAAATTTACCTAGCGAATTCCAACGACATCCCACTTGTCACTGGAATTAGGGCTCACGATCTCGAAGCAGTTGTAAATTATGAACCGTTAGAACTGATTAAAGAAACCTTTGTTCGAGTGAAGAAATTTCTGAATCCCTTTTGGAATGGGGATAATACAGAATTAGCGGAATAAGTGGGACCGACAGAAGTTGCGCCGAACTTTCATAGAAGACCTTTCAGCGCGCATAAGTATCCGAAAAACTAAAATCGCTTATGACTACCACCATCAAAAATAGGGAACGGAACAATGAGGTAGTTTGTGTACACATGAAACGGAAACAGATACCGTTACGCTTGCCTAATCAGCTTCGGTAAAATTAGCATGATGCGCAGAGTCCATGTTTGCCCTTCTTCCGATACTGTTTGGTTTGATGTTCGATCTATGTTATTCTAATTATAACTACAAGAAGAAGAATAGGGTTGAGGTTCGAAAAAGTTTTCTGGACTCCGATTTGTCTACAAAAACGTACAAATTTGTTCAAAAAACCAGCTCCCTCCTTCAACTAAATAGCACTTCTAATAATAGGTCCCACTGCGATGTAACCTATGTGAACTGAGTTGAAATAACACCGAGCTGAAGACGAAAAATTGTCTAGTGAAACTGAGACGAGTACAAACAGATTATCATAAGGGTGACTTTCCTAATTTCGTCTGAATAACGCTGTGTGATCAATCTTTGCTGGAGACCGACGAAACAGAGACAGATTTTAACCATGTTACGTGTCTCTGTGTTTGTGTGTGGGAGAATTTTCTTGGATTGGACAATTGAAATATTCACTTCCCAACCATCCACCGAGATAGGATAAGCACTTAGTCGTCTAAAGAGTGCTTCACAAACAATTTGAAGTTTTCCAGATTCGAACCGATCTGGGACCACAAGTACAGGGCTGGGTGGACCATACCGTAAACAAGCACTACAAATCCCGAATCGAAATTCATCAAACATCTACCTCTTAATTAACATGCGGGAATTTTAGATTGCTTTAAAAATCACACTCCACGAGGCACCGTATCTTGTAGTTTTCCCATAGTTCCAATCAATTCCGGAAACGTCTGATGATTGGTTCGAAGATTAACGAGCAGAATCCCCGACGATTGCTGCCAGTTGATACGTTTAATCCCAATACTGTGCTTAGAAAATAGCCGCTTCTAAGCTGGAAATTTCGGTAGTAAGAAATATTGTTCTAATTCGTTGGCTTAATAGTGGGGTTTCAATATAACCCGTTCAGCAATACCACCAACTGTATAGTCTTACTTTCCTTAGTCACTGTGATCAAATAGGACTCAGTAAATCCCAAACAAGTTTTACCCTTGCAAGTTGAGCAGAATTTCATAAAAATCCCACGAATCTCCCCTTGGGAACGCTATTTTGAGGCAGACAAAAGGAAACACAAGGGATCTCCGAAAGCACTATGTTGTATTATTATCTGTACCAATTAGAAATTATCTGGTATTCGAAGCCCTTGTTAGAGGTCAAGGTTAAGCTTTTCTCGAGGTCCAGAATTAAAGAACTTTTCAAGAACTATTCTGAGGATGAGAGTGAGTGATTTAGGTTAAATTACGGGGGGAAAAATCAAAGAGAAATACTGTAGAACGTCTTCAAAAAGTAATTCAGTGCAGTCCATTGTAATTTAATTTTAGTCGTACAATAAAACCGTCGCTGTCCAATGTAGGACTATCAGGAAAAGGCCCACTATCCCTTGTTTTGTCTCCATCGGAAGATCAAATGGTAGCGAACCATTTCACCTAATCTGCTATCATCACCGCTCGTTTCTAGCCATCCGCTCGAAAGCTGTACTGCACTGCTGCTTGGTGTCTCCTGTCAGTGGGTTTTATATGGCCATAGCTCACTGTTCATATAGTCGTCGATTCGTGAGGTCAATACTAGCCTCCAAACTCGGCAATAGATCAAATGGTGAAGGTGACCGATGGTAATCAAGTCGGGTGAACGTTAGTCACCGCAAAAGTTCAGGTTTTCAGACCTCAGACCTTCGGATCTTTTTGGTTGAACCCAACAGCCTGTTGTCACTGAGATCGCAACCTAGCCTGACCTGGTAGAACCTCTTGTGGTTCTGCGCCGCTCCGAGGTTGAAGGTCACGGTTAAGGGTTCCCCTCCCTTCATGTAGGGGCCCTGGCGGCTTCAGGGCGTGTCCATTCCCTTGCACTTATGCAGTTCATATGCGATATTAAAAAGCACTTGTAAGAGAACGAATTTGTTTTTGGAAAACTGGATACCGTACAGTACAATTTTATCACCGGTAATATTTATCGGTTGGCTTTGGTCGTTGTAAAATTGATCGACACGTAACTCCTGCCGCTTAACTCGAATATCACTTACATGTAGTTGTAATTGTGCTGTATTCTCTTGGGGCCGTATTTATATACCGTGTTCTCCTTTGAAAAGCTTATGTCAGTGCTCTTTGTAGTGCGTCGTGTTTACATCATTGTCTCATTTCAGAGTGACCTGTCTTTCTGTTTGTTTTTCTCGTGTTCCCGTAGAAATGCTACGTTTTTGCGAGCAGTACATTGTGCAGCACTTAATGGGTAGGCTTGCTATCGTAAATCCAGCCTAATCTGGTTGAATTTTGGGTACTCTAACCTGTGTTGTTGACAGACTGAGTGTTTGCTGAAATGTGAATGACCAATATGTATTCGTTGAATTTCGACGAAGTTTCCGCGTTTTCCACTGACTAGCCCGAGCTAACTGAGCAAGCGAGTCATAGTCTGTTGCTGACATCGAACTCTGCCCCAATCAGGCCATCGATTACTTGTGTCACTGCGAGGTTTTTCCGATGGTCGCATGCGGGTAATGAATGCGTGTCTTGCCGTGCCAAAAAGCTAAAATGCAGTTAATCTTTTGTCGTAAATGAATGAACATCGTGCTCATTTTGTGACTTACTACTATAGTAGCACAACACGAAACAGTAAAACTACTGTTTCATAGTGAATTTCTTCCATCCAGTACCCCTTTTCATGAATACACGTGA
Source organism: Fasciolopsis buskii (assembly GCA_008360955.1). Taxonomy (NCBI): domain Eukaryota; kingdom Metazoa; phylum Platyhelminthes; class Trematoda; order Plagiorchiida; family Fasciolidae; genus Fasciolopsis; species Fasciolopsis buskii. The sequence goes on along the minus strand of LUCM01008201.1, from coordinate 24,800 downwards.
TACTGTAAACAGAGTAGTTCCTGATCACCTATACCATTCCCTAGACGAAATTGACAACCCGCTTTTGTGCACTGCATTAAGTACCGGGTTGGGGAATAATGCAGCGGCAGAAGGCCTTAACTGTGCGCCAGCAGCCCAGGACCGAGCTGATCAATAATGGATGGTTGTTGTATCATTTGGTCAAGTTCAGTAAGCCATAAAGTGTCCGTCCCGTAGCGTAAGTTCGTTCCAGTTTGTGTCACGTTTCGAGCTGGTAAATATTAACCTGGATATATTGGCTTTACAGTGCATCCATTGTTTTCTTCATGGCGAACTGAGTGATGATATCGCTTGATGAACAGTGTTGCAAATCATTATGTACTACTACTAACTGATCCAATATTGACCACTAGCCCGTAGTAATCTTTCAAGTTCAAACTCAAAATGATTGTACCCCTGAATTCTGATCCCACGAGCACACCTCGTCATTTATAGCCATATTTTCTTTCCTTTATAGATTAATTAGCATCTGTAGCTGGATGGACAGTATCATTCGTTTGTTTATTTTAATCACCAATGGACCAGTACAAGAAAATCGCAGCCATACATCAACAGAGTTGAGGTTGATGGAATTCGGGCCCTGTAAAAGCTGTGAAACCTTCAGGACGAAAATTTTCAATCGTTTCATTTATTTATCCAGTGATGTCGATTTCAGAACATGAAATGGACACCGATTTCTATTTGATATTTCTGCAACACGCACCAAATTTATTCGCTTGGTCAAAAGGTCACTGCTCATTCCGGATGATGCTACCTATGATGAGTGTTCCCGATTATCAATTTAGTCATTGTTACTGGTAACATTTGTTCAAAAAATCGATCTGGCTACATATGTGATGGTCATACCATCTATTCGCATTTAACGATGACCCAGGAGCGCAAATTGACAAATGGCTCTGATATCTGCTGGCAAACCTTTCTGAGGTCACGATATGAATCGTGTTACTGAACCCTAACCCTTCTTTTTCAGTTAAACTGCAGTCTACTTGAATTAGTGGTTTAAGTACAAAAGTGCATGGATGATGAACAGCACTTTGCAGTAGTCTGAAACCAGTAACCTAAAACCTCTGCAATTTTTTGGTTTTCCAAAAGACAGATTACTATCAGACCAAAATCCAGTTTGCCACTATAAATCACCGAATACATGTCTCCCCTTGGTTACAGTTCACTTACATCAATCTTTGGGGAATAATCTACGCGCGTCCTTTGACATTGTTAGTCGATAAGTCATCCGGTGCATCGGAGCATCCAAATAACGGGAACTCCGGAATTTCAGACAGCTTTGAAGAATCAAGTGTAATTTTCATTTCACTAACGAGAGATGATTGTCAAGAAACAAAAACATGTGTTTGTGAGGAGCCGTCACTAACTATCAGTTGGTTAGGTAAGAGGACAATTGTGTCACGATACCCCAAATAAGAATCATTTTCTTAATGTTAACTCCATTTCGTAACGATTTATCTAACTGACTCTAGGTATCCCGTATTTCTAGGGATGGAGCACATGACTACCATGTTAGAACAGCCGAACTATTTAGCATTCCTAGAAAATATCACCATGACGAAGTTCTAACACGTTCTTAGTAGAATGAAATTTTAATTTTACATGGCGTATAAGATATCGTTTCTTAGATGACTTTGAGCTATTTGCAGTGAATAGTGGGCAGCTAAACTAAAGTTAACCAAGGAAAATGTGAGAATCTGTTTTTCTACTTCTGAAAGCTTCTCTAGGGATGTCAAAGTTGATCCATCAGTTACCGTTCAATTAACCACTAATAACGGCACAGAATCCAGATTTAATCCGTACCACTATATAATAATAATAATAATAATAATAATTTTAACTGTATAATAGCAACCAGCTGCGGTTCTGTGCACTGAGCCCCAAGGCTCCAGGACGCTTCCGGATACACCTGCGTTTTATCTTTCTCTTTCAGACGTGCCAGTCAGACATGGACAGCTTCTTGTAAAAAATGTACGGCAGACATTTTCGGCACTGTAGTGCTCAAATAACAATCCACAAGGTTGTAAATGGATTGCAATTGCGTAACCGAAAACCTAGTGGTGTTAAGGCCTTTCTGAAATGGGCATTCCGGTTATTCGGTTATTCCCGTAGTGAGAAAATGAATACAATCAGGCAGACTGGAAAATCAGTGTGACGACAATATACGCAATAGGAATGGAAAAATCAAGAGCTCAAAGACAAGTGCAAATCGAAACTTTACTAAGACTTGGAGATCTTCCATGGGGGCACCGGTTATTTCCGTGCCATCCAGCTTCCTACTAATTGCCACCTTTTCCCAAAAAGAAAACAAATTTCATCAGATCATTTTGGTCGTTATTAGTACAAATGTACAATCATAGAACGTAGGAATAGTTTTGTTGAATTGTGGAAAATAATGTACCTGATTATCATTCTGTGGATGTGTTGAATCGTTGTTAGTGAACTCTTTCTTTTGTACCCATTGCATCGAGATTTCAAGGGTCCGGGTACCCACCGTGTGAACAGAGTCGGTAATTTGGACCGATCTGACATTTTATGTGGTTCACTGGTTGAGGCATACGCTCGGTCACTTGTCAAGAAATACCTTCTGATGTAAGGATCTCGGAGTGATCAACAGGCTACTAAATACGTGAAGCAACAATGCAGCATATCGTCAGTTTTCTTCCATATTTCCATTCTTTTAGACTTAGGTCTATGTTAAACATGGCCATGTCCCCATAGTTCTGCTGCACGTATAGCGAAGCCACCCTGTTGCTTCATTGGGAACCTGAGCCCGCTATCATTGGCCTGTGACACATCCGTGTCTTCCGATAGGTGACCCTTCGGTGAGAGTGAACTGCGTGCATGGAATTCTAGCCCAGAGGGCGGCATCTCAAGCACAGGTTCGAGAGCTTAGCACTGAAGAGTCCGGGAATCCCAAAATATTCAGTACCCCTTGTGTTGGCATTCGCCATGGTCTCAGATTCTTCTCTCTTGTGGGAAGCAGCGGATCGCCAGTTTCTCTTAAATGCGCAGCGTGTTATTTCGATGAACTATTTAGAAAGCCTTCCATTCTAATTGCGCCGAAAACCGGAATCCTGAATTAAACTTCATAATCTAATAAGTAGCCGATGGTAAAAAGGAAAACCCATGAATCCAACATATTGTAAGAACATTTATTACCTAAGTAAAAAAAAGGAAGATTGCAGGTTGTTCAGAATACTGAAATAGTAAGTTAACTGGAAGTTTTCGCAGTTCAGTGTGGAAGAATGATAAGAAGATGTGGGCACAACATTCGAGTAATGTGACCTTTTACTTGCGGTTGCCTGTAAGTCTGACAAATGTTGTAGAGTAGGGAAAGCACCAATGACCGAAGCAATTTCGGGTAGAGGCAAAAATCAAACTGATGTCACCAATAAAGAGAAAGCAAAAAAACTTTCTCATGAGTGCGCATGAAAGCGCTCTGGACGTGAATTCAAGCTTACACTATTGGGCTGAAGTAGCCACGTCAGGTGAAGTTGATAAAACTACGAACACGACAAACCTTTTCTACAGATGTCAGATAAATTCACCTATCATAAAATATAACATGTGCAGCAGAAAAGCAAGACAACAGTAGTCGCCGTGTCGACAGCATTGCACAATATTGCTAAATAGCGGTTTACTAAAGTACATAACGAAACTCTCCTGGACAACGGATTTGTGTGGACATCGGAAATCAATAGAGAAGTTAACTGGCGATAACAATTTTGGTGACTGCGAGTAGGCTGTTGACACTATGCAGATTTTTGGTACCCCAAAAAAGTTGAATGCGAATTTTCGGTACAGATTTCATCATCACGTGACGATCATGGACAAATGGCAAAATAAATGCACAAATTAGAAAAAACTGACAAGACACTTCGCGAATCACTATTATTAATTTCTAGTATTGCGCCTATCACACCCAATACTAGAAGATCCATTTAGTTAGCTTCATGACAAAGAAAAAGCAGCTAGATTGATTCAGGTGTCGACTGGATGGGCGGCTCTGACTCCATCTATCATAATATGACAAAACGTACCTCTACTTTGGCTTTGTTCCGCAGCTCTACTGGTACCACACATGGGCCGAGAAAGTTAGCCTGATGCACAAGTGGGCCCAGTTCCTCGCTCTCCAGCCGTATCATCACTGTTTGCTATGTCTAATCAGAGTCACGGGATGCTAAACAGCACCAAAAGCGGTCACCTTGTGAATCGTTTCTCAAGAAAACTGGTATGAGCTAATTTCACTTTAAAAAGTTCAGAAGTTTTACACGCTATTACATTTGCACCGATTTGCTCAGTAAACCGAAACGGAGTACGAACTCAGAAGTTTTTATTTGTCAATTTCATGAACAAGAATCGTTACTTGGAAGCATCCAATAGTCATTTGCCAATCAATCACATGAGCGTATTCTGATGGGACAAATTTTGTGTGCCCAGGTGATTGTCATGGAAGTCAGTAGTGATTACGTAATGGGTAACAAAATATCTTTTGCACAATTATTTTCTAATTTTATGATATGGTAATCATTTGCATTCATTGTTTGACGCATTTGGTGCGCGGTAAATAGGAACCGGTATAATAGGTAAGTGGGTAAAACGGCGATTTTACTCGCATGACCATAAAAGACAAAAGAAACTTTTTGCAAATTTATATTGTCATTACCAGTTTTTATTTTAATGATGATATTATATTGGGCACCACGAAATCAGTATGTATTATAATGATTGTTAAAAACACCCCATCTGGGTTCGGTGATGGCCGAACGGATAGGGTGATGGCGTTTCGACGTGAAGGTTGTGGGTTCCAATCCTCCCACAACCAGTCAAATCCCCACTTGACAGACCTCTGTTGGCCGCGGCCCCCTTCCCGAAAACTGATGTACATTGTTATTTCATTAGTAAGGAAAGTAAAAGATGAAAGGTAAAATAATATTTTACTGAGCTGGCTGCTTGCATTTCACTACCGTGAAACGGCACATTTGCGTTTTTTATCGCTCACCCCTCTGTATCCTTCAGTTTAAGGTGTGGTTTTTTGCCGACTTTTTTATTACATGCTTCCTCAACATTGCATCTGCTGGAAGTGTTCAGGAAATTAAAACATGGTAGTTTCAGTTAAGTTAACTAATCTTTTATGGTCTCAGTCAAAGCGCCACTGGCCATTCCACATTCAATGATTTTGAGTGATGCAATTGGCTCTAAACATTTGTGGAGTACAATGGTCACTTGTGTCAAGTGGCGTCGAACCGGAACTCACTTGTAACTCATTTCATTAGATGTCAATTCTTGGTGAACCNGGTGATGGCGTTTCGACGTGAAGGTTGTGGGTTCCAATCCTCCCACAACCAGTCAAATCCCCACTTGACAGACCTCTGTTGGCCGCGGCCCCCTTCCCGAAAACTGATGTACATTGTTATTTCATTAGTAAGGAAAGTAAACGATGAAAGGTAAAATAATATTTTACTGAGCTGGCTGCTTGCATTTCACTACCGTGAAATGGCACATTTGCGTTTTTTATCGCTCACCCCTCTGTATCCTTCAGTTTAAGGTGTGGTTTTTTTGCCGACTTTTTTATTACATGCTTCCTCAACATTGCATCTGCTGGAAGTGTTCAGGAAATTAAAACATGGTAGTTTCAGTTAAGTTAACTAATCTTTTATGGTCTCAGTCAAAGCGCCACTGGCCATTCCACATTCAATGATTTTGAGTGATGCAATTGGCCCTAAACATTTGTGGAGTACAATGGTCACTTGTGTCAAGTGGCGTCGAACCGGAACTCACTTGTAACTCATTTCATTAGATGTCAATTCTTGGTGAACCAAAACATTCCCGTGGTTTGATCAATAAATCAAATTATGATTTCTCTTTCGGATTACCGGTTTCCCCGGAGTTCGAGGTAGAAGTGTTACAAAGCATACACAGCGTATATATCTAGTTCTAGGACTATATCAACTTGCGAATAGTGGTGTCCTACACTGGTGCATGTCTGGTTTCGTTTGCACACTGGATAATTCCATATTGCACATGTTTGTACGCAGTTCTTTGTTTACACGTACTTATTTATGCTCTTGTCTTCTGATGTCTGTTATGCCTTGTCCCAGTTAGAGACAACATTTCTAACCAAACGCGATATGTGTTTCTATGTTAATACCAGAAAATAAATTGATCAAAAATCATTTCCACGAATACTAAATTTAGGGTTTTTTGTATGCGTGCAAACAAATGCTGGCACCCTTGGTGCAGTTAAAATTATAACAGTCAGTTTATTTTCGTCTTACGGGTGGTACTCTTTGGTTGGCTAAGGTTACATGTCACATCCCCGCTATTCAACATCACTGAGATCCGAAACCATCTTACCCTCGTTCTCTCGCAGATTCAGCCGAAAGTGTCGGAAACAGTTCTGGTCTTTGCATTCTCCACCCAGTTTACAATTTTCCTATCTTTTCACCTAACCTAGTTCCTTTGCCACGATAGTCGCAATAATACTTGGAGTTAAAAGCCGATTTAAATCACTGTGGCTTCTCGGTATCCTCCCCTAGTAGATAGCAAGAAATGATATATATCAAAAACCCAACATACTGAACGAATTAGTATTCTATTGCAGTGGAATGGATGCACAACAGATTAGTAATGTGCACAAAAATGCGAGGCCATAATGACGGTAAACATCTGCGGCTATCATCGCAGACTTAGGAGACTGGATTTCACTTGTGTTTAATTCCACTGTTCCAAATGTCGAAGTTTAGACAGTACAGTGATTCCGTTATTATGAATGCATATATGACGTCATTTTAACAACCGGTGAAGGCAATGCTCCAATTATTCTAAACTGCTGCTCAATGGGCTTCACAATCTCCTTGTCAGATATGCTCAAGGTGTGCCGATCAGTATAACGATGCTCCAAATATATCCAACGAAAAAATTGCGCCAACTTAATTGCACACACGAATCTCACTTGAATCGTTAAAAGGATGAATGGATGATAAGTCCATTTAGGAACCACATGCCGATTCGTCGGAGAATTTTCGTCGGTTAGGCAACGCTAACATTCACAAATGGACTTACTGCATTTTACTGCACTGTATTGCATAGACTTTTCCCTACAGAAAATATTGTCGCATTTCAATCAAAAAAGTGAGGATAAAAAATAAAAATAGGAAATAATTTACACTCATCTTGTGAAAATGCAAAAAACTCGTCGAGGGATAATCATAAGGTATTATGATAGGTTGCTCAGGAAATAGGCAAAAACACGGTCATGGTTTGTCAAAATGTGTGCTAAATATGGACAATGAAGTTCCCATGGATATTGATTCTAAAGGGTTATGGAACGAAAAGAAGATCGCTTTGAAATATGAGACCAGCACTTTGACAGATCGTTCGTTGTGCAGATAATACGTGGGATCTGAGAGAATTTTGCGAGCAAATATCTCACATGCTGATATGTGTTGATTACACAGATTGAAGGACAACACAGTTAGTAATATGAAAGACATACGAATAATAACTGATAGCCCCCGGTGAAGAATTTTCAAGTCTTTCTTAAATAAACCCGGAAAATAACCGTAGAACAGTAGAAAAGAATTGGAAAAACACATTAGCACAGAAATCGGGAGATGATGCTTTGTTTCACCCCGTTGTGTTGAAACTTTCTAATTCGAAATGACAATGGTCAGAGATTCTCTACGCAGATGGATATGTGAGAAGTCAACTGCAGTTTTTCAGCAATAACAATCCTTAGATATTTCACAGGATGAAACTTGGTAGGTGTTTTTTATCCATTCACACTCTCCTAACGATTCACGTGAGACTCTGGTGGGAAACTAAGAAGGGAGTGCACTACTACAGTGATGGCTGGACAGAAGAATACCGGATACGCATACTTGAATAGCGGCAATAACCGCGAAACCGGTTGTGTGCTTCCGGGGAAATTTTATTTATCCATCCTTATGCAAAATATACCACTGGACCAAGTTAACTTTGACAAAATGGATAAATGTTCTATCAGCACTGACAAAGTTTGCCCTGGTGTCTGATCGGTAGCAAAGAATATCCAGTTAGCATACCTCGTTCAAATTCACATTTTGTGGCTGTGAAACTCTTTTTCACCGCGACTGGGCAGCCAAATTATTCCTATTCCATTGCCTCCACGAACTGGAAGTAAATTATACGTTAAACAAAACTAGTCAGGTGTCAGCATCTGTCTGTTCACATTTCTATACTGATGATCACTTGTTATACAGGAAAAAAACAGTGGCTTGTTACGATCCCAGTTTCATTTATGCATTAGCATTTAAAATCAGTCCCGGTGGTCCCGCACACTCTTGGCTGACAAAACCTATCGCGAAAACGTCTTCGTTTCACACCGTATTTGGCAAGCCGGTAACATACTTGGTACTTTGAATCCCGAAATTAGCAGCTATATTTTTATAAAGAACTGCATGCAAATGACCGTAATTTCGTGTTCTCTACAAACTTGGAAATCATCAGATAGAGAATAATGGCCAAATTAAATGGACGAGCCTCCTTGCCTGCATGACAGATGTCAGTATGTGTAATTGATCTTATTTCACTGCTCAAAAGCACTAATTGGTCCGACACCTCTTTCCCTGTGCGGTAGATTCAATGCATGCAATTAATGCGCAATTCAAAAACCAACCTTTAAGGTGCAAAGCATCACAGAGAGCATCGCTTCAACACAGCCTCGTTCGTCTGTCACCGTTCTCTTTTTGATACCGAGCGTTGTTGAAATTGTGGCTACGGATACGTACATAGTATCATGCCAGAATTGCCCGGTCAAAGCCTCGTACATTCCATGTTTTTTAATCTAAATCACCTCAAATTGACAATTGGGATTTTTTTATTCAACTGTGTAACATTGGCCCGGAAATATCCATTTATTATTAATCCTAATTATCAATTTGTTTCAATTATTTTCTTCCATATTCGTTTTGTTTACTGTTTATTTGACCTCTTGTCCTCTACGCCAAAGCTTTTACGTTCTATTTTAAAGTGAATTTTAGCGTAGTTGAAATTTTCTGCAGTTGCTATGAATTGGTTCAGCCCGAACAATCAAAAATGTCTGTGTGCATCGAGCACATTTTGTCGTGACACGTTTTTTTAATAATCTTTGACAATTTCCAAAAGAATATTGATCATCACAAACGATTATCTGCGCCACCAGCGACTTTTCACAACTGGATGAGTCGATATTTTTTCGTCTGCTTTTGGACGTACTACGCTTGAATTCATTTTTGCGTGTGTCTTAGACCATAGTGAATGCTTGCAATTTCGCCCTGAGCGCACTGGGCAAACACCCATTGACTGTCCACCTATTCGATAAAACACCTAAAAAGACAGCAAACTAGTGGAAAACGATCCCCGATAGTTTTCAGACGGATCTGCAACCAGTTCAAAGCCCACTCCGGTTGGCACAGTTTGCGGTCATTTTGAGATTTCTTTTTTCAATCCAAGTTGATGTAGTTAATTAGGGTATTTGGGATGTGTTCAACTACAGAACAAGCACGCACATGACGTTTGCAATGTAATATTCAAGCTCAACGACCAGAACGTCAAGGATATCAGCAATTGTTAGAAATAGAAGCAACGCAACTTGTTAAAACCATTCAAAATAGAGAACATTCTCCTATTAGGTGAAAAAGAAACCCTATTTTGAGCAGTTGCAGTAAGAATTTAAAAACTGAGACCTTTAAACAACCTGAAACCAACAAAAAACGGCCTTGCATTCCTCATTTATTGGTGCAATACCGTACTTTTTCATAAAATAAAATTTCTGTCGTTTGTTGGTATTTTAACAGCAGTAGCCTGGAAAATTCCAGAGTAAAAGCCAAAGTAAAATTTGTTTTAATAAGGACCTTCGCCAGACATTTTCGGGACCGCCTTCGGAGCTTCATGCTTACAAAGATAATAATACTTGATTAAGCTCTTAGAAGTGATGTGGTTTTTCTAAATTTCATATCTCTGCAAATATGGTAGGAAAATATGGCCAAAGGGACGTGGGGATCGTGGCTTCGAATCATCCCACTGCCAGCCGAACTCCTCACTTGGCAGCCCTCTGTTGGCCACGGCCCCCTCCCTGAAAAGCGATGCACTTTGTTATTTCATTAGTAAAGAAAGTAAAAAGATAGATGATATGCACTGAAGAGACAGTTACGAGACGGAATTCGGTTCCTACACGGTACCCAGCGCCACCTTCTCAACGGTAAAAAGGCTTCAAAAATGACTTCTATTTTTTGCACTGGGCTTTGGGATATTTTTCCTATTGATTAGAATTATAGTGCTTAATTTCAATATTTGTGTGAAACTTTTTGACCACCGGCGTTTCGATCGTCGACTCTTCTCTCAAAGTCCCAGTTTCCGATCTTGCGGCCACAGGTTTCAATCTGAAAAGCAATGGAGTTGCTAAACGTTCAATGTCGAGTTGTAGTAACTGAAAACGAAAGGGTTTTTAACTAGCTAGTTAGATCTGTTATGTGCTAACCATGAGACAGTTCTTCGGCGGGATTCATGCACGTCACAATCTGAAACGAACAAGAGTAAAACAGACCAGCGTGAGTTGAAGCCCAGTAATCATATCAACCAGCACTAACATTTACACAACCAAACCCATTAGAGCAGCTCACAACCTGCCCCAAAGAGAGAACATTACCCACAGTGTTTCTTACTCCACATAAACACATACACGCAAATCGGAATACCTGTTGTACTGGAACCACACGTCATTTTCAGAGAACGTATGTGGCAGGTCATTCCATGTGACCACAAATCTCACACCGCTTCACCCGATCACTAACGCAGACGCCCTGACTACTCGGTCCCGTCGTGGTTGCCAAAACTGTAGTACACCAGCTGTGGGACAGTACTCTTCACAATCTGAAATGGACAGCCGAAAAAGTGACCAATGCGAATTGAAGTCCAAGAAGCGCACCAACCAGCATTGAAACTTACACACCCAAGCCCAATAGCGCAGCTCGCAGTTTGCTCGTTGCTGACGATGCCATGACCTCATATCATCATGTTCATTAAACAAGCACGGTTGGAGCAGTCAGTTAAGTGTTTCGCAGGGTTCACTTTAATTGATCTTTTTACTTCCTTTGTTAATGAAATAACAATGTACATCAATTTTCATGAAGGGGCCGCGGCCAACAGAGAACTGTCAAGTGGAGAATTTGACCGGGGATGAGAAAATTCGAACTTTCAACCTTCACGCCCAAACTCCGCGGCCTAATCCGTTTGGCCACCGACGGCCTAAGAGCGATTTTGAATGATGTGCAACGTATCCCATTGATTGACAGGACTTTCATGAAATGATTCACCATTTGGTATCATCGTTCAACTCACCATTAAGAAACCATGAAAGCAGTGTACAGTTGTTTCATACTTGTTAGGAATCATCAACAGTGCATATCCACCGCTCCCTAACTGGTAGGTGTACCCGAGGTAGGACTTTATCGATTTGCTTATCTAGAACTTGAGTATTTGCAAGTTTGGGGGTTGCAAGTATCATTTATTCCAAAGTGAAAGTTCTATGCATTGTTGATCAAACAGCTTTTTGCATGCGTTTGTTGCCGCATTTCGATGAAGAATAGATTATATGCATATAACGAAAAACAATATGATTCTACTTTGATGACTATTAGTAAATTTGTTGTCCGTTTCTTTTCATAGATGATTCTACTAGTAGAACAGCATGCACAAGCCACGCCGAATTGTGTGCCCAGCTATCTCTATTCATTCAGTAGTGTAATTCGGAAAGGTGCGATACAGCCTAACAGTAAGCGTCGCAACAGGTTTTCGAGACCTTTAGTCGCGCACTTTGAAGTTAATCGATGCCGTTGCTCTTGTTAGCAAAATGGGGGGATAATTTTGAAAGGTCTCAACTGAACTGCAGTGTTTGCTGAGGGATTTCTGATGAAAGGAAGGCAAATGCTTTTCTGAATATCATGTACTCGGCGACCAACAGTTTGTCACTTCTGCTTTGTCCTGTTTCTCGAAAATGTGAATGTGTAGACACTCGTTTTTTTTCACTTTATGCAGCCAGCCAACTTTGAACTTGAGGAACATGCCAAATTACAACAAATGAAATGGAAAGATTCACAGTGCATTCGTGTTTCTCATCTTGGAACTTCATACTCAAGCGACAGGTTGTAATTTCTGAGGTCATTTTGAGAGTAGACTTTGGAACCTTTTCACTGATTGACCTGAATGCCAAAAACTTCAACAGCAGCTATGTTTTCTTCATGATCGTGAGCTCTAGCGAATGCGTGAATTCTATAAATAATCCGAAGGTGGAAACAACCTAACGGAGTCTAAACCACAAATTCCCGAGAGCAATCACAAATCTGCACAAAAGAAGCCTACAAACCAACGGCATGCAAAACAAAAACTTCGTTTTGAAAAGTGTGATTTTTGTGAAAACTCGCTTTCTCGGTCCGCATTTTGTTTCCAGAATTCTAGGAGTTTGAAGTACAATAAAGTTGGCTACAGTCTGTCTGTTTGTACGGTATACTATGACCGACTAGACCAAATTAACTGACGATCTTAAATCTTTTCATCTTTTACTTCTATCAATTAAGCAAACTTACACAAAAATAACACGAAATTCGCAGTTGTTACTGGTAATGTAGACTCGCTAATTTCACCACCTAATATGCAGCTCGCTTTTCCCAGTGTGTAGTTTAGCATATCGTTTCCTTAGTTAAGCCTATTACTGGTCACATTGCAAATTCTATTTACATGTATAACTCACCTTTCGTACTCACAAGAAGAATCTTGAAATCGTGACTTTCTTTTTATCCATTCTGATCTGCCCACAATTGGTTTCAAGTCTCTAAAAGAACCGAACATTTATCTTCCTCCAGTTGACTGTATTCCATCATCGGTTTCGGTTTTATACTATTCCAAATGGACACTAAGAGTGAAAATTCCGTCAGTGGATCTTAGAAATTATGATGTTTCCGTTTTTGTGAAATGCTGTGTTTTATTCTACCATTCCTAAGGATTTTTTTTAGAAAACCTTGGATGTCTTAGTTTCTGAATTTCTTTTAGAGTCAACATCTTGTCATAATGGCTGCCTCAATGATCGCTCATTTCAAGATTGATGGCAAAAATCCAAAAATCTTTAATAACTGTCGCATAAGTCTAAATTCGGAAATTCATCCCCACAGGAATCGAAGGAGCTACTATCTTGAGTCGGTGATTCCGGATGCTTTTCTTGACTGCCTGCTTACTACATCCCGCTTCGACCACTGGTAACAATTCTTTTAGTTGATGTTTCTACAAAATTTGCTCTTGGTACTAAGCGTTTCACTTTCTATATTCTGGCTTTTTATTGATTTAGTTAATTTCTTTGACCTTGCAATTTGCGAAGATGACAGAGTAGTCTGCTATCACAGTAACCTGATTCATGGTCAATGATTCCATTCTTTAACTTAACCTTTTTTTAAGAGATCAGACTCTAAAATCCGTTTTGCATTGGCGACCTTACAAGAAAGGTTGTAAATCGTCAAGTGACAATCACACAGAAAATAGTTTGGTAAACGTCGCATCCGAACTCTTTACGGGTATTATCCTCTACCAGTATCCGGCTCCTAATGAGCTGTATTAACCGGATTTTCATCTCAAGTCAAGCCTTAGTACATGGGCACAGCTTCTACAAGCCCCTGATTTCTGTCTTTCCTGATCTAAAAGCACCGTTTGAATCAGTCTATCGCGCAATTTGATGGAGCTGCTTCTCATTGAAGATTGTTCTGAAGAAACTAATTTCACTTTTACAATCACTGCATGCGAATAACCGCAGCAGAGTTCCTGCATACGGCAATCTGTCACCCAAATACATCACAAGAATTCGAGTTCTTTAGGTCCATCAATATTCATCTTTTCTTTTTAGCGTTGTATCTGGGGTGAGATAACTCTATCCTCACATGAGAATAATGGCAAAGATATTTGCCCAGACAGGAAACTGTATAACTTAGAATATGTGGATGATTTTGTCCTACTTTGTGAAGACCCAAGCATGTTGCAGGTCCTGTTTGTTGGTATGTTTGGGAGGGGGCTTTGCACCCTCAAAGTGTAAAATGCTGTCGCAGATATGGACTAACGCTCAACCGAACTTCGCTCTCTTAGGGGAAGCATTAGGTGAAATAGATAGATTTAGTCGCTTGGCTTTGTGTATGAAGAAACCGGGACTATCAATCAGCAGTTTGTTTTAGCTGTGGCTTTAGCGTCAGAACTGGGTATCGATCGGAGTTCGGGTCTACACACCTAACATATGGCTCGTAAGTATGACCATTAAGGACATATATGTGGACACTTCCGGCGTTTGAACCCCCGGAGTGAATTTCGCTGGTAACGTAGAAGTTCGGTTTTAGGTACTGGGCTCCAGAGTTCAATCACTGGAAGAGACAGTGAAGCTGAATAGATCAAAGCATGCCCATAGAATGATGTCCTCATTGTAACCAGTTCTATGAAGCAGGTAGTGGTTGTACGATAGGTCGGCGATGGTCAGTCACTAACAAAAAGTTGGAAAAACTTAGTGGATTGCTCTACGTAGGCCTAGTTGGGCCTTCGGATTTGAAGTCTATGAGATCTCTCAGACCGTTGGTGACGCACTATGACATACCTGGCAGCGCAGCAATCAGTGGCACCCTTGTATTCGTAATCGCTTTTCTTTTGTGTGGTCACTTAGCTTACTACCTGCAATAGATTTCCCATCATTTGTCGAGTGGATGGTGCTGTGAGGTAGCGGCCAAAACCAGTAATGGAGGAACGAAGGCTTAAGTCTTACATTTCATAGAGAAAGACGCATATTTTTTTCATGAATAGCCTGGATTTTATAGCACCTTCAGTGAAGCACTTATTTTAAAAGTAGAAAGAGGTGCTTTTGCATCATTTGAGGCTTGTGAATTGCGGCGTAGCTGATTGAGCAGAAAGCAATACGTTGATTCGTGCAAACACTCAGTCTGTTCTAGATTTCATCGCTGAACTCCAAAAACAAGCCGCGAAACTCAACTACGGCTCCCAGCTGGCGGAACAACTTTGAGACCATTTAATTGAGGAAATGATTGTCAAGCATTTAACAAACATTAGTGCTTGTCAAGATCGGACCTTTCAGAAAGTATGAAATATTAGCGAGCAATATCAAGACGCCAACGTAATGACGCCTTGAGCAACTGACCAGATTTTGTTCAGTTATTCCTGATACAAAGGAGGAATCCGAATAAAGGCTTTTCGTACACTCATAGCTGCAAGCTGTCTTCTTGCGAACTGTGTTAAACCAAACGAGCCGCTTATTTCTTAAACTTAGTACCGGAAACAATTCGGCAGTTGAGCTTCTTGTAATCAGTTTCGACCCCACGTTCCTGTTCACGTCGCAAACCAAAATGTTATTCTTGCAAGACATCAGTGTAGTCAATATGAATAAGAACATACGAATAATAACTGAGTATGGCCCTCGGTGATAGAATTTCCAAGTCTTCTTCTTAAATAAACCCGGAAATACCGAAAGGAAAAGGGGAGGTTTTAGTGAATAAGACAGAACAGTATGAATAAGTAATTGGAATAACACATTCAGCACAGTAAAATCGGGTGAGATGGTGCTTTGTATTTACCCGGTTCAGCTTCGTGGGCGTGGAGGGAGTTCTGAAACTTTCTAATTCGACGATGACAATGAGCTCCTGAGAGATTCTCACACGCAGTCATGTATTATTTGTGAGAGGTCAATCTGCTATCGCATTTCTTCAGCAATAACAATCCTTAGATTATGTTTCACAGGATTTGAATATCTGGGTAGTGTGTTTTTTATCCTTCACACTCTACCTAACGAGTTCAGGGGTGAGCACATCTGCGTGGGAATACTGAAGAAGCGGGAGTTGCATCTCTACAAGTGCATGGTTGGACGAGAAGTAGATATCGGGGTTACGCATACTTGAAGAGCTGGCAAGTAACCTGTCGAATACTCCTTTGTGTCGCCCTTCCGTGGGAAAGTCTTTTTATCGCATCCGTATGTGGAACGATTAAGTGTGATGAAGTAGACATACTTAATTCGTGGGCGTGAGTGGCGTGTTGACTTGAGACGAGACAAGAGCACCACGTTCTGATTGATCAATCGTTAGCCAGTGCATGCAGCCAGATGAAGTAAACGCGTGTTCATTATTTTATCATAAAAGCTTGAGACCTTACGCTTCACTACTAAATATCTCTGTACTCAAAAGCACCCTTCGTTTTGAATCCGAACGTGGGCGAGAATCTGTTCACATAGCCTCTTT
>LUCM01008200.1:5304-44932 GCA_008360955.1 Fasciolopsis buskii | reverse complement strand
GTAAAACAAAAACGGGTTTCTTTGCTCATTTGTTTGCGTTTGGAGGCCCAGGTGGCAGCAATTGCTTGTATGGTGATAGCCGCAGATGTAGTGGAGAAAATTGGGGGCGATGTTCGCGGTTGACGATGGTAGCGGCATCTGGAACCTGGGTCTAAGTTTGGGTGCCTTCTTGACGGTTGGATTTCGATATGGTTGGCATGCTAGCCACGGGCGGGAGGACTTGTCCGCTCACAGAGTCACAGGCTTTGTGGATCACATTAAGTGGCCTCGATATCTCGACAGACTTGCAACAGGGTCATCAGTCTACGTCGGTGATTCATGCGGGTTAGAAGCAATATCCACTTCATCGCGGCCGTGGAGCAGGTCGCATTTGTCGGTCCTGGGATAGCTGATCTAAGCCTTGGGTCAGCTTGTTTTCACGGTGTGCTGAGAAAGCGAGGATAGGGCTAGAAACTGGATGGTAGACTGTTAGCGAGTTGCGAGTGCAAACGGACATAACTGGAATGGGAAAATGGAGAGATGGCAGTCTGTAGGTATTCCAGCTTAGGGTTACGGTGCGTGCAAGCATAAGAACGAGTAGTGATGAATGTTATGTAGAGTGAGGCATCGTGTGATGTCGAAACTCTTGCTTAGAATGGTCTAACTGTCGAATTCGTGCATAAGAAAGGGTTTGGATTGAGACATGAAATATTAGTTTGGAAGTAAGTGAGAATGTGATATGAGCATGTCCTTCTATATGCCGTGCTATATGCGCACTAAACGAGGCAGAAAGTTAGGTGAAAACTGTGTTGACTCGTCCCGTTAAAGGAGATTTTCTGCCCATGCCTACAGTGACTTGTACTTTTGGAAACTACTGGGAATAAAAAATGGCTAGACCTTGCTGAGTGGGTTCAGAGAAGACTTCGAGCACTGCATTCGCTCAATATCCAGGCCCAACTCATAGGCTCTTTCTATTGGAGTGTAAGGGTCGTGCATGGTTAGCAAGTTTTGTACGGTTAGTGCCTTCCTAATTTTGTTTTTAAGGGTAACAGAGGCAGTGTTGGGGCAGTTTATTCCACAAGGAGGAATATTTGATGATGAATAAGTTTTCCCTAAGTGCCATCGTCAACGTGGGAACGGACACCAAGTACTCAGCTCGACGCAAGTCATAGGAAAAGTTATTTCCTACTTGGGGTGCGGAGATGCACATATTTTTACTGATAATCCTATGAAAAAAGAAATCGATGCTAAATCGACGCAGCCATAAGGGATCAAGATAGTTTTAGGCAACGTGTCATGTGGTTAAGCGAGGAAGAGTGGCTCAGAAGTCGTTTCGTAAATGTTCATTGAACATTCTCAATCTCGAGTCTGTCACTCTGCCGCATGTTGGAACACACCAAGGAACAGTAGTCCAGGATAGGTCTTACGCGCGTTTTACATATTAACAACTTGTTTTCCTGGCTTTTAAACGATCGGCATAGACGTCCCTTAGCATTGCTACCTGCTAGTCGACACTCGGCACAGGAAAATAGTAGACCGTCAAACGTCGCTGGCCGTAACCGGCTCTCACGCCGTCGTCAAACGAATCAGGCCCCAGCATGCTAAACTGCCAGTCCAACAGCCATACAACGAACTGCCTCGCGACTACTCGAACATACAGTAACATAATGGTCAAATTCCTGCCGTCACGACTAAGGTAATTCACCATATGGAGACCACAGGACCCCCAAATTTTATTCGGCCTCGTCGCCTAGCTCCGGACCAGTTCCGCCCTGCCAAGGCAGAATTCGATTACATGTTGGAAGTGGTCGTCCGGCCTTCCAGTAGTCCTTGAGCCTCTACTCTTCATATGGTTCCCAAGTCTAATGACGGCTGGTGACCAAAAGGTGAGTACAGAAAAAAAATAACTACTTCATCATTTCTGATGGGTGCCCAATTTCTCATATACGGGACATAACTTCACCACTGTCCGTTTGCAGGATCTTTAGCCGCAGAGATTTGGTTTTAGCATACAATCAAATCCTCGGAGAGGAGACAAACGTACCAAAAACAGCAGTGCCCACAACTTTCGGACTGTTCTCGTTCGTGAGAATTCCTTTCGTGCTCAGCAACTCCGCTTAAACCATCCAAAGGTTTATGCACTACGTTACATGCATGCTTGTAACATGCTAGACCACACGCTGTGCTCCTGAGCTTTCGTGCGACGCTAACATTTAATTCTTGTGCTTTAGCGCATGTATAGATTAGTCAATTTTGCACCACAAGGGCAAAGTTGAAAAGAAAAGCTGGAGTGGTTCAACGCCGCCGAACATCACTTTTCGTAACAGACTTTGATGCAACCGCAGCCTAGGCACGAAATTGGCTTCGGCTGTTCGTATACAAAACTGAATAATTAAAATGAATTTATATGGTACATTCTAATAAGAGACAACGCCAAGTTCGAATGCCAGTTCAAGGCCCAGAAGGAAATCTTAGGTCTATGAAACATGTCCTTATGTTCCAATATCTGTCGCAAAGTGAAAATGTGAGCAGTGCGAATCGGACCTGGACGGAAACCGGCTTCATTCTCACGAACATGGCTTCCGAGAATACTAGATAATCGGGGGAGAATAATGTCTGACAGTTTTTTGAGCTCTCGCAAAAGGTGGGGGAATGGGCAATCGCTTCGGCCGGGGGGCGAAATAGATGTAGTCCATGTGCAGAATTAAAAACCGTTCCTTCCGTTGGGTCACGTTTTTACGGATCAGTCTGCTGCTCCCCCCACTGTGAATGAACTGAACATCTAAATATCTTGTGAGACCTCAGCCTCTCCTGATTGTGATGCAATTTCGTCATCGTAGTTTGCTCGTAAATAAATAAGTCAGGTCACTCACCCACTACATTCATTAAAACTTCGCAGTCATTGCCTTAGTCACAATCCCTTGCAGGTGGCAACGTGGACATGTTCCATCATGCCGCCCAACCTGGTCTCAGAAATCCTTAGGTTGCTGCGAATTCATATGTAGCGTTCCCTTCCCAAGCATTCAAAAATACACATCCCAAAGCAGATAAAAATCTCCTCGGTTGTACGTTTCGCCATCTGAGTACTAGGCTCGTACGGAACAGGTGTCGTTAGAAAAGGGTGGTCGAGTTGACATATCAAATGGCAGTGATCCAGAGTGGTGGTTTATGGAGCGCCAAACGACAAAAGATATGCACCCACATCGGATATCGCTCATCATGGGCCGGCAGAAGTTGAAGACTGATTCATGTCCCATATGTCGCGTATAGATTCGGAGCGATTACTGTTGCTTTCTTCCAATTCACGAGGTACTTTTCATATCTGGTCCAATAAAACATTTCAAGGTGGGCTAACACTCTCATTTCGGGACCAAGAACAGACATCAAATTTGAATGGCACCGGTATTCGTGAAACGGTAAAACATTATCGAGTCCGATACTGCGATCCCACCGGTGCGTACTACATTACGACCACGTGCGAATTCAATTCACTGCATAATTTTGTAAAGTTCTACTCGGCCGATGCGAATGGTTTGTTCTATCACCACACCCTGGCTTGTCCTCTTCCCGTGCCCGCGGCTACTGATCTGTCTGCACGTACAAACGATCAGCAGAGAATACCGAAAACCTCCGTCGTACTGTCCAAACAGTTGGACTTTGGCCAGTTCGGCGAATTGTGGCCTGAGAGGTGGAATAGTACAACCGAAGTGGCTGTGAAAACGCTCAAAGCCGGTACAATGGCTGCTAAAGAATTCCCCAAAGAAGCTCGTATTATGCTAGCTGCCAGACATCCAATGCTTGTTCGGCCGTATGCGCTTTGCAGAGATGATATTCATGTAGTCTCGGAATTCATGTCCAGTGGCGGTCTGCTTCACTGTTTACGTGACGGCCCTGGAAAGAACTTGGAAACGAACGCCCTCGTGGATAGGATGCCCCAGATTAGCAGTGGAAATGCCTTCCTGAAGAAAGAGAACCACATTCAACGTGAATTTGTTGCCTGTAAAATACTGGTTGGTGAGAACAACTACGTCCAGTTGGATGATTTGGGGCTAGCCCGGGTGGTCGAGACTAATTATTTAACTTACATGGCACACAAAAGTATGAAAATCCTCATCAAATGAATCGCACTGGAAGCCGCCTTGAAAGGCCAGTTCACCATTATATGTGACGTATGGTCTTTTAGTACTGTGAACAACGAGCTGGTCACTCATGGTCAAGTCCCATATCCATCAATCAATAATAGGCAGAATTCGCAACATGTTGGCACAGATCACTGGATGCCATGTCCTGTCAATTGCCTCTTGCCATTCTAGAACATGACGCTTCGTTTATCGGACGCGGTTCCTGAAAAACGACCGTCCTTTTTGTTTCTTTATGACTTTTTGAGGATTATTTTATCAACTCGGACACAGATTACAAACATGCCGCGCAAGCGATCCCAATCTACCTCGGGCACACTATTCCTTTTATTCCTCGTCGCCATGTGTACCAATCAAACCTTTGAGAACAGAAGCCGCCTCGGCTTTCGGACAGCTAACACCACCAGCACCATTTCCGAATCCATTCTTGCCATTTGCAGCTTGCTCGCGTCCTCCACCAATGGCTTCCGTCGGGGCTGTCGCGATGACATTGGTGGCTGTCATCGTCCAGCCCTGCAGTCCTAAACTCGGAATTACGTCACCTTCATCTGCCATTCAGTCAAAACTGGGTTATTTTGGCCTGGTACCATTTTCTGTCCGACTGGTAAACGATAAGCCAATCAACTGCTGCGAATTCCAATAAACAGAATGTAAAATGTTCTATATTTTCACAGATTTTATCCCCATTTTCATGCTCCTAATGAAAATAGTGTGAGCACCAATCGCTATACAAACCGGATACGTTTCTTATCACTAACCGCCTCTACCCATTCTTGATGGTCAAGAACTTATTAGTTCACATTCCTTGTAAAAGGCCCCAATCCGACTGACACTGATATTATCGGTTTACTCACCTCCCTCGCCGATTTACATCTGTTTCGGTGCCAAGTGGCCCGAGTGGATTTGAAATATCGTTGCCTATCTCTGTCGTTTCTCTGCTCTCACCGACTTTGGTTTAAGCCCTCACTTTCTCAAACCAATGCGCACACACGACCTGCGATTGCATTTTGGGCTTATTTATCTCTTTCGACATCTGCGTCTCGTTTTATCTCCCCGCTTTCTCAACCCAACCTTCTATGTTTTGCACTGCTTATCCCGATTATTTCTGGATCTCTTGCACACGCACATAAATCTTCTGCCACACTTGTATCATTGTCAAATTTTGAGATTTCTCCTCTGAAACAATCTATTGAACTATTTTGTGCTCGCTGATTCCAGCCAAGACCAAAGCACAGTGGTTAGAAAAAGGGGATCAGTCTGTGCATACCTGCACATCCGCACTCCGAAACAATATATCCAGTTTTGAAGGATTGTTTACCACACCAGTTAACGTCATTTTTACTTGAGAATCTACTACTCTTCTTGTGAATCGGCACTATCTCCGATGTTCACAGTTCGATGCTATACCTGAGGAAACACGGCAACAGTTCATCCGATTCGGCTGGCCCATGACTTCCAATAAGATATACCTCACTGATGACCTCCATTTCGAATGAAGGACCGAAGCCCGCCTGAACTGGTTCATCTAGAAGGAGAATTGAGAATAGAGTGACCGAGTGAAGTAGCATTTTCGATTTGGTAGATTTTCATGCCTGCTCAGTTTATCTCACACTACTTTGGCCACAATTAGCCACCAAACTCAACTGGTGCTCCACAAAACTTTGACACGCATCAGCAACCGCTACCCGAGAAAGATATGGAGAGATTAATTTGGTGGTAAAAAAGGCTTAAAACGTTGTTGAAACGGTGTCCAACATGCGAACACGAATGCTTTTGAACAGGCAGGTGAAATCTATTCGACCCAAGGGCTACCGACAAGGTTGCATGGGGCCCTGGGTCGCAGTACGTGGCGCGTAATGGCGAATGAGCTCCTAGCGAACCACGGGCATAACACAACGAGCCAGAAGACAATTCGAGATTTCATGGTGTACGACTGTAATAGGCGATCAAACTCAAAGCGCACTGGTCTCTTGACATCCAGTTTCTCCAAGGCTTGCGTTGGCATGGGTCAGAGAAAATGCTTTCAAAATGATCGTCAGTGAAGTTTACATCCCTGCTCTACAGGCAACGATAAACGTTAAAAATGAATTGTAAACCGAACCTCAAGGATTAGTCAATCGTCTGCCAGAGCGCGATAAAATTTTAAGTAGAGAAAACCAAAGG
Source organism: Fasciolopsis buskii (assembly GCA_008360955.1). NCBI lineage: Eukaryota > Metazoa > Platyhelminthes > Trematoda > Plagiorchiida > Fasciolidae > Fasciolopsis > Fasciolopsis buskii. The sequence continues at coordinate 38,651 of LUCM01008200.1, read as the reverse complement.
CCCGCTGAAAACAAGCACATGAACATGCCAATTAAAAGCTGTGCCTTCTGCAAAGAACTTAGTAGACCGTGTCACAAGGGATGCTTTCATTCCAACTGCATGGAGATAGGAATGCTCGCATGGGACCAGATAAATAAACCAGTCACATTCCGGGGAGATTTGGCGACCGCTTGGTCTTGTTTGTGAATCTCAATGGATTGGTCGTCACCAATACCCGCTTCCAATAGCCAAAAAAGCATCTGCTGACGTGGTGATCCGACGACGGTAAAACAGCGCATCAGATGGATCATACCTTGGTGCGTTCTCGCTGGTAAACATCGGTCAAAGACTGTCGGGCATACCGCGGCGGCATAACAGGGAACGTCAAAATGCATGGATCGCACACGGTACAGGCTCGCCTCAAACCTCACTTTTCAGCTCGACAGAAAGCCCAACCGCACCGCAGAGTCGAGGTATCCAAGTTAACAATCCCAGGTAACGTCAAAACCCTGTCATCAAATCTAAATTAGCCGAGATCGACGAAAAAGTTGGTTAGTTGAGCTATGGACAGGTCTAAAAGTATCCATCACCGGAGGATCCCTTGAACAACTAGGAAAAGTTAAATGGATCAGAAAAGATTGGACATCTCAATCGGTGTGCTAAGCCAAGAGACGCGAGACTGCACAATTCACCCGATTACCGCAATCTTCGACGTTAAGTTACACGCTCGACGAAAAGCGACCAAAAGCTATGTTGGCATGCAATTACAAACGGCATGGAAACCACAGATGCCGTTGGAGATTTCGGGAGGATTTTCAGTCATATACGCTCCTCCTTTGGAAAGGTGCAACCTACGCCCTCCATGCTTTGTGACGGCAGTGGCTAGCTCATATTGGGATGCAAACTAAAGCCCCAAAGATGGGTCAATCATTCCAGCCAGCTGCTCACGTGCCGTCCCATCGAGTCTAGTTGTGTAAAATCACCAAGCAACGTGGAGCATTACGAAATTGATCTTAAGCCTCCCGACGAATTTGAAATCACTTCGGCCGTTCAGATAATAAAAACAAGAAGTCACTCGGCGAGGGTAACATTCTACCCGAGATCTTTAAATCTCTTTTCCAGCGCTGCTGAGCCCACTAACTAGGCTGTCTCGTTATGTCTGGGACTCCGAAACTTTCCCTAAGGACTGGGAAACCTTTAGTCTACTTCCTACACCATAGAAAGGCGACAAGATTACACGTGTGAACTACAAATTTATCAGCCTCGTCAATACAGTAGCTAAACTCGGCGATCGTTCCTTTATATCGCTTTGTTGTTGTTCGGGAAGCAAGAAGACGCCTTATTTANTGACTTTCTTCGAGGAAGAGGCCGTAGTAGCCAGATCGTCACACCACGTCGACTTCTGGTTTCACCATATTGTGCTCCATCGTCTTCCGTGCAGCCTTCGACTTCGTCGACAGACAGTCACTTCGGAACATACTTCGATGCGACGCGATGCGGAGAAATTATGCCAAATTGTTCGACGCCTACTGCTCGTCAACACGGGCGTGTGTCAGCGCCACAGGGAACAACCTTCAAAGTTTCTCTTTGTCTCTGGTGTTTGCAAGGGTTGCTCGCTGCCGCCGGTTCTATTCAACCACACCAAAGACTGAGTATTGAGTCGGGCCCTCAATAACTCTCGAAAAATACAACTTGGCGACTGTCGCAGACGACACCGGGAGAGAAGCTTGCAACTGTGTGGCCGGTCTTAGGCAGGATTGTATGCGGGACCATTATTGTTGGTCTGGGGATAAGCACATCAAAACAAAATTCTTTGCAACTTCACAAGACCCGTCACCCTGTGTCTACATCAATGGCGACACTTCGAACACGTACCTGGGTTCTACTATCCGATCGAACAGCCAGATCAAAGAACAGATCAAACTTCCCACAGACCACATCAGAATATTTTAGGTCTCCCTGAAAAACAATATGGTCCAGCGGCAGAATAAGCCCATGTAAATCGCTGCACATTTACCGAAGTGCCGTCAATGCAGCTCTTAAGAAGGCACTTGAAATCCGTCCACTAAGAATAGGTGATACAAAACGGGTGAAGTCTCGACCATTGATGCCTTCACTGTGTTGCAAAAATCATGTGATAATACTGCGTCTCAAACGCCGTCGTGCATCTGCGCTCTATGGACGTCGAACTGGTGTCGCCGTCTCTCCAATGACGTCGCCTGCAGTGGCTCCACCACGTACTCCACCGATCGGAAATGGAACCAAAATAGTTAAGCCTATTACCGTCATCTAATTCGGACTGGAAATGCCTACTTGGCGGCCAACTGAAAGTGTGGGTTGGAAATATTAGGCTGGATGTGAATCGGTTAGGTCTTCAATTTGTTTTGGAAGTAATCGATTTTGCGGTAACCAGGCCTCGCTGGAGATAACAACGTATGGATAGCTGCAACCAAAGCCATCCACGAAGCTGACTTATCCTCCACGTTGACACCAAATCGAAACGAAGGTACCGAAAGTTAGATCCCTGTCTGAGGTGTCACCACCATCGTCTACCGCAAACGTCCTTTTCAATTTTCTGCGCACCAACTGCGGCTATCAAGTAGACCGCAAAATGCAAAAACACGGCAAAGCAACCTCTGTTTGTTTCACACTGGCTTTCCGGCGTCAGTTATATTATTTGACGCATGCCATATTATTCGTCGCTTTTCTCAATACCGAAGACGTTTTCATTCTTTTTGTCTTCAAACAACGGTTGGATGAAACTCTTCATCAGTATTTTTCGAACCTCCGCGTTTTCAAAAGGCTTTCAACTATTCCCTTGCCTCCGGATTTCATGCCTTAATGACCCACGTTCCTTTTCATTTCCATTTTAATACAGGGAATCTCTCTGCCATCAACACTCCTCCCATAAGTTATTTTGGTCCGTTTGGACAATTACTAATTTGCGCTCATGGACTTTGTAAACCTCATTCATGGAAGACTAAAATTCCGGCCAATTTTACGGGATGGTTAAATCGGAATACTGCGGACATACCTAGACACCCGCCGCCATCGTTCTACTAAACCTTGCTCCTGTGATACGCAACCCTGGTGCAGATAAATGCTTTGTTCATTACAGAAAGGAAAGTAAATCTCCCTACTCATGTCATACAAGAATCAACTTAGTCCCTTCCACTTCAAACAGAGCTCCGAAACCAGCGCATGCTAATTAATTTCGTGCAGTTCCACGCCGAATGAATCTCACCGTTTCTTTGCTTGAAAAAAGGTAACTTTCGCTCAATAATCTAACTTCAAATCCATAAATAGTATCGTTCTAATTGCGTATAGGGTTGCTCACCCACAACTCTCTCTCACCCTCTCACCTAACTAATTCAAACACCGTCGCCAAAACGGTGTGGCAACTACTACCTGCAACCGTCTTCTAAAATAAAAATAAACATTTACTATCATCCTCACTATTACGTTTCATCAACGCTTCCCTTCACGCAAATGACTGACCGTAGAACTCACCTTGTTTCTGACGAACACAAACGGTACCATCCAGACGAAATAAGGTCAACATCTTGGATTCTTTCTTTCTCACTCCTCATCGATATCTGTTCATTTTAGACAATTCAAAACTCATACCATCACCACGAGCATAGGCTACTACGTGATATCTTCTCTTCCCATAGTGATCGTTCACATCTACCATACCCACTGGCCCATTTTTGACCATTTCTTGCTTCGAAAGGCACGGCCTCCTGGAGTGGAATATAAGCCTTTATTTCCAAGCTAAATTTAGTCAATCCACATTTCATCTATCTTTGTAGCTCGATCATTATTTATATCAGCAGTAATTGCCTCCTGTCCGTCCTACCAAATACCGGTTCGTTCTCCTTACTCATAGCTTAGACGATCCACACACTAGATTAACCAGTCCATCTATTAAAATGTATTTATGTATATAAAAAGAAGACCCGGATTGCTCAGCCACCATTCATATATTTTGAATTGCACTATGCTCCTGAGCAACTTCCTCCTCTGAGCAGCACGTAAAATCAATCGTTCTTAATCTGCAGCTGGCAGCTAGTCCAGACTGCCGTCCGTCTTTTTTCTCTTTTCCAGGCCTTATAGTCCTGTTTGGATGGAAACACCATCGCCATGCTCTGGCGATCATCTGATCCTGGAAAGACGGTGTCTCCCTTACCTACTCATGCCATATTTGAATTCCTTCCACCACACCACGAGTTACCACAATAGTGCGGGGCGCGGTCATGTCCACCGCTACGGCCGGCGCACATCAGGCGGGCAGCTCGGCTGCAGCGGTGTGCGGGTGCAACTAGGTTGGCAGATTACACCTGCGTTCACCCTCAAACGGTGTTTTTCAGGTTGGGTGGCCAGCACTCGGTCAGCCCCACCCACCATCATTTTTGTGATAAACAGCACTCTAGCCTCTAAGTTCACGTGCACCATTTGTAATGGCTTCCTCTTGCTCCTTCCCAGAATTCTTCTGCCAAAACCATGCAAAACGGACTCACGAATGGACAGCATTTTTATTGGTATCTGATATAAACTGACGTTCACAATGCATCTTGACATCCGAAAACAGCTGAGGACCGTAATTTTTCACCAACCTCTATTCTGGTCTGCGGAATTTGGCAATAGACCGATGCTCCTGATAACAGTTCTTCACACGAGTCCACCAGACGTTGCCTTATTTGATTCCGGTTCTCCCGCTTTTCGAACCCGCCGTCATCTCTGGACCAAGCTGAAAATCATGAACTCACAACTGCTCATAACAAACCCCATGTATTAGTCTTGAGGTTACAAACTGCCCATCCCGTGTCGCCGCTTTCCTTGCACAACGGACCGTGCTTCCAGATTTTTCGCGTTTTGTGCTGCCTCATATGATATCCAGTCCGATTTTTCACCCATCTCTATTACGTAGCCACATCCATATTGATCCTCATCTCCACCATATAACTCTCTTGGTTTTCGAGGATCCCGGCCTACAGGCGGCGACAGCCATTGACCTCCAGTCATATTTTGCGCCCGCGATACGCTGCTTTCAATTATAGTATTATTCGCAGTGCAGAACTGGTAATCGGACACAGGAAAATTTCTGCGAATCATTATCTGGGTTTGATTTAAAGGTCGAAAGCACGTGCTCAGAAAGTCCCATTGCCTGTTATGATCTTGCAAGCGAAAACATTGAATTGTATGTCTGGTTTGTTTTATTTGTCTGCACTGTGCCTTCCTTGCATAAGTTTGATCTTGCCCTGCACATGATTCTCGTATATCGAGAAAAAATCATAAACAAAAACCTTTCAAATTACTTAAGGTTTTTCTCACCCCCTTTACCTTCGATTTATATTATTCGAATTTTCTGTGCCTCATTCCTGCAAAAAGATGATCTCGCCTTGCGCATGCTTCTCGCAAATCAAAAAATATAAATTAGCATTATTTTTCCTCTTAGAAAGCCAGTTTTGCTATTTGCCCTCCTTCTGTACTGAAACTTTTATCCGCTTGTTGGAAGTGAGTTGCAATACCCGTGTAGCGTTTGACCATGCGACCAAGCATACCTCTTGAATTATTCCTGCAATATATCGATACATATATATATATAAGTAAAAAGCGGAAGACTCACTGTTGCGGCAGGCAAGATAAAGTGCTTTCCAGTGACTTATCCAAAGCTCTGGTCAACGTCCATGAGAGTGAATCGATGGGTCCTCGGACTCCTTGATGACGCAGCATACATTCGGCTTCCTCAGACCAGTACTCACATTCAATTGGTAAAGTTTCCCACTATATCTTACAGTAGAAGCTTTTTCCATTTCCTCAGACTTCCCTATTTACAACTGCTCCCAGTCATTTCCCAGATTCCTGGTTCCTTGACGTTCCTGTTATTTAATCGTCTCATCGCAAGTTGCAGTCGGGGTGAGGGATCTGCGAGCATCGGAGAGAGCAACCAAAGTCAGTGATATCCGTCTTTCGAGGGGTTACCAGTGCAAGTAATCCTTTGTGGCGGCAGCTGCTGAGTGAATGATTTCCTTGATGCACGGGTGTGGATCAGTGTGATCGACAAACCTAAATTGCTCCAAGCAAACGGTTATCAAAAGGATGACTGACTGCGGCACATCGCATCTAGTGTGAGTCGATATCTTGGCATTTTATTCTAATAGTTCTTCATTCTATCATTTTTAGAAAACGAAAATCTTTTTCTTGGTCTGAAAAATTCGTTTGATTTTTCGGAATAGCAATTTCTGACCTGCTCTGCGATTAAATTTATTGCCCGTATTTTTGTCTAAGCTTAGGTTGTCAGATTTCCAGCTCTGACGTAAACCATCTTTAAGCGCAGTGGCACTACAAAACGCTGTTGTCTTCAAATATTATTGTCCGCAGTTCTGTCGACGGTCGTGCAGTGGTTCACGCAATAAAACGGGCCACCACGCACTTGAAAACAAACGGTAACCATAAGTCACTCTCAGATGTGAGCACTCCATGCTCTGTAGCACTCGTAGACCTATACCAGACGGCGCACAAATAAACCACTGCCTTTGAGTATATGATAACAAACCTCCGAAAGAAACTTCAGTATCTGGAAAACATAAGTTTGCGCTTATCCCCAGTGAGAATTTTCATGAAACCTCCAAGTTCTTTCTCCCCTCAAAGCTTGATATTCACATATCGCTTTTTGGGCTCAGTCATCACCGAAGTTGGAAAACGTACAGCAGCAGATGAAACTGCTCTTATGTTTAATGTTCCCGATCGCCCGCCCCCAGAAATGGGGATCAAGCATTCTTAACGCCTGTGGCATGGTTCATCCTCACTGCAATCCCATTAGATTAAAAAATCGGAACGTTGTGACTGCTCCCTTCTTTTCGAATTTTCAGTTGAGTTTTCGGTTAAACGGTTTATGAACAATTGTCACACTGTTGCCACATACACCTCATTTACTAAAATTAATTTAGCAATAAAACTCTCCTGCAAAGGAAGGTTTCTGGAGGATCAAAAATAAGTCCTGTGACTCCCATATGTTCACAGTTCCAAAGCACTCCCACTACCCCAAAATTGAATACCGTAAGATTTTGTAAAGCATCTCTGTCTGAGACTCCTGCAGCACCTGCGGTGGATCTGGATCTGACCATTTCACCCTCTGCTACACAACCTCAGAGTAAAAAACCCCACCTGGTGCTGCCTCAAGATTCCTTCGACTAGGGATCAGGCAAGTTAATCAATTCTCCTACCATTAGCCTCAGTATACCAGCTGACTCTTCTAAAAGGCCACCCCGGAAGCTTCCTCGTGCACTGTCACTTCCTACAGCCTCAAAATCCAGAAGCTAAATGCACGCTGCCACAACATCTGAAGGTGGGTGGAAGCTGAGAAAGCCCAAAGACGTTTGAAAACCACACACATAAAGACAATAAATAAACCCCAGATGGCCTCCACTTCTGCAAATGGCGTTACTGGCTACGCAAAATAGGGCCACATCCATCAGTCCACCACTATAATAACCAATGGAAATGTCTTTGCACCTGCCACCCAGCCGATCTTAAGTGAGCAACCAACTACAGCATCTCGTCAGCAGGATATATGCCATCTCAAACCCTCGCCAAATGCCATATCCAACTGCTGTCTCCTTGGACCGCTCACTGTTAACTATAGCCCGTAATTTTCATATTTTAACCACCATGCCGAAACTGACAACTGCTGCTCTCTTCCTACTGTTTGCAACAGCCTAATTTATTCGAAGCCCACGAGACCGCGGCCCCTTATGAGTCCTCAATCATCTCGGTTAGTTCAAGCCACCATTAATCCCTCCTATCCATAAAAATTTCTGCCCCGTGGTCAGTGAGATCCCACCCCTTGTATACCCTATCATACTTCCTTGGCGACTCCTTTGCTCACAAATACCCTTCGCCATCCACTAACCTACTTATACCTGAGAAGTTTTCCCACCAGCCTAGTCTTTTCAAGGGTTGTATTAGCCCCCGCCAATGTGGTTTCAACAATATGGCCTCTCCTGCTACGAGAATACACCCGCTTGGGACCAGTACTTTCTTGAACGAAACTTGGGTCCCTCGCCCAACTATCTCGGAGATGGAAACAACGATTTGGCAATACTTACGCAGTAATCCACACTGCAATACTCCATCAATAAACTTGGGACTGCCCGTCTCGAATTCTGCATTGTGCCATCCCATAATCAATCAAAAATGGCCTCCAACTATTTGCAAGGTATCTACACAAATGTCCAACCACTGAAAATTCTGAATGTTCCCTACGATGTTCCCTCCAAGCCCAGCACGTCAAATATAAATCCACCGCCTCCTCCTTGCTGTACTTCGGCTTACTAAACCCCACCCCGACTGTCAGCCCCCCTACTAGAACATTGAGCATTGACTGCACATCTAAATTGTCTGATTCTGCTTAACGCGCGGTCCCTCCTTGGTAAAGTTGGCACCCTGAAATGTTTTATACAAAATCGTTCCTCTGACGTCATTCTAGTCATTAAAACGTGTTTGACGGGACACACTTAAACCAAATATCTATGGGTGAAACTACTTTCTAACGCACCGAACTAATCAGGGTGGATGTGGTTGTTTGGCTTGCGCTAAGCGTCAATGTTCCGTTTCCCCCCTCCGACATTTAGTGCTAGAGGCTTTTCCTGGTACTTTGCGGCTCTTGATCAGCACGCACAACTCTCTGGTGCACCTCGAAAATGCTTACTACCACATACATCAAACTGCTTTAAGTTACCACAATTCATCAATGCATTTGAATACCTTGCATACACCCATGGGAAATGGAAACACATAGCAGGAGACCTTAATGCCCCTATGATCTGCTGGTTCACCAAGACTGCTCCTTTGCTGTTCTAAACTTCGTTCGTGAAACCCACGTAGGAGGATGAACGCAGTGTGTCGCCAAACCCACCAGAGGAAATAATATCCTCGACCTCGTGTTCACTAACGGTCTCCCTAATGTTGACGCCTCCGTGCTAGATATCCTTTCGGGGTAGTGACTGCAAGATGGTTTCTAGCTTCCTTCATATACCTCACAGACCCTGAACGACTGCACTGTATAGACACGCTGCTCTCTTGCCTAATAACACGTGGACTTCTTCCCTGGAGTAAACTCGCCTACAGAGACTAAATGTATTCGTTCCGATCGAAGTCGATACCTGCACGGATGTAGTTATTCGGTGCCTAGACCGCTAAGACAACCTTCCGAACACCTAATTCACGTAATTTCTCTTCACGATAAAAACTTCAATGCGGATCGGCCAGGTCGCATAGATATAGTTAACATTGGTCACCTCGAAGTTTCGCTCGTTGGTTGGGTTATTGCTTATTAGTTCGAAATTCAGTGTTAAACCTGCAGGCTACTTTGACGATACTTCCCTGTCACGCCAAGACCCACAGTTACCTTAGCCCACTGCGAAATCGAATGATGCTATCGTTTCAAGTTGTAACCAGCAGAAGGCTGTCCCTGCTACGTCCTCGAACGAGCTCGTTGCATCACGTTCAGGTTAGCAGTGCACTGCTATACAGCCGCCCACAAGCGAGTCTTTCGTCTCACGCTCCGTTAAGAAGATCATTTATCCAACGCGTCTTTGCGATTGAGGCGAATAAGATCTTTTAACCATCCTTAGTAATAACATGTCTTCATTCTTATACCACGAGTTACATGTATTTGACGATATTGCGATTCATACGCTACGAATGTCTCCGTTGCCACAACATTGCCCGCCACTTTTTGATTTTGTGGCTTCGATTAATTGGTCCGTTCGTTGGTCGAACAAAAACCCAGAATTCCGGCTTCATAGATCGTTCTGTGGCTCCAACTGGTTGCCTCCGACGTGATGTTTCCGAAGGCTTCACTTAGGCTTCCGGTCTTTTTGGTCACTTGGCGTTTCACAACGTCTGCACCGTATCACTGTGTTATCACCTGGTCGACGGCTCTTGCAATCATGCCACTGACGCCGAATTTCGCTCGAGCTCGGCCATTTCACGGTTGCTGCAGGCCGACGATTCCACCCGACAGCATCCCAAAACACGTCAACATATGCTCGTTTGCACGCTTCGTTTAATTCTTTCACCCACGACTGGGTTCAGTTTGTATGAATCTCCCTGTTGACCTCTCAACACGTCCGTCAAAAACGTCCTCAGCTTCTTTATCAGGTAGCTTTTGCAGTATCATCGATTTTCGGAGAATGTCGATTATTTTCATACACCATTTTCACTAAGTTCTTTGACACTTGATATCAAACATTCAACGTTCGTCTGACTGTGTTCGTTTTATCGCACACCAGATCGGCATGTTTCCGCTTGTTCTGTCTTTCTCAAGAGTTCCCGCGTTCAAATCGCTTCGACCACACGGCGGCTTTCTGTTGTGGTTTGCAATCTCGCCTTCCGATGCTACGTCGGCGCCACGATAGTTCCCTCATCCTGTCGTTGGCTTAGGTCTTCTCTATTCTGCTTCGGTGCGGATGCCGTTTCAGCTCGGTAATCACCCATCTACATCCAAAGTAAAGCTCACAGATCCGAGACAAAAGAGGTTTAATTGACTCGAGCTCCCCTTATAATTTAAGACTTCCGCAGTACAAGACCTTCATTTACCATCCAGTGAGCTTACTATGCCAAAGTTCTCACCTACTGACCTCCTGCTAGCGAAATCTCTTTTCTGCTCTGCAGGTTCGAAAACTAGCGCCCCAATGGTGGGGCAGTAATCTCCCAACAATAATCATCCACAACCTAAGCACACTCACAGTGTAGCGCAATCATTGATGGCTGATAAGCAATTGCCCAGTTCAGTTCAATTCACTTCGGTTCAGGGTACGCAGGACAGAAGTGACCGCAAACGGCAAACCAACGTATAACTGGGTGTGCTGACAGCGAGTTTCCTTGGTTCGTAACACTGCGCAGGAACAAATGTTCATTTATATTCAGAAGGGCAGAGGACTTGGAGCGCCACTTGCCACATATACGCAAATATATAATACACTCCAAAATACAAGAACCGAGAACGGAGACAGGAAGTTCCGACGCCATTCACGTTCAAAACCCCGAATACAACAAAACTCAGGAAAAATCTGAAGTCCACTCAAAGGCTTCTATGGCCGCGCGGGGGAGGGAAATGGAAAAATAATGTGGACCATAGGGATCGTGGCTTGAGCCACAAACGACATTCTGGTCTATTGCACCGATAAGCATCAATTTCCCACCGCGCTTCGACTGCAGTGTTTTCGTTCCTGAGATTTGATATTGATTTCGAAGTACGTCTCAATATCAGTTCCGCAATAGCAGGGGATCAAGAGCTGACAGACTGCAGGCCAAAACGCAGTAGGGACACCAGAAGGAAATAGACAGCGACAACAACGTTCTTACTAGTTGAAACCAATAATGAGTTAGGAATGAGGAAAGACATAATGGTAAATGAATGGTGGAGTACAGCATTTTATTTTGGGGAAGAAGAGTTAGTTGAAGAGGAAAGGAAACAGTCCTTGGTGGCGTTGGAGAGAAAAATACTGGATTTAAAATGCCCAAACCTGAGGACTGATTCCAATTCGTCTGGCAGTTTATTCCATGCGTTAACTATTCTCTGGGGGAAGAACTGCTGTCTGGTGCTTTTCAGGGTTATAGGTCTTTTACTCTACACTGGGCCTTCGTAGAGACGAACTTCTCCTGGAGATGAACAGGGCGTGCCGTCCCTGTCAGATCTTTCGGTAGGTCGAAGGCAACGACGAAATCGCCTCTGAGCCGCCCACTGCACGGTGAATACAAATCCAAGAACAGCAGCCCTTCCAGATAACCTGGCTGTCGTAGTCCTGGTTTTATTTTTGTGAACCTCCTTTGAACCATTTCCGAGAATAACTTGTCTTCGATACCGGACAAAAATCTGGCTTGCTGCCTCTCGAGTGTCCATATTGTGGAGTTGTCGCCGGGTGAACATAGCTTCCAACGCCGCGTGCATTCTTTTTTTCTGAAGGGCAAATTACCATGTGCATTACCCGATCTAACAGATAACTTTTATTTAACACCTGATATTTCATATCTCAGTTCTAAATGCAGGGCTGACTAGCAACTTCAAAATTTTAAATCCATCAACATCAATAATGTCAACGCATTGTGGAGGCCGGTTCCACAGTGAAATTACTCTACTGGTGGAGAACCTAGTCCACAACCGAAGCCTCGTGTGATTCCATTGCGGTCCTAAATTATGCCCTCTGGATCCCCTTTCTGAAATACGAAAGAGCAGTTCCTCTCCTTTTATGCTTATGATACTCTTTGCAGTTTTGGACGTCTCCGTTAGTTATTTGCGCTTGTGTCGGTGCCTCAGAAAGAAAATGCTCATATTGTGGGGTCGTTCTTCATAGTTTTTTTGTCCTTGGTCCGCCATCACCAGTTTGACCAGGTTCCTTAGGTTTCCTAAGCATTTTTTCCCTTATAGTCAAGGAACCCGGTTTTGAACATAATGCTTCAGGTGCGGTCTTACAATAGTGGCATTCGGTGGCTGAAACACTTCTAGTTCCTTGATGGATATCGTTAACTTGAGCCTAAAAATCTTTCTAGCTCAGTTTCTCGCACCCACGCACATTTTTGAGGGTGTTGAATCCCTCACAATAATTACACCCATGTCCTGGCTTGGGAAACATCCACAATATCCCCATGTCATCCCATGCATCATTGTCCCTCGAGGTCGGAATCTGACACTTAATCAGGTTCATTGGAAGGTCTTAAGTGATCAAGCTTTGGCCACTTATATGTTCTTCTTCAGATCTGAAGCAGATACTTTGATATCAAGAGCGTAAAAATAGCATGATTTGCACATCCTGCTTGCTAGGTCGTCGGTGAACATGAGGAATAGTGTGTTTCCTAGTGCTCATTACTGGAGAACACCACTTGTTATGTCTGCGGAGTTGCGTGTACCCTCCAGAATTAGTTAGTATTTCTTTCTTTCTTTCTGTGGTCGGGATTTCTTGTTACGGTAATCAGGTGACTAAGACCAAGGCCCCTTTTATTTCTCTACCCCTCGGCCTACTGCAACACCCGACGGGAGCACTTGCCGACGGTCCATTGGGCACCGAAAGCGAAAACGCACTTACAACGTAGCAACATGTACCTAGGATCTCATCAACTCTTAACTTTCCTATTTTCCCTTGGTACCTATTCTTTGGGCATCTGTAACTTGCTGCTTAAACGGTTTCACATTTTAGAAGTCCAGAACACCGACTTCAGAGAGTCTTCTTCATAGTGATGTTTTCCAAGGGTTTGTCAGTTTTCGGCCAGGTGGCATTTAAAGGTGGCAGACAAAGCATTATTGAGGTTGCTTTCTGAGTGATCTTTCAGTGTTTTGCTAAGCGCGTTGATATAACAAAAAAATCTTGTGGAAGGAGACAAATTTCAAAGGGAAATTGAAAAAAGCATGGAACTATTTCTTATACGTGATGATGAATATGCCACACTTTTTACTACCCGTTTGAATTCACCCTGTGGATCATGTTGTGGACTTTGTCAAAGCCTCACTGCTGTTGACTTGTTTGGCAACTTGAGTAGGATCATACCAGTCGCAGGGTTAAGGCAGTATAAGAAACTGTTTGATTCATGAAGTAGTGTTTGTCTTACATTATTATTCGGACGAAGAACATTTTATTTTATATGAGTTACCTCGAACAAGCACTGCTTCAGTGCTTTTCCCGTGGCCGGATACACCGTTGAGGTATTGGAAAAAAGAGTCAGTTAGTTACAACATCTGATTGGTTCAGAACGTTTGCATATTCTTAACGTCTATTTTGGTTTTTGAGTGGTTCTTGGTTGTTTTGCTGTGATCATCACAGAGATACTATGTAGATCCATCGTTTCCATTGCGAAGCAGGTGTGCACGTGTTCCCGCTGTTTGCCTGTGATGTGATTTTGGTTTGGCCGAGAACGTGGAACAACAGGTCAACTCAAATGAATATAAAAACCCATCCAACCGAAATCAATCTCGTTCTTCTTCTCTCTCAAATCAGTACCTGCCGCAGGTCACTAGAGCGACCTTAACGAAAGTGACGAAAGTAAATTATTGGATGATTTGCGTACGTACTCTTGGAAGCACTGCCGAAGTGTAAACCGAAGCCGAGGATTGTTAACTGCGATGGCAAATGGTATGGTTAACACAATGACCATGCAGTGCTGTCCATCTCAAAGAGAGAGAGTTTATGTACCTTAGGCTGGCAAATGAACGTGGATCGACTTTGATTCTCACGAGCACGCCGACTAGATAACGGAAGAACTGGTATAATTTGGACTTTCACAATCGACTAAATGTGCACCCAGGCTTCACTCGTCAGTTATAATGGGAAGCAAACAATCCGGTTTTCCATTGTGAAAAATGGAACGACGCATTTATAATTGTTTTTCAATTCGGATCTCTCTTGAACAGGGGTCGTAGTGAGTTTGCGTTGAATGGGACTGGAAAAGCCAGGATAGAGTGCAAATCATATCCACAGGTAGATGGAAATCCAGTTCGTCCGTTTATTTCAAGCTACATTAGCTCTGGACCTTTAAACTGACCTGAAAGTGTCCATCAATTACAAACGCTCGAAATAATTGTTTCGTTTTTTAGCACATAAGTTCCCTTTTTTGGTAGACTGTTTAGTTTTAATCCGGGAATTTCGTTCGGAAGATGGCATACATAATCACGATAAACCTTCACACCATCGGTGCTGAATAAGGAACGAAGTCAACACATCGATATCTAACTCAGGTTTTCAGCGCTGAGAAGGATTAATTATGTTAACAAAAATATAATTCCCATCCACATTCCACTTACAACTGTCCTAATTTGAAGAACGTTTCCGGAAAAGATGTAGACTGCTACACTCAAAGTTGGTTCAGGAAGGCAAGAGTCAAACTGAAGCGGAGGTACAGAAAAGGCGAGTTAAATTTCAGTGTCATTTAATATAACTGTTTCAGAAATCGCATCATCTAACTGGTTAGGACACTTAACAGCTGAACACGTGTTCAGATATTGTACAATAGCAGCCCGTTATCATAGCTATAGCCCCCATGTGGTAAATCGTCTTGATTTAGGCGTGTAACAACTGTCCGTTATCACTATGATACTCGTTCATTATTCCCACACATACAAATGCCAACTGTGAACTAGCGCAGCACGTATGTTTTCACATATATATATATATATATATATATATATATATATATATAACGGCATATGTTTACCACTACATGTTACAACCCTTTTCTGTGATGGTTTTAGATCATGCAGTCACAAATTAATGGGATAGTTGTACCATATTCATCTAGGATTTTTGAACCTGGAGAGCGGAGTTTTCGAGAGGAATTATTGATTTTCAAAGGCAATGCCCATTTTAAAGCATACTGTTGTAAAGCCGCCAGAAGCCACTGGAAAGCTCTCTAGCAGCTCTGCTCTCTAGCAGCACCAAATGCTCGGAAGCCATCAATCTGCATTGAGCCAACTACTCGAAATCCGTCTGATGAACGAGTCAAAACCACTCGTTTTTATTACGTGAACAGTGATTGTAATTCCTGCTTGAACTTTTTAAATTCATAAATCAATCTTTTGATGAGATACTGACCGGAAATCTTTTCTACATATTGGCGACAATTTCATTTCCGTTTTGCTAGAGGATACTAATGTTGAGTTGGTTCTCAGTATGAACAGAGAACGATCGCTGAAAAATTTTCCTAATTGAACCTGCTAGTGGTTGAATAGAGGAGATTAGCTGTAAACGATAGTCAAGTAAGATGCACTTTAGTTATTGTGTGGTTGGAGCAGTATAGTCAAGTATAACACTGAAGAAATAAATCAAATTGGAGTCATTGACCAGCGACGACCTATGAGTAAAAGGACAAGTTCTTAATAGTACCGAGTTCCAATTACAGCAAACAAAAATACCAAAACTGGAAGTCGGTCGTGAAATAAAATCGTTGAAGATTACTTCCTTTTTAAGCA
Source organism: Fasciolopsis buskii (assembly GCA_008360955.1). Classification (NCBI taxonomy): domain Eukaryota; kingdom Metazoa; phylum Platyhelminthes; class Trematoda; order Plagiorchiida; family Fasciolidae; genus Fasciolopsis; species Fasciolopsis buskii. The sequence goes on along the minus strand of LUCM01008200.1, from coordinate 22,708 downwards.
ATCGACATGGACGTAACGGAAGAGAGGAAAAGACAAGTACGCAAACTGAGTAATTATATCTTCATAAGGAGAACGAGGATATTAGAATTTGCGACCACTTGTCACGTTACGACTCAAAGAAGCCTCAGTCAAAATTTTCACACGGGTGACAAAACCCAATCTGTTATTTCGATTATGCGGATGATTTGGCGTTCTTGTGCATGAGACCATTTCGGTTCCATCGGATTACAGCCTTGAAAATAGCATTGTAAAAGCCGCACTCTGGTTCCCAAACGACCTATTACTACACAGTCGATTACACAGTCGACTACACAGCCGACTTTCTGATGGCGACTTGACAATGTGACATTCATTTCATAAAGGCAACCAAAGGTTGACAAGTAACTGTAAATTGCATTTTATTTAGGAGCTAGACCAAAAAATAATTTAAAAACTCCATTGAAAGTGAACAATTCAACTAGTCATTATTGGCTTATGCGAATCGTACGGAGATTAGCAGATTGAAGGTTGTTGTGTTCTCGTACTACAAAAAGTGGTGGAGAGGCGAACGAATGCGTACTTCTGCATACACACAAACATACAAAGATGAGTGTGCTCAGTTCCTGCGACTTCATAGCCTCGTCCGTGTGATTAAAGGTAGACTGTTCAGGGTTGTGGTCTATTTCGGCTACGGTAGTTGGAGTACCTGGACCAGTCGTTTTTATCAACAGATTACAGAAGCAAATAAACGAATGCCTACTGCTTCTCCGGTTCCTAGATGTACAGATTCAGATCGTTTTGAAGACGTTCGATAAACCATTGCCGAAGACAACTTTCATGCCAATCCGATGGCCTGTTTCAGTCAGATATCTGGAAATCACATTTTCGATGGATCTCGGTGGTCCCGTTTAGACCGTTTTGGATAACATAATTTTTGATCTTTTGAGAAGATTGTCCGGCATTTCAGCCACCATAGGTTGCGTTGTGAACGCATCTGAATGAACATTTAACTGTTGAGTTGGTTAGTTAGCACGAGGCGTCTTTGTTGAATTTGTTGATTACGAGTCCACTGACGAATATGAGTGATAAGCGATATTCGTTCAAGCTATACACCTAGTGTAAAACGCTTAATGATAAGACCTGGGACGACGTCCACTTTGAACCGTGGTCGAGAAGATATTTTGCTCAGTGATGGCACGTATGATATCCAGCTCCTGTTCCCAGGGTATCCAATTTCCCTGAGGACATCTTTGAATGTGATTAACTCACCTTCAAGTTAATCTGAGCACTTTCTTCATACTGGTAGAAGGATCAGATTAAGGTTTAATCTTCTACTTTAAGAATGAGATTTTAAAATCGTTTTAGTTGCCCGTCTAAGTTTTCCTGCTTTTTATCTTCTCTTCCTCGTGCATCGTAGCCTTCTTCATCAGCGCTCCACATAAAAACTCATTCATTTTTCTGTCCAGACCCTTACGTTATTTGAGGGGAACGCTGCGGCTTGGTAAAAGCGCGAGACGAGTTTTTCATGTCAGTTTTATTACCGGTGAAACACAAAATTATACTGGTGTATCTTCAACAGAAAATCATCTAGGCGATTTCAGTCTCTGAGATTGTTTTTTCGTTTTCACTTTAAATAAATCCATTAAAACTGAACCTAATATCAAGACTGCAACCACAACCTATTTGTGGCATTATAATTTTTAATCAAACAAGGAGCCCATATCATTTGAGATGGATGACTATTAATTCCGTTCGGGGGATATTTATTAGCACATGATTTCGTTCGATAAAATCAAAAATGAATCCAATTTTCTCTAGGAATGGAAATTTAACGTACAAATCCAATGAGAATATTTAAGAGTATCTGGTCTTTATTCCCTTGATTTTATCGGCAAATTTCAACTGATCGTAAAGTCCGTACTTAAAAAGATGCCCGTGAACCGACCCAATTTTTGCCTAGAACCATTAGACAATCCTTCGATGTGTGAGTTTACCACTGATGGGATCGGTCTCATTGGTAAGACAGGCTTGCGGATTTTAGATGAATTCACTTGCTCTGGTAGCTTTTTAGACGGATTTTTCTTGATGTATTCTGCCCATAGATTATTCGAGAGTTTCTGACAGCTTTTCGGTCTGCTGGTTTCTCTTTTCATTCGATGCTGATGAACTTCGAAATTTTAAGTTATATCCTATGCCTTTTTAATGTGCTCATCATACCAACCCATGGTGCTTCATTCGATTTGCTGATTAGAATTACTTGGTCGCTACACCTGTGCAGTCTGACCGTGCTTCATTGGGTTCCATGTTCACTCACGTCTTGGAAGTACCGTAATTTTTTCTACTCCCGAAAGTGTTAATAAAAAGTAATTTGAAAGTTACCAGAACGAAGCAAGGAGACGGGGAAGGCAGACCAGCAACCTGGATGTCGCCGTAGTCCGCTGGAAGACTCACGCTTTATTCCAGTTTCTCACATACTTGTTTGCACAAGTTTGCTGAAAGTTTACATCGCTCAAAATAATCGTGTTAAATTAACCGACGTTCTGTGCGTCACGTGCTAGCATTTAGCCTAAGGTCATCCACACGGCACTGTTCCAAGTAAAACTGTTTCAAGTGAAAGCTCTACAGTGGAAATGACCGAATAGCTCGCTTATTTCGTCTGGAAACATGAATGTAAATAAACAACATATAAGTCCAAAAAAGGGAAAGAAATATTCCAAGCTTGGCTGTGCTGACCCGAGATGAGCTCATTTCGACTAGCAGTTCATCGTCTGGAAATTCCTTTTCGCAAATTACAGGCTGCATTTAGCTTCTGCCGGCAAGGGAGAATCAACTTTATTGATGTTATTTCTTCATTTAGCATTATATGTCCGAGAATATTTAGCTAAATCTACGTGGATGCATATTTCGTAACTTTCAACTTTTCAAAAAAATGATTCGTCCGATAGTTGAATGATTATGTGAAAGCGTCTGCCCCAACTCGAGCAGGAACTACGAATTTGGTTCGGGCGGTCCCCTCACGTCCTCGATTTTTATTTCAGTATCTTACTCTGACACTGTGTATCCAGACCTCGTGATTTAAAACCCCGGGTGACTGTTTTGTGCTGCGCCCATCTGGGTTCATTTAAGCCCGCATCTTCTTCCGATGTTTAATTTGTATCTTTCAATTCAGTTACTTGAGAGTAGTAAGCCACGCTTACTATTAAGTCGTCGGTCACGTCCCCATTTGTCCCGTGGATGACAGCCGGGATGCACCCGATTAAGACAACTTTTTCCAGTTAGTATTGATTGCAAATGCACCTGATTTTTATTTGGTTCGATATTCAAGATAAAATGAAATTTCGGGTATTTATATTTGCAAACCGAATAAACGACCACCTCGTTGTTCTTTGCCGCCAGTGCGGAAAATATCAACATAACCAAACTCCACTGTACTTGAATATATAACCTACCTACTGGCATGAGGCAGAATAGTGATGCCCGTGGTAAATCACGGATAAATTCGAGCATATTGGTGGTTTCCAGCGGAATCGACGGATTGAAAGACCACCCGAAGGTTACACAGGAGAATTCAAGTGCTCATTGAGTGATTTCCACTCACATGGTACCTGTTCAACAGAAATGACCGGTCATTTATTACTTGACATGTCAAAGGGAAGAACGGAGCTTAATGAGGGTCAAGGTGGTTCTTGGCATTGTGGGCGGTTCTGATTAGATACACTATCTTTCTTTCAATGTGACTACAGAAACGATTTTTTTGAATGAAAACGTGACTGTAAATCTTTCTCTTCTCGTATTCCAGTTTCATGCTCATCACAGCAAAGAGGTTGCCGTGCTAACTTCCAGAACTGAGTACAGCTTTTGCAGTGTAATAAAGTTCACTCAAAAGCAAGTGCATGCTCTTTCGAGAAAGTCTCACCGTCCCATACCCAACAATAACTGAGTTTCGCTTCTCCAAACATGTTCAGTCATATGCAAAATTATGATCAAGTCAGAAATGGGGTGTGTTTATTTTGGAGAATATTGGATGCCCCGGAATGGCTGAGGGTTGTTTGTTAGCGCTGTAATTGCTTATTAGCGTCTGTTATTTAAACACAGAGCAACCACTTCAATACGGACTTAACCCAAACAATCATTGCGATGAAGTCGATCCCCTAAAATGGATTGACAGGAAGTCAAAATCTTCCTGAAAATACGTCATAAGCAGAGTACCAGTCATCATTTCCAATATTCAACAGTGGCAGGAATGCGCATTTCATGCAGCAAAGTAATGCCCTTTTGATAGAGCTGATCACGAACCAACAGTTTCATTCACGCGTCAAGTTAATGTTCAACAAATATCAATAACCCGCTGCCTAGGTGTCACATTACCCCACCACCCAACCAACCATTGACAAGCTCTTATCCAAACCATCCAGTGACGCTCATCCTTAGCGCTGGCAATACCAAAGACATACGGGGTCATAATTTCTCTTTTTGTGGCATGCAATCTACAGATTTGTGCGTTAATTCAAATGAAGATTTTGTACTTGTTTGCGGTTACTTTACGCTGTGATCGAGAATAATTCAAAGGTCTACTCACTGACACAATATGGATGACCTGCGGTAATCGCAACGTAATCATACATATAATATTTTGATCTAATCTGGAGCTGACGGTGCAAGCAACTTATGAGTTATGTGTAGAAAAAATAATGGACAGCCACCATGACTACTGCCATTTGATCGATAAAATTACATGACGAGAGAACAAGATAATTTTGCAGCAGATCTCAAATTAATGCAAAAGCAGGAGCCCAGGCCATTTAGCTCTCCCGAAATTGGGTGCGGCGGAAATGAATGTGAACTCAATAAATTCTACCTCTAGACACTCATATTTGTGTAATTGTGCAACTACCTAGTCGTAGTGGATACACGATGGTCCATTGTCAGGAGTGGACAGAAGACCTGAAGAGTGTTGTAAACTGTTGGATTGGAAAGCCTCTTTTGGATCTCTGGTGGCTTTTCTAAGAGCTTTGCGGAAAATGAAATTATAAGTTTGCGGATCGCCAGTATTATAAAGACTGCCAGTCGTTTAAATCTAGCTCCAAAACTAATAGGTTTTTGAGACAGTAAAGCTCAAAGTCCCTCTCGGTCAGAAAATATGTGGTGACGGAGCAACTGAAGTTAGCCAATTCCTTGACATGTTTGTTGAATTGAAGGAACAATATTATGGAGGAACTGTGGTCACGGCTGCAACGTGTCGGTCTCAGGGTTCGCGGATTCTTTGACTGTATTCATTAGTAATTTTTAACGTCAGTATGACGACAAGCATTTCCACTTTTACTGATCCCAGGCGGGATTAGTTGGTCGGATAATTAATTTCAACTTTCACAACGGCCAAATGAGGCCAGAACTTACCCTGATTTGATAGGTCGTTAACCTGTGCCAAACATTGCTTTGATTACGTCAATACAATCGGTGGATTAACGTTGCCCACGGAAGACGGATGCGTACAGATGGTGCGGCGGTAACTCACGGGCTAGAGTTCAAACCCCGGGGTGGAACAATAAACATGCATCACTGATGAGCGAATTTCGACTGTGGTGCTTCCGAGTGTAAAGTCGACCGGATGACCTGAGTTTTGCAGGCGAAAGTCAAATGAACAACAAAAATATCAAGTGCGCACTAATTGTAAGTAATTGTGAGATATGTTAACCAATCTATCAAATAGCGTGGTCGATGGTGCCCCTCTGCATACTAAAAAGCATCGAGTTATGATAATCTCATTCAACTGAACATGCGACATTAGCGAATATAAAATGAAATCTAAACTGGCGCAGAACCGTGCAGCAAAATATCCGACGGAATTAAATACCGCATACAAGAAGGTAAAGTAGGTCATAAATTCGACTCCTTGCACGACCAACCAAGTTAAACATTTGGAAGCCTTCGAATGGTCGTGAACCATTCCTTGAAACTAATGCTCATTGCTCTCGTTAATGAAGAAAATCAAAAGGCAAACGACGAAAAACAAGCCCCCGTTGATTTAAATGATCTAAAAAAAATATGTGCTTCTCACACAATCACGGCATTTTATTTATGAAAAGTGACTATGAAAGTTGACTTGAAAGGACGGGATACTTTATAATATCATAGACGTGATTTGTGAACGACGGCAACACTACAGACAGAATGTCTCCTCGCCTGCTTGGTATCGGTGGCCGATCCCGAACCGCATCCTGGATGCAGAGGCCTAGGCAAACGTACTGCAATGTTCCAATTCGCCTTTCGGCGCCAAAATATAGTTGTAGTCGCAGGGAGACGACGCACTTGACAAGTTAATAATCGAAATACGGGATGACTTTCTCATGAAATACAAACTTCATGGTGACTTGTCTGAAATCCTGGTCTCATGTAAGTTGAGATTGTCTGTTTTTTATTGCCAGATATTGGCCATTATACTATAGCTACGGGTTTTTTTACTTTCCTTGGTAAACTGATTAAGATTTTGAACCCGAATTGAGGAACCGTTAACACTGGAGACTGAATAGGACTAAAAACAGCGAATACAATCAGGCAGCATTGAGAATCGTAGGCAAAAACGGACAGACTGTGCTATACTGGGGTAGGTGAAGTCGCAATAACGATGCAACTGGTGCCTCATTTGGATGCATTCATTAAAATGCTTTTTAACGGACTTATATTCTAAACATTTTATTTTCCTTCTATTCGACATTTCATCAAGGACTGCTATCTGAAGAACAACCATTCTAATAATCTCATCCTCAGAAGTAGGTTTCCTTGGAATTTTGGTGTGCAATATGTGAACCCAGTTTCTGGTTGATGTTGTAATTATTGATAACTAGTTGACGAGGAAACCAGTTTGGAATGCCTGATGAACATTTGGACTATGAACTGTGTAAATAATGTCTCTTCATTACGAAAGTGGAGTTTTATTTGTCCAAACTACCTTGTTCAGTGGAAGAGAGTTCGCACATATAATTAGTCCGTTCAGGCATAGGAAGAGACAAAGACTTTGTCAAATTCAGCCAGGCACAGCGCATCAAATGTTGCCAACCATTGACCACCAGGTCATTCAATACATCTGTACCAAAATAGGTGTATTCACGGGTTTTGTTTCATCTGGTCTAATTCGCATATAACCGTACGCACACGCTGTACATACTCAAGACAGTGGTGTTCGATAGGGTTCACGAATGCTACTATCTAGAAGGGACAATACCAAAAGAGAACGACGTGAGCGGAAGCCCAGTAAGCATATCAGTCAACATCAATACTTGCACAACCAAATCCAGTATGGGAGCTCATAACATGCTCATCGTGCTCTATGTACTGCCTGCCAGAGTATGTGAAATACTCTCTATCAGTGCATTTTCATACACAGATTATCGGTGATAGTAACATCCAGGTTATTATTGTCTGATCCTACAAGCAGCAGTCCCTGGTCCACGCAAACCAGAGATAGGTAAAAAGATTGTAAATCCCCAGACCTGAGCCAAATGAGAACGAGCTACACTCAAATAAGTTACGCAAGCTTTAACATATATTAATAATTTCAATATTAACACAGCAGCGTATACCATTTTTAGGGAGAGGACTAGCCAAGAGCTGCCGAGCTGGAAATTTGGCCAACCCTGGGATGAATCAAACCCGAGCCTTCCAAATGACTGGAGGTTATACTCATAACTACACACTTATTTCTTTAGAAAAGTAATTTGTTCGCACAACGAAATTCGCAGAATATTATCATTTCTGAACAGCGGTCTGTCGTTGGTTGAGAATAGAGTGCTAAGAACCCTTTTGAACCGAAAGTCAGTAAGACATATTTCTAAACAAACAACACTGAAGCAGTTAAACAGCATTTATTGATTTCCCCCGGTTTTTCTAATGATGCCAACGCTGAAAAATCATGTCCAAACAGTCTTAAACAAGGACAAAATTTACAAATATAACCTTGATTTCAAAACAGTGGTCGCGCGGTCTTGTAGAAATCCGTCAGCGTTACTCACATCTGATTCGTTCTAATGAGAACGACTTACATTTTTTCCCCAAGAGCATCAGCAAAAACCAACACCCTGGTTTCGATCGGAGCAAAGTGGCTGTTTCAACAAACAAACTAGAAAGAAAATAATACCTCGAATATATTCGAGGTTTTTTCCTTCAGACACTAACTTTATCATGCCAGAAAGAATAGTCGTTTTCATTTGTTCGCCCTCAGTTTTCTTGTTCTCAAATTGATCCAGTGCATCAGGAGCCATCCATTGAAACGAATTGTAACGTATTTCCTTCCTATTCGTATCACTCTTTCATTTTGTGTTTGTGCGTGGGTTTGTTCCAGGTGGATAGCAGTTTCTGGCCGGAATGACGGAAAAACAAACGAAAACAATGAATGTGTAAATGATATTTTATCACCTCGACCTCACATTCAAGGGATGGCTCAAAACTGTACATTAGAATAGTGAATTGTGACTGAGTCGGATGGATTTAGAGGTAATTGTGAGCATGGATTGTGCATCATAGTAATAAATAAGCGCTAATCGAGAGACGGTAACGATTAGCTACAGGTTTACACGCTGATAAATGATGAAAACCTCTCCTCTTGTGAATAAGCAGTGCTACTCAGATCTGTCTGTCTATCTCTCTCCCTCTACCAGTTGATCCGAACTGTGTCAGTTAACATGCATTTACAAATTAACACCGAAAATCTAGAGATGTGAAAAGTGAGGAGTAGGCATTTAAATGATTAAAGAGACTTGAGAAAGATTCCTTTTAATTTTGAATAAAAGTTTACTTTGAAAAAGTCGATCAGCATAGAATCAAGTCAGTTAACTTCATTTTTCGTTCCTAACAAAGAATAATGGTTTTGACAGCTTTTTTGGTGGAGGAAATTCTGAGATATTCTTCGGGTCCGATTTGTCAAGGACTTTTCCAACGTTTAATAGCTTCTGGTGATCGCTTATTAGGCTCAATCAGTAACTTATCTCCCGCCGTCTCGGACTGGAATAGTCGAAACCAGCGACTAGGGGAAATAGTAGATTTAGGCTAATGCATCGCGCGATTGGATGTGACCATCTATCCGTGATGGGCTTTTTTGCCATTGGAGTTGTTTTCATTCCGGGTTAGGCCGGGGGCTACGAAAACACAGAGGGAGGTCAGTAACTGACAGAAGAATACCTGGATTCTAATCACTGTAGCCCAAAATCGATTACGTATGCAGATGGCTGTTTGGCCGGGAATTTATGCCGCTTAAATCACCGCTCTAAGGTGTGTCGTTTTTGATTGATTTTTATTCCCGCAGTCCACTTCCCAATTAGTCAATAAGAACTACCGGCCCATTTTTGACCGGCTGATCGTGAAACCATTTGCCAAAGTCTTTTTCCATTCTTGAAGAACAACCTTTGTGGTTCACATTTATCGTGAAAGATTCTACTGCTCCACTAGACATATTGAAGGTTGCAAGAAGCCTGCCATATATATAGTATATATATATATTTAAGTAGCGAGTATTATCTAGATGAGTGAACAAAACTCGTCCGGGAGCCCACGACTGGTTTTGCGGTTATTGTCGCTCGTCAGGCATGCGTACCCGGCACTTTCTTGTCCAAACATCCACAAACTTGTACACTCCGAATCTGTATGTCTCACCAGGATCAAATTTGTGGCGTCAGGATTGTGTATGGAAGCTCTTCGTCGAAGAGTCCATAGAAGAACTACAACTGTAATTCGTTGCTAATTCTTTGTCAGTTGAGCTGAGCCAACCTTAGGAATGGGGGCAAAATGCCCCAGAATATACATATATATATATATATATATATATATATATATATAGAAGTGGCGAGTAGTACCTGGATGAGTGCACACTCCTGATGCCGCAAATTTGATATATATATATATACTTGAATAAGAAATGGACTTATTCCGTTCAGGAATTGGTACCTATTTTCTTTGCAAATCCAGGATTAAGTAGAAACTCCTTTAAGCTTTTCTCATTTCCGAGGAAGAAACTGAAACCGGGTCATTTGAATAGAAATTTAAGCGGTAATCAACCTGGAGGGCTGAAAGATATACGATGCTACAATATTGAAAACAGTGACGATGAGTACACTTATTGATAACGGTAATGTAAATCCCCGGAAGGTTTTAAGGAACCTAATAAGAATACACAAATTCAGTACGGTAACTGGACAACACTCCATGATTTTTTGACATAAAAGTTATTCTACTGAGAATCTGAAAAACGGCACGTATTGAAATGGCGACATTCGAGTCGCCGGTGAAGCCCTTGAAGCACCACTAGCGAAAGGTTTATGTGCCAGGAATTCTGAGCCCTCGCAGAATTCCAAATCTGGACAGCGTGAACAGTGATGAATCACGTAGCACTGTACAGTGTGACCGAATTGTTTAGGGGCTCAATCTGAAATGTATGATATTTTGATGGTTGACTTGGAATCGACCACGCAGTTTGCAATCGCTACGTGAATAGTACACACTAAAAATGATGCCCAGCGTAGCCACTGGGTGTTATTGAAATCTTAAGTGGTTTGCAATGTTGCGTGGTATATGGGTGTTACGGAAATTTGATTTTAACCACAGAATCATTGTTTGGAGATGGGTACAATGTGATGGATAACAGGTTCAGTCTTATCTGAACAGATCCTATCCGAAGTCGGCTGGCATAAACGATATGTGAGCTGGTTGCTAAATATGATGCTTCTTTGATCAATTTCAATGAAACTGTCATTCAGTGGATAAAGCAAGCTGAATGAGGTGCTTGAAGAAACAATATAACAATGGCATTCATATTTTTTCCTAAGCAGACTAGAAATTTCGCCATCGGGATGTTTAATTGACATAGTTTTGCTAAAAGATCTGCACATTTGGCTTTGTGTAGGCAGTAATCTGTTCGTTGACGCCTGATCATATCGACCCACGAATGCACGATTTCAGCAACTGTACGCCCGCTTCTGTCAGTGTTTCTCAATCTACGAAGATATTCACATGCTTGCATTCAGCACTGGTTTTAAATCAGGCACGAAGCAGACTTGACATCGTTGAAGTGTACCGAAACAACCAAAAGACAGCTGTGAAGGTGACGATTACTTCTTGCCTTCAAAGGAAAAATTTTTTCCTTTGCCACGTTAGTTTTTGCTTTTAGCGGACACAAAGTACAACGACAAGCCACGCATCAGTGGTGAAATCGATTCCTAACTCGAAGCCGTTTATCTCCTTAGCCAGATCAAGATGGTGGGAAGCACTAAGCTAACATATTGCGCAGCCCATTTCCCTGAAAAGCCATAATTAATTCATATTATTTACACCAATGGAGGCCAATGCTAATGTACCACAAAGCATCCAGTCCGCTGTATATGTCGCCACTATAATCAGGTTCCATGAGCAACCTTTTTCTTTGCGCAGATTGTTTTGATCAGAAGAAACTGACTACTCAGATCGCCAAAGAGGAAGCGCGTTTCATCCAAGAGGCCCTCGCAGACCAGCAGATTTGCCGGACTCTGCACACAAACGCGCCGTACACGTGAAAGGGAAAAGTTGTCAGGCAAGAAGTGAAATATTAAGAAAGAACATCCGGTTGAATAGTAGAGTGGTGAGGAACTTTTGCAGCTGCCTTACGTTTCATTTACCTAGTAATTTTCTTTCCCTCGTTTGTTCCTCTCGCCTTTCCAACAACAACGAGCAGTTGAAGAGGCTGCAATACCATTCCAATCTAAATGATGGTCACGTGCACGTTTCACTAGAGACTTTTAAAAGACATTGATGGGTAAATGCACAATATGGAAATATTCCCTATACTCATTGCCAGACATGTCATGGAGGCGTTTGGAGAACACGTGTAAAAAATGCCACCATAATCTTGGCGCCTGAAATATCATGATATCAAGGATTCCATCTACCTCATGACTAGCTTACAGTCTAACGAGTTTTTTGACTATCCGAAACCAGAATTCTCCACGAAAAAACAAAAGGATCACCGTGTAAGGGTTCATAGATATTTCTGTGAAATTGAAGCGATTCCGAAAATTCAATTAGCCATGAACAAACCCTGATCCGGAGTGCCAGGCCGGACAATGAACCCTGACAAAAATTCCTCCAGGACAAGCAATTATGTACACTACCCAGATCATCGATGACGAAGGCACTCGCAAGGGAAGGCTGTAATAATTTATGGAAAACTCCTTGATAAGAAATTTATACCAGTGGGCGGTTCCGAGTGGTCTTATTTAACCCGATAGTCTTCCAGGGAGTGTGGCTAAACGCAGCTGTTTCGTCAACCTACTTGACGATCTTAGAAATCCAGTCATCAAGTAAAAGAAAAAATCCATAGAAGCAATAAGCTTCCTCAGAAGCATGAATTGACCTATGATCAAATGGAGAATCATGTTCAGGGCAGCGACATCATTCTTTAGGGCAATACCGCCATCAAATAAATACTAAATATAACTTTGAATGTAAATGCAGTGAAATTCCTTATATTAAGCAGATCGCAAGTTTCGTCAGGGGACAAAAGTTAACTTTTAGTCAGGATGACTTACAAGTTCTTTTCAGCCATATTTCCAACGGAGACCGGTTTACCGAGTAGTATAACAGTCACCAGTATCGGAGTTTGTAAGCACCACCCAAGTTCATCCAGTTTGCTCCAGCTCAACTAACGATTCCTTGAAAATAGCTGGAGTGCTTTTTATTTCAAGGAAGCATTTTGTATGTTGATACTGGAACTTTCAGTGTACCAGTATGTCAGAAGAACTTTAGAAAACAGACGGTATTCAAGAAAATTTGTTGCTTGGTTTTCAGAATTAGGTCAAACATCAGAAGTAGCAACAGTAACAGACAGTCTAATTGCAGATCATAGCTACGGAGAAAAATCTGAAGGTGTTCACGGAAACGCAAAACTTTGCTTACTTTATGTCGAATACTGATTGCATAGTCGCAGTCGCGCCACTGTCATTCACCGTTTTATCATATACTAATGAGTAATGAACAGAGAAGGTTTGTACCTCAAATAGAATTACCGACTGAAGCTGATCGCAACTGGAGGTCAGTAAGAATCGCCCTCCAATGAAGTTGATCCTCTTTGTGCAAACAATTTATTAGTATTCTTAATTGACGGCTATCTAACCACAGAAGGTCTGTCTCTGATAATACCAGTTATAAAAAAATCAACCCTAGATGATTTGATTTAAGGGTGACGCAGCTAAAACCACCTTGCAATTCATTTCGTTGAACCGACTACAAGACACGTTTACCAAACTGTTCTCTGCACAAACAGCACGTAAGTTGGAACGTAAATGTGAGAAACTAGGGAAGATCTATACGTTTTAAACCATTTCAGCTAGTACAAAGAACAAAAATTATTCGGTCGCCGCTAAAATATCAGACCAATATCAATGCCACTTTTAGCGCTCAAAGTAAAGCAAACAAACAAAGTTTGGAAAGACATTTCTTTTTATTCTACATCAGGATTGGATGCGAATGAGCGAATTTCAGCCTTTCTTGTTCAACATTAGCTCTAACATAACTGTTGACGTTACATTCAGCAATAAAAGTAAACTTGCACTATTTCTATAATCGAATCATAGATAGGACCTGACGGCTAAGGGGCAGAGTGTACCTTCTAGAGCCCGGATCAACGTAAATCGTCAGCAAGGTAATCATCTGTAACTTTAATGTAATAATAGTCAGCATAATTTTGAGGCTGGACTATGGAAGCCCAACTTCGGTTAGCTCGTTTGGTAAAGAGACCGGAAATCGTAGACGATGTACATGTGCGGTTTTCTCTCAGCAAAAATGAGTCAGTGAATATCGGTGAGGGTGAACGTAGGCCATGGTACTATAAACCCCTCCAGGCCGATTTGTGGTCTTCCAAGAGTGAAACCAAAACAAATGACTTAAGGCAAAGGGTGTGTGTGAGCCTGTGCAATTTAAAATGTGTCACTATCCAAACGAACCTGAAAATTTTTCTCTCCTTGGTTATAGCGGATAACCACTTTTTGTTTACATCCCGTTTCAGTACTTACCAATACTCATCCACTTGGGGTTATTCGGTGTGTGAATTTGCGAATGCGTTTTGTGTACTTTTTTTTTTACCTCGCACATATTTCTTCCTCTATAGAATTTGTCTAAACACGTTCAGCGATGGAATTGCTACAAGACGGATACATCGCGGACGAATAAAAAACAACGCAGACACAGTCACCCAGGCGGAAGTGAGTGGAAAAAATGGCACGATTAGATTGTATAAGTTAAACAAAGAATGGATGTTGTGGCTAACGTACGCATTTTAACTTACACAATCCTCCCCCGGCAACTAATAAATAGAATTTCAACTTATCATGGCTGAGCTAACCAAAGTCTCCGAATCATCAAGATTAGTTTATTGTTAAATTGATGCTCGGGTGGAACGGATTGTTTTGTAAACGTTTCGCACCATGCTTTGATCCACATCCGACAGCTGGTCTTAAGGGGACACCATTTCTCCGTCTACGTTTCTCGATTTCACACACACACACACACACATCAGCAAACGCACGTGTTTCATTCATTTATTTATGTTATCACCCAGCTTAAAGTTTTGGTTCGTGAAATGCACGAAAATGCGGCTAGACGAATGGCCTGGCAACACCAAAGGTGAATCTACGTGCACTTGTGTTTATGGATAAGTAGATACAATAAGCTATGACTGCAAGAAACTGAAGTCCTCAGAGGATGGATGAACCATGCTACGGACAGATTGATACCTCTCCAATGTGGCAAACTTCAGCTTGTTAACTTCAATGAGTAAACAGCTTGGCCGCTTGATCCGCGCACCCCCGGTAATGTCAGCTGAAGACAATCGCGGGCGAAGAAGTAGTGACCACATTTCACAAGCTTTATTTGATTCTGTCCAAGCCAAATCATCTCTAACTTAGTATTGCACACGTTCTTTGATAATGTTTGTGTTCGGTAGTTACACGGGGTCTTTGATAAGATTGGAAAAGTGGACTGTCGTCAGTTCAGAGGGAATTCATGATATGTGGTACCCTGAATTTGGCCTCAGTGAGGATCAAGGCCATGGAAACGAATCTTCTGATCACAAAACAGAGGAAATGTACGTGCATGACAGAGCTGAAAAGTGCGCTGGATAATTTGCATCTGTTTTCTGGAAAAATCAATTTCCACGTGTGAGAATCTGCCGGTAATTCCGGAATTCGCCACCGAGTCATGTAAATCCCTGTGCAGGTTTTGCACTGAAAGTACTCGTAAAAGATAAAATTCCTAAGTGTTCTACTTCGAACGGTTTTGCTTTGATTGATATATGCATGAAGTCGATGAGCTAATTACGCTAAAGCATACATGTTACTAGGACTAAAACAGATACAGTATTGAAATGGGAAAACACCACCGAGGGGAAAATAAACACAAAATTCCAGCAGCGCCTTCACTGCTTCATCTTACTTTCGGTTCCTATCAGCCATATAACAGTTTTATTTGGTTAAGTTATGAAGTAACACATGAGAACAATAGTAAATCCCATGGGGATTGGCCTTAAACCGAGGAGCAATTGCAAATGAGGTTATGCAGAAAAACACCTACTCTCACCTTTTGGCACGTACCAAATTAGAGTCAGTTGGGAAAAATCGAAAGTGCACACAGCCCGAGAGGGAAATAATCAAGGACTGCATGGTCTGGTTCCGAGAAAGATTTTCCCTTTTTTCGGCACACAATTTGTAGAATTTACGACATGACATCATACATATACCCGAAAAGCACGGTTAAGGTAGCATTATCAAAACCGGGCCAGCTAGACCGAATGGATTCACTCTGACTTGGAGTCCATGATTATGGTTGTTTAATTATTCTCCCATAAGGCAATTAAAACCTACTAATTCGATTCCAAATGAAAGCAAGAAATCAAAAAGAACTTTACATTAGTTTTTGATTAGAACTTCACACAGACAAATATAAGAGTGCAGGCTGCGAAATAACAATAAACTTTCCATCTCATCGAAATGAGAAAACCATAAATGGTAAACACATCGACTGTTAGAAATTGTCCAGAACAGGAGATCCGAAGCTCATCGGATTTTAGTAGAAACGGGTCAGTAGGAAACACAATTCATACAATATGATCAAGCCGGCACTATCACCATAAGTGGACGTGTCCGTTCTCTCTGCATATTTCCAAATATCGGCTAGCTGATCATTCGACAGCTTACATTTGACCACAAAAGATAAAAAAGAACAGAAAACAACCAATATTTTCCAAGGGAAAAAGTATTTAATAAAGATACCACTTTCAGGGCAGACAAGGAAATGCTGACTCTGGCCACAGGGCAGTTCAGTTCAGTTCAGTTGAATTCAGTTCATTTCAGATAAATGAAATTAAATCTCATTTGAGGTCTGGCCCCAAAAGATCTGTTCACACGTCGTATTTTTCCTCACAACATTTGAGTTAGTACTAAAAACTTGGATGCAAATGTCGCTAGCACGTCTAATAATCCAACTCTTGCTTGACTGGTACGGCTCCACAAGCAGATGTCGCTGAAGTTATCATGATTTCTTACCGCGGTGTACTGGACATAGTTTAGTGCTGGTCTAAAGCTGCCACAAAGAGGCTGCTGTCACATAGACCGCATCTCGATGTGGCATGACGGCTTGTATGCCTCCAAAACCCAATGAGCTACACAGCATTGCGTATATTAAATAGAACATCCATTCATGCCTGGAAGTTTATTGATTAGAGGTCTGACGAAGCAGTCTTCTGGTTCTTCTGGTTGAGTTTGATTTGGGATGGCAATTGAGTTGGAAAACTGAGTGGAAGAATAGTTGGACCAAGCAGATGAGCTTACACTCAATCATACACTACTGCCTCGCGTACAGGTTCCTGCCGGAATTTAAGGCATTGTTTGAGAACCGTAATCATCGCCAGAATAGCTAGCACTACACGTCCCAAAACCTCTGTGAAAAGTGAAAATACAATGAATTCCATAGAGCATCCGTTGTCGCGCAGCATAATCAAGATCGTACTACCAAATGCTTCGAGCAGGATGGATAGTGTTGAATATAGGCCAGCTTTAAGTTCTTTTGCAGTGGTAACTGCCCGCTACATTGTGGACAAGACTTTTGGGCCAAAGGCTCCGGTTAGGTTTCTCAAAGAATAATCCCTTCTGCGTTGTGGTTAGCCGAGAAGTATCGACCATCCGAATATCGCCAGCATACTTCCTACAAGGAGTCTTTCTAATATCCGGCTTTCCGATGCGGGGGCCACGCATGATACCACTAGAATCTGCGGCTCGATGGATTTATCTGATGGCAGCAGCACTAGTGGATGGAAGAGAAATAGTTTGGAGTCGATAATTAAACCTAAGTGTTCACTTCACCTTGCTGTGTTCAATGTCAATACACTCATCCACATATGGCAACAGGCTACTTC
>LUCM01008199.1:0-43224 GCA_008360955.1 Fasciolopsis buskii | reverse complement strand
ATCCGTGACTGATTTGCACGGTTACTGTCCGCTAGCTCACAGCGATCGACCCCCAAATGATATATCACTTCTTTTCGCCTGTGATAACGGCGAAGTTGTCTTTGTAAATGGCGCATGCCCTTTTTTTTACTTTTTTATCTTGAGTTTGACCGATTTTTTCTCTATTCTTCCCCTCAAATTGTTTGCTTTTTTACATTTTCTATTCTTTTTTTCGGCATCCATATGCTCTCCTTTTTATTCCGTTCAAATATTTGCATTTTTTAACTGCTTCCATGCTTTCCTGGACCATCTTTCGCTGGAGTGATTCATTTGCATCGCCGGCCTGACATTTCACTCGCCTTGAAGTTTCTTGTGTGCCTTGCCGCCCTGTTCTCAGATATTCTTTGCTGCGGCGAAATATGAAGATTCTACGTAGAGATGTTCTTCAGTTAAAGGTTTTCGCCGTTTTCCAAGTGGTGTTAACAGGATTGGATGGAGTGACAGGGTGAGCAGTTTTGTGGTTGGGAATTTTATATTGTGTACCGATTTCAGGATTATTTGGCTTAGTAGACTTCGTTTGTTGGGTCATTTCATTGATTGACAAAATTCACATTTACATTCTTCTTATTCCGCGTTTTTTCTATAGGAACATTCTTGTTCCTTCCCGTCTTTCTATATCCACCCTCTGTTCCCTTCGGATATTAAACCTTTTTATATAAAACCGTAACCGTGCCCCACGGATCATACTCAATACCTGCCCAAGCCACCGAAGCAATGTGGAGCGATTATCTCGGTCAGAGGACCACTATCTACACCCAATGCACGGACTCACAACTCTTCATTGCTCACCCAGTGTTCCCGACAGACATGAACAATGTTGTTCTAACTGCTGTAAGTAATCGCATATTGCAGGTTTTACCACTAGCTTCTCAATCAGAGTCGTGATTAGTGTACCGCCTCCCATCCATGACCGTTATAATTCAGGCCTTCTCGACTATTGGCACAACGACTGGATTGAAAAACAATTCCTCTCAATTCGCGACGCTGGGTTTCTACTGAATCCTTCCGCTTTCTTGGTGCATGCCGGTCCGTCCCGGTTAGTAGCATGAAACATGGCTCAATACGAGACGTGAACTTAATGCAAGCATGCGTGATGTTCACGAGATATGATGGTCTCAGCGATCAATGACAATAATAATTATGCATATTTCCCGAAGTGTGAGAAGTATGCGCAAGGCGAGATTAAATGTTTACACGGATAATGCAAGGGAAACGCGAATAAATCTACGGGGTGTCGCCAAGATTAGATGGACTCAACGAGGGGGTACTTTGCATGTCAGGAATCTAGTACTAGTTGCCGGGTTTCAGAATACCTTATTTCACCCTATGAAGCTCAGTAGATTAAGCGAACACTCGTCTAACATATCGCGCCATATTTTGTGTTCCTCCCAAGGGATGCAAAAGGCCATGCGAGGGTCAACAGTTGACGTGGCAACGAGGAATGAGATAATGTACAGTGAACTTAGGTAATGTAGTTGCCTCACATATTGGTGGTTGGGGTACGGAAGACTCGTCAACCAGCTGGCTGGAGATAATGAAGGCTATGGCAATGAACCGCAAACAGTAGCGATCTTGTTGTCATTTTCTATCGAATAAGAATGTTTGGCGTGCATCTGCAGAGTATGACTATGTTCCGTGTTTTGGATACACCAGCATCTTATATTTTTCCACCCGCTTGGGTTCACTCTCTGATCCCTCTGGACAGTCACTCTTTCTTGAGAAACATGGAACTTTGAAGAAAAGGCAGTGTTTATTGAATCCCCTTTTTAACGCTGAACGCTGCCAGGTCACTTGCTTTTAGGCTTTCCATTTATGAATACTATAGGCTTTATTAATCCGAGCTTGGGTGACGACAGTCCATTTTATGCTCATTCTATACTGCCTTGTTTTAGCCCCAATTATTTTTATTATTCGGACATTTTTCTCGTCCTTTTGAGTCCTAATCTGTGGTACTCGTGGAAATGAACGTGTTATTTCTCCACTTGGAGACCGTTTGTGTCTGGGGTTTTTCTCCCATTGCGTGAGGCTCCAATTGTTCGAAATAATTTGTTATTTAATGGTAATAATAATAATAATAATGTGTATACTTCTTGACATCCAAAAGGCGTGTGTAAATCAGGATCAAATTTACACCAAGAATGCACGGAAAGCAGGAAACCAGATGTGAAGATGCAATGGGTCCGTGATTTCATAAACATGACCTGCAACGTCATAGGCTAAGCATGAGATTTGGAGCTTTTAAATCGAAGCTAGATAATCCTTCGTCAAAACTTTCTGGGGCTGACTATGAGTCGCGCACTGCGGGAAATTCCATGTTTAAAAGCATCAAAAGTGCCTATAGATGGCGCTAAATTTGGCTGGGAGGCAATGGTGGGAGTTGTCATTTAGCCGGGTTCTTCAAAAATCAACGGGAATTATGGTGAAGATGAAGATCAACATGGATGTAATAACGGGATGGAGATGAGTCAAAATCACACTGGATGTCATATGAGGTGGATGGAGAGTGGTAATTTACAACATTCGTGGGTCAAAATAATGCTGAAGATGAAACAAAGGGAAACCTTCAAGGTTGCATCAACTATTTACGGGACGCAATTGCATGAACAATTTTGGATGTAGAGTCATTGCAATTCACAACAGAAGTCACTGAACTTATGCGGCTGGGAGAGGATTGTGATGTATGGCGGGAAGTAAACGAGTACAAGTAAGAATTACAATCAATACTTTAACGCACTTGACGTGAATGACCTGTGTTGTCCTTGTTTAGTGTCGAAGATTTTGGTGTTCCGCAGCGGTAGGGGTCTTGAGGTTCGGGGATTACGCGGCATTTCATTAGTGTTAGCAACTGCTTTGGCCACTCGTAATGGTCCGTCAGAGATGAGGCACCCGGGGCGGTCATTGGCGTGACTTGGCCTGTCTTAGGGTTACGCAACCCGGTATTGGAGTGTTAGATCCGGATAGGAGCTTACTCACAGGGATAAGCAACCAGCGCATAAGATGGTGTGGAGCTTTCGGCGAAAGGTTGCTTTGCATTTGTGGTCACTGGCAAGCCTGAAAAAGAGCCAGAGTGAGAGGGCAGATTGGAATTTGTCCCCGGTTGTGTTAAGGTGAGTAAACAAAAAATGGAAACAGCGATAACAGTTAGTTTCTTAAGAAGATTACGGGAACCGGACGAAATTCTTGAAATATGCAGGAGGGGATGTTCCCTTGATGGGACGTGTGCAATGAACACCGTCTGCTCTCTTCCTATAGGGTATATGGCTCAGTTGGTCCTAGGTTGCATGATCCTTATTGGTACCGCGTTACTGTTTCAGCTTCGCACATCTTCGCAGATGCAGATTGCAGAGGTTTGATAGGGCGGCTAGCGCAATGGTTGGGAACAAGTTCACCTTTGTTCTGTTTGTGGAACTCGTCTGGTCAAGGGGCCCGGTGTACATGTTACAGGGCCTCAGTTCTAACCAATCATGTGATTTAGCGCCGATGGTTACCATTTCTAATTGCCAAGAAAGAGCATAA
Organism: Fasciolopsis buskii; assembly: GCA_008360955.1. Taxonomy (NCBI): domain Eukaryota; kingdom Metazoa; phylum Platyhelminthes; class Trematoda; order Plagiorchiida; family Fasciolidae; genus Fasciolopsis; species Fasciolopsis buskii. The sequence continues at coordinate 39,669 of LUCM01008199.1, read as the reverse complement.
CTGAATAAGCCGCGAATGGCGGCGTGGGCTGGATGCTAGGAGAGGATTTGCCACGAGAAGTCATAGAGATGGAGGAAGAGCGAAGCACAAGAATATTGGGGTCAGTAATTTCCGTTTGAACAGGACAATGGCAACTTGTACCACAGTAGTTTTAGTAGGCATGCATAAATAATTAAGAAAGAAAAACGACGGCAGTTGTTATGGACGTCCGTATACGTACCAGGTGTGCGGTTGGGAGGACAGGGGTATGTTGAAAAATGGATGGGTGTGTGGTGAAGCATTAGTGGACGGTCCAATGCGCCACTTCCCCAGACCGTCCAACAAAGCAGCCAAACGCTTATCTAACGAACAAGGGCGGTGTGGTATTTCCCATTTCGCAGGGTCAGGTCTGGGCTGAAGGCATGCATATCCATTGTAGAAGGTTGACCATTCCTTCTAAGCCCGAATATGCTTTGGCTGCCGGGCGCATCCAGCAGAGACATTTTCCCAACAGGGGAAAGGTTGAGCCCATGTGGGTAAGTTCCATATTTCCTCCGCCTGACCTTAATTTTCCGCGGTGTTTTTTCCCAACTGCTGGGGATGGTCTATTTTCCCCACGTTCGGAGATGCTGAAGCAAACCTGTCGCAGTCATTTGGGTTTTTGCACGGACTAAACGAAACAAAAGTAGGGATAAGCAGGCACACGAAGTATGGCGGTTTATGCCGTGAAACACAGACCTGTGCGTAGGGCTCCGTCACCGTCAACGCCGTGTCTTGCTTTCACTAACGAGTGCTGCTTGAATCTTACTAATGTGCACTTGTGTGTTGCGTAAGCTGATTAGGTCGTCTTTGTTACGTCGACAGATTGCATTATAATGAAACTAGGCTGGGTACTTAAGGGAAAAGAGTCTACCTGATTTGGATTAGCAGGTTACTGGGGATCAACATGAGTAGACAGGAAAAGTGAAGGGAAACTCAAGTGTGTTCTCTGATGAAATGTCTACGAAGAGCGAAACTAGTTACGGTAATACCCAGCATAAGGACAGGATCCTTTATGTTGGCATAGTAAATAGGTAGCAGAGAAATCTTTAGGGAAAGGAACCAGGGATGAGAAGACCGATATAAGGAGGGTTTATCGCGGTTCTGACTGCCATAGAATCCAGCATCCTTCGGCTATCACGGATCTTAATGTTAGTTAGTGTTGTTGGCTGAGATCCAAGTTTTGGAGACATTATTGCGGTAAATTTTAGAATACTAAACCAAATTCTTACGCCTAAGTCTTCGAGAGTTAAGTTTGTAAATACGAATAAGTGTTCGAACAGTCAGCAGTTTGCGGACTTCGTTTTTGAAGGCGATGCTAGACGACGATGGGAGACGCAGCTGTTGAGGCAATGAATTCCACAAGGGACAATATTTCACAATAAAATGGTCCGACCTGGGTTTTCTTACTAATAAAAAATTTGTGATAGGGTGACCAGGGTAGCACTGAGATGTATGGAAGTGAATGGAAAAGCAGGAAAGAAATATCCATGGTATTCGCACGTCTGCTAATTGGGAAGCTTTGGGCCTAATGGTGGGCCAAGGGTGGATCCCTCCTTAAAATTCTTACGACTATTCCATTTATCTAGCAACTAGCGAGGGTTAATCATTGGTGTTGTCCATATTACGCTAGCATACTAGGTTCTCTTGCGCCCTCAGATGGGGTGCTATGGAAAGCAGGGTTTCTTTGAAATTGGGGTGGAATGTGCACTTAGAAATCGATGGCTGACTCAAAGGCACGCTCTTTCGGGATAGGGATGTTGGTCAGTTGAAGGACCTGGGTGACACTTATGCATGTATTTAAGGCAGCCTTAGCACCGAATGCTAATGAGAAGTTTTTTCCAAAGCATGGCATAAGCAAGAAGAAAGAAATACGACCATAAGGTTGGATTGGCGATTTCTGTATGGATGGTTAGAGACCTGTAACGGACAGGGCAAGGGCTGGCAGAGGAGAATATAAGTGGGTCGTTGGGGAAGGAGCGCCTATTCAACAGGTCATGCAGAAAAGCCAGGTTAATCTTCAGTCGCCGTAGCCAATGTGGCTCAGGGTTGAGGGCTAAACAGCCTTCCTTGTAGTTCCGAGTCATTAGTCAACCTATCGCTTGCTTAGTGAAGCCTCTCTGAATACCTTCAATGGGGATTCTATCCGAATTTGTTTTACTGGAGTATATTAAAGTGCCATACTCAAGGAGTGGTCGAACGTATGTTCTATAAATGCTGACAATGCTGTCGGATATTTTCAAGGTGCAAAAAATCACATATACATTTTTCCTAGCTTTAGCCGACTGAATAACTACGTGCTTTGGGAAATTTATGGAGGCTGAGTAGTTGAAACCAAGGTCACGAATTGTGGTTTGCATACAATAAGAGATCCGTGCAGCAAAATTGAATCTTATGGTAGTGTACATCTATATATGAGCATTTTGCTCTTATTGGCAAAGAAACTCGTCGTCCAGGAGGTACACCAGCCGCTTAGGGCAGACGAATCGGTGCAAATGTCTCTAACCGCAGTACTAACTTTATTTGACTCAAGAAGGTAAGCTATTTCTATGTCATCAGCAAAGAGAAAAAGGACGCCGCGAGGCACTGAATTTAGTGCATCATCAATATACACAAGGAATAGCAGGGGACCAAGCACGCTGCCCTGTATGTCGCCACTAGTAACAGGTCTGGGATTGGAGGTAATGCCGTCAGTGGAGACCACCTGTGATCTTTGGGTTAGGTAAGACGAGAGCCAGGATAGAAGAGGATCGGTGATACCAAAAGAGCTTATTTTGGATAAAAGGTGCGGATGAGGGACACGGTCAGAGGCCGTAGACATATCGAGGCAGATGACTGCGAATACCATAGCCCTGTTCGCTATGTTGGTTGGAAGGTTGATAAAGTCAAACTGACGGGTGCAGAAAGAACGGGATTGAAGAAATCCGTGCTGCTTGGGACTAAGGAGGTTGGAGGTTAAAAGGTGGTCCATGATGGATCGCATGAACACCTTCTCCATAAACCTGGCGATAACAGGCTTGTGGGTAATGGGACGGTAGTTGAAAAGCTCATGGAAATGCCCCTTTTTATGGATGGGTGTTATTACAGAATACTTCCAGTTTGACCGGAAATAAATCCGAGTTAATTAAAAGTTTGAAGAGTTTCAGCAGCAGAAAAGGTAGATCAAGGCAACAGCTAAACCGGCTGTTGAAGGAATGCATCGATGCCCTGGTGAGACCCTGGTTAGAAATTGGCCAGATGTCATGCAATTGTCTTACCGTCAAAGGGCTGCAGATAAACAGGGGTTATTCATATTTTGCAGTTTCGGTAGGTCGCTGACTGCAGCTGGGGCCATGGATAAGAAGAAATATTGATTAAACGCCTAAGTTACGTCTTTTGGGGTTGTTGCAAACCCATTATAAATAAAACTAGGAGGTTTAGTCATGGTTTGCTGTCATAGATTCTTAAATTATATAGTTTTGAAAGCATTATGGGGTAATTTGTAGGCCTCAGCGCCCTAGATTTTTCTTTCCGAAGGAGGGATTCACTAGGGTGAGAAATGGCGTCAGGCAGAAGGTGCAAAAGAAACTTGGAAAAGTCACTTATCAATCAAAGGTGCTGTTTCAACTTAGCATATTTGACTTTCAGTGAGGCAAGTAGTGAAGTCTGGCTTCTGTTTACGCGTTCTATAATGGTCAGTTTCGAGATGCAGCTGGCCGTGTTGCGATAAAATTCATCTGCAGCCGTCTGTGGGTCAGTCGCTAGGAAAAAGCGTCCTCATTCAAGTTGGCGTACTAGAGAGGGAGTTAAGATAGGGTGGACGAGTTGTGACGATAGGATGATTAGTGACGGGAACATGGACCTTGATCCTACCGTGCACCACCATGTGGTAGCTCCCTGAAAAATTATTTCCGACGTAAGCAAAGGTGTGGCGGTCAGTATGTGTAAATATGAGATCTGATATATTATTATTTCTGGTGGATGACGCCGTGTGCTGCACCTAACCCCATGATGTAGAAGGGTGACGAACGATGTTGGGCTTGGTGGAGCCGTAATCGTGGACCAGGTTACACCAGGTGATTGAAGTCTCCGGTAATGATTTTCGGTGTTCATGGGAAGAAAGCAAGCAAGTCAAATGCGTCTGCTACGAGGGGGAGCGCAAAATCAGTATGAGCTGGAGCGCGGTAGATACACGCAGTATGGATTACACAAGACGACACCTTGATAGTGAGCCATACCGATTTTTGGATCATTCCGTGTAGGATGCGTAAGAACGGAGATTGATAGGCCCTGCATTACGTAAACAGGGCAACTGCCGCCAAGGCGGTCGTTTCTAGTACCTCTAAAGGATTGGTATCCCGCAAGAGTAATCGCACTATTAGATGTATCCTCGGTAAGCCAAGACTAATTGGTGAAGATTACATCCGGGTTGAAATACTCAGCAAAGCTTCTTAAGCAAATGGATTTATTTAGGATTGAACGACAGTTAATTAGCGCGAAAGAGAATGGTATGTTGCCGCCGAGGAGGGGTGATTGGTGGAGTTGCAAAGAAAAAGAGACGGTGTGTGGAGGGTTAATTATAATGGCAATAGTTGGGTAAGCCTGTGGAATTAAATCTGTTTTGGTGGGCGTTGAATTAGATACGACAGAAGAATATGGAGGTGAGGAGAAACGAGTGCATACAGCGTTCTTCATTATGCTGGTATGGAAGTAACCCAAAGTACTGGCAGGATCAGTGTGCAGGGCCGCAGAAAGGAAGTGGGTTTGCGTAGGAATAAAGTGGTGGCGGTGGTGAATCAGGAGAGGGGGGAACGGGGAATTCTCTGGTTGGGTAGGTGTGGACAAAAAAGAAACATCAGTGGGATGGGTTACGCTCCTTGTGTTTGGGTCGAGGCGCTGGTAAGCGGAAGTTGGTGGTAGTACCGACATGACGGTGCAGGCATGCTTAACGGAAGCCAGAGACAGCTATCTTGGGAAATCCGACACAACAGCGAAGGTCTTTGGTAGGGAAAGGCGCGGTTAGTGCCAGGCAGTTGAGGCACGGAGTGATGGGGTTAATAACGGGATGGAAGAGGGTGGGGTCGGAGTAATTTCTTCGCTGGACTAGTAAAGCCGGCGTTGTTCCACCGGGGAGTAGTGTTGCTTGTTGACAGTTTAAGCGCAGGCTTACCATCAGCAGCCATTGTTTTGACGGTCTGCATGGGGCATGACGAGTTTTGGTTGGTGCTACACATTTTTGCTTACCGGGGAGAAGAGAGGTTATTGAGGCCCACGGAGAAATTCGTAAGTGAAGGGTTTATATAAGGATGTTTCCTAGAGGGCCGTGGAAAAGGAAACGGTCGTGCGCCGTCTAAGGCAGCACTTGTCTGTGGCTGTGGTGGGGCCACAAGGACCGGTTTGGACACCAAGCTCCCAACTTTGCCGGGTAGCTTGGGGAAATTTTTCTGGTGGAACCGTTTTTAAGTTCTCGCTTGCATACAGTCTGAAAGCCTCCCTTTCAATAAGGGTTTTATCAGGGGTAATTTTTATGGACACGAACGGGGTAATTGAGGCTATTTTGGCTTCACTCCTCAAAAACTGATCTTCAGCAGCCGGGCTAAAGACATGATCTGCTTGACATTCGTTTACGTAGTTTTAAACAGTGTCAAGGGTGTCATGTCTTCTTGCAGGCAGAGAGGACAGTGTTTTTAACGATTCTAGTGGAATGCGGTCAGGGACATTATAAACCAGGGTATTAGAATATCTTAGGTATCGCTGCTTAATTCCTGATGATATTGAGTCAATAGACCGAGAGATACCAGCAAGATGTTCACGTACTAGGTTTTCGGGCGTCTCAGTTAGGTAGGTGAGAGAAACCAGCTTTGTAGTCACTGGTTCTCATGAATTGCTTGCTTTACTTTTTTTACTTTGTTATTTGTCGCCACGAACACGTCTGTGGCACTAGCAACACACGCTGGAGGCCTGCGAATGGGTTGTGAGGGTGTGCACGCGATGCATCTGGCCGCTCTGACCTTAGTACGGTCAGGCCTAGAGACCTTCATTTTAACGAATTGGGACGATGTGTACAGCTGTTAAGTTGTGTTATAAAGGATGTACCTGGGGGTGCCAATAGTTTTGTCAAATCATAGAGTGGAAACTGAGCGGAAGCTCTTGGGTCGATTTAAAGAGTCTCTGTGTGAATTGTGGTTGTACTAACATTAGTATAGTGGCAATCAAATGGTATTCAAAGTATAGTATATATATTATATATAGAGAGAAAACGCTCTGATAATTTTTGTGGAGAAGGGCTTTATCTACGTCAAAAAAACGTCTATAAGGAATGCGTAATTAACAGAGACTGTAAAAACAAGCCATTTTCGACGGCCGCTACGGCAGATGGTCGGGAACTGCAGAAATGCCACGATACGGGAAAAACATCTAGCAGTTTGTGTCCCATTGATTTTGGTCAACTAGACAGTGATGATAAGTGACGGGACTGGTAAACGAGAAAATGAGTATACAGGCCGCTAGGTGCAAGTAATCCTGAAAAGAGGTAGATCCATAGTGCTTACCGCTTACAATATGATGGCATTTAATAGAACGCCGTATCAAGAATATGAATGATACAGTTAGATCTCAAGTATAAAATCAGCAGAACTGTTACGCGGGCTCAGCTCCAAGTAAGGTTCCAGAAAAATTTAGCTATTCTTTTCAGTAGGAAGGAGAATGACCATTTGACAATGACGTCGCCCCAGAAAAGCAGGTGGTCACTCCGGAAAAGTAGTGGCAGACGCCTGGCCAGTTCTATTCAACAATGTTCACTGGTGATCCCCAGTTCCAGTGGAGCAGGAAATTGCCCAAGTTGATATCTGTTTGGGCCTTTTGTGCTTTGCGTCTAAAAAGTTCAAGAGGACGACATCTTCAGGGGTTTCCCGAAAGCGGATCGTATCTCGGCCAGTCAGCGCTTGGCCAACTGAATTCTCCTGTAACTAAAAGATAGATAAAATCGGTGAGCTTCTTTAGAGAGCTTAGTACAGTTATGAATTTGCCCCTGTGCGATGTGATTCTAGGCCGCTGAGGGATAGACTGCTCGTAGCAGTTTTCCAACCTTGAGAGGAAGAACTCTAACCGTAGGCTATTGATGATGGTTCATGAAGGCTTTTAATTATATCGGGAGGAGTGGAGAGTTCTCATGATAAGTGATCACCTGCGGCAATAACTCTTCTAGAATCGTGTCCGATGGTGGTATACTCCAATATGTGCATCTCTGATTCAAGGATATCTGAGATTAGCCAGATTTCTGTGAACTGTTTGTCGTGGTATTGGTGTCAAAAACTGCCGGCTGGATTCCTGACAGTTTGTTTTTAAGAATTAGTTACTGGTGTGTAGACACTTGCGCGCATGCTCTGAAAACGATTCAGTATTGCTGCAATTAGCCGATTCGTTAATAGAACTGGGGGGACCGGCAAAATTTTGGGACTGTGTGGTGGCATTGCGCAAGATGGAAGTTTCAGGAAGGGGGGTAACGTTAGATAAAAATAAGGGTGGGGAGGGTGGGGAGGGCCATACTCTTTTGTCTGGGTAACAGCTGTCCACGAGGATGTCGAGACAAAGTATCTATGATCTGGAAGTAGATGACGTAAATGGGTTTTCCACGTGAGCGCCTTGGGGAATAACCACAACTGGATTCCCAAACCAAAGTATTGTTTCCCAGTTGCGCTCATCAAACACCGCAGCGAAACAAGAGGTCAGCGCTAGACGTCAAATGATAGCAAGATAGCAGAAGCTTGTGGCCTACTAGGAAACCCGCACGTCATGGGTGCAGGCACAGCGATGCCAACTTGGGTCTTGAAGTCCCGTACTCCAACAACGGAATGTAACCGACCGGACGTCTTTCTAAGGGACAGAGGTAACGCGGAATTCGAAAGGCTAGCCAGATCACCGAGAGATAGAAAGAAAACCAACTTGGGGCACTGTCGCGCCTTTGTTATTGACTCAGTAATAAAGTGTTAGCCTAGTCCAAAAGTGCCAAAGCTACCTTGGTCGGTCGTTATTCAACGGTTGTACAACAGCCGTAAAAGGCAGCCTCGTGAAGAACGGACCGAGTTTCTGGCTGGTCGTGGACGTATCGATCAGATCTTTATCCTCCGGCAGGTGTTCTATTTTCCAAATGCTAGCTATCATGGTTTTCCCAGGCATTTATGCAGCCTTTGATTATGTTGATGTGTCTGCCCTATAACACATTTTATTGGGAAATGAAGCACACACGGGGTTTGTCGAGTTACGGTGAGCAATAAAGATTAGAGCTCATAGCAAGCTGTCACCAACTTTTGCTTTTTCCGCTGAAATACCGCGGGGATGCCCCATACGCCCATTTCTTTTCATATGTTGTCATGTAGGATATTCTGCAAAACGCATCATCTGGTCTTTTAGATAATGCTACTGGACTCCTCAAAGAGAGGAAATTTTGACTTAGGTTATGCCAGTTATGCCCTTTACCTGAGGGAAAATGCAATGACAATTCAACACGCGTTGGATGGGTAGGCGATTAAAGTTTCTGGGTGTAACATGAGTTTTGCGTCCTCAAGGTTTAAAGCATTCCTTCAAGAACGCCAGGAGACTTATCCGCACTCGTTTTATGTGGTGATCGGTTAGAGACAGTCAATAGCCTGAAGTACCTCAGGAGCTTAATTACACTTGTTTGGGGTAGTTGCAAAGGAGATCTCGTCGCAAGCCGAAGATTTTGGAGTGGCTCCCTGCAAAATATGACACTTGTGGTGCCGCCATGACATCCGGCTTGCACTGAAGGGAAGAGCGTGCAATGTCACATTTCTTCTTAACGGTTGTAAGGCTTCGGCCTGTCCACCTTGAGGACTGGCAGGAACGTTCTGCCTCAAACCACCGATGTCGCCAAACCATCGATTTTGTATGTTGGGAACCTTGAGTGGGCAGTGGCCAGTTGCGTGTCCGTGCGTTGGGTGCAGGTAGCCGTCCCCTGACTGAGATACTTGCTCCACATTGCCCTCGGCGGCTTGGGCACGTATTGCGCATGACCATCCATCACCTGCATTTTCGTGCTCCTTTTGCATTTGCTGAGCAGAGTTGTGGGAAGCAACGTGGCGGGCAGACTTAGACTTGGCATGCAGGAACGAAGAAGTTAGCTTCAAGTTTGGCCACGGAAGGCGCTTTTCTATTTTTCTGGATGAGGCTCAATTTATGAGATATGTGACTACATGGATACTCTGAGCGATAAAATCCAGAACCGCAGCCATTGATGCAAGTGTTTTTGTGGCGTTTTTTTAGAATTCATCCCCTGGAGGATAATACAAAAGAAATAGGAAAAATGCATCATTTGTAAGGTAAAATACGAAAAGGTCATTTGTCATTTTATGGTATGTTATCGACTTTTGATGTATTTGTTGGTTCCATGGTTGTTTTCGATGGTGCGAATTGCCGCAAAGGAGTGGAGAAAAGCACACTGCAGTGGCTCGTTGCAACTTCTATCACGCTTCTGTTATCCGACGTGGAGTGAAGTTCTGGTCAGCCTTACTTCCTCGACGGAACCACCCCGGACTTTACATATACGCACCAAGTTGGAGAATGATTTCGTTTCTTGTAGCTCAGGTTCAACATGATATTTTGGATTCATTCATGGGCGTGGTCTTTTTGATTATAAACGTTTTTGGTTGCTTTAGGTTAGTTGTTGTTTGACAAAGATTATGCTCAAGTTAATGCGCAAAAGCGCTTGGAAACAAAAGCCGATTTCCCAAAACATCTCACCGTTTTAAGGGGCTACCAGAAATCCACGAAGAAAGAATACCCCTGAGGCAGATGTCGGCATCACCGGAAGCGCTAAAAGGCAATCTAAAAGAAAGCCTAAGCAAACAAATGAAATGTTTCATCAAAGAACAGGATGACTTTATCAACAACGCCTAGAAATACTTGGGAAAATGTCACGCACAAAAACTGAATAGAGACCATTCGTGATCAGCATCAATGTCGTGTCGTTTTTTAAGTCAATACACTAGGATACGACAGGACAGACATAACAAGAACTTTAGAAAGAATTTAATGTAATGAACAACTGAATTTGAGTAGGGCATGCCAGATAGTAGAATTTTGCCGGCAAAAATATCGTAAGATGGAGGGTAGGTTGTACGAAACATAAAATGAGCTGAACAATACATGGAGTTGCTGAATAAAGTGATGCATAAGCAGCCCTACCGGAAGCCGAATAATCCTTGGATGCATCTAGCGAAAAATTCGTTGGGAATTACCCCCATAAAGAGCAAGACCAGCATTATAGTGCGGGATGCTGCGAACGCAAACACTGAGTGATAATTCACCTTTGAACCAGGGCATCATAGGATTTGCTAACGATGTGTGAGCACAAAATATAAATTTGAGACATTTGTGACCAGTTGCCAGTGTACCAACCAAGCAATCACGCAGCCGGGTGATTGCTCAAAATGCAGCCATTTCATTACGTTCTGTGACAGAGTAACATGAAGCTGCAGAAATGAGTCGCCGAGAAATAAAAATTACCGGGTGACCATTTTGTTCCAGCTAAGCTTCAGTGTCCGATTGTACTTAGTAATAAAATGCATTTGTGCAGTGTTAATTGGGCTGAATTCAGAGTGTACGTCACTCTTATTTGGTCTAATAAGACTTTATTTGAAAGCACAAATCAGTTAGCCAATCACGTCTTTTAGAACATCAGAAATGAATTGGGCACGGCAACGGAACCGCTCTAATAACGAGTCTGGTCAGGGCCTTATGTGAACGCGCTCAGAACAGAACAGAAGTGTGATTAGTATCAGGCTTAAAATCATGTCTAGCGCCCGAAAACCCTAGGTGGATAAACTTTGATACTAGTGAAATTCTATCTGTGGGGTCTATACTTTAATGATTTTGGAAAGGAATGCGAGGTGATGATTGAGACCATTCGTCGAGTTAAGGTTTAAGAGGAGCGCGAAACAAAAATTGGTCCAGGTACGGAACAAAAACTCAGAAACCAGAGGGAATGGATCAAATATTATTTCAAAAGACTGTTAGATCAATAAGCCCAAAAATTAAGATGCTGCGCTAAGATAAACCTAAAAGCGCATTGATAATTGTTCTTACCCCGCACGGTTCATCTAAGATTTGCGAAAGATTTGCTATGCTATAATCGGCCTACAGCATAAGCAGCGCGCAATTCTCTTCCACAAGGCAGAGCACTTTTGTCGGTGCGATTGTCTACTTCTTTCGCATCAATTTACTTTTGTGCAATTAATCGGCACACAAATGTCTGTGGACAGATCACCGTGCAAATAGTCTTGTGCCAAAAACTTGCAAAGGTTGGGTCACCGCAGCATAAACAGTCTTCCTGTGCACCTCTTTTCCCCGCTCTTCCAACAAAATTGCTGCTACCACTAAATTGTCAGAGTTTCGCCCTTCCGAACAAAAGTGATGGGGTCATTGTAAAACTCGCCTCGATCGGGGCAAACCGCCTTCCCGGCTCTGTGGCTCCAGAGGGCTCCAATACTTAAGTGTTATGTGAAAAGATTCACATGGCTTTCCAACTCTTTCATGAACTGCAATACCCGTAGGCGACTGAGCTTGTACAGTGGTACCTGAAGCCCTCAGTATCGCCAAAATCTTAGTTTTTTACTCAATTTTAAACCAGGTCCTCTGAGAGCATACCGGGCTAAACACGGCGAATGACCTCTGTAATTACTACCTAATGTTTTACTTGTAGACCTAAGTCACCTATGTTGATCTGTCTCCATTTTATCCCAGTTTTTCTCATACTTAATGAATTTGAACTCCTCTTTTCCTTGGCCACTCACCACAATCCACCCGTTGATTCTTCCTTTAGATTTCTCTTTTCTTCACTTTATCATTTCGGACTTTCCCATTCGTGGTAGCAGTCGTCTTCAGTTTATTCCACCGATCAAAAGCCGAAAGAATTCAGACACATCGAGTCCTTCACAGCACCTGTTCCGGAGCACTCAACAACCGGTCTGTAAGCAAGACTTGTACACTTCTATGAATGAGCCATCATCAATATCTACCCATTGCATTGCATTGCGGCCAACGCAGCAGTGTTTTTCCACATTATCATAGATTTCATGCCATGCCAGATTGAAGATCCGTAAACAATTCAGCTGGAAAAATATATCCACCAGACTGATCGATAACCTAAATGTTACAAGAAATAACCTGATACCTGGTTAAATAACACGCATATACTAGATGTTCTGAAATTCTTCTGGGTTGCTTTTTCACCTTTCTCCTTCATCAACCTCTTTGCTAGCCGGTTAAATGCTGTTACCCCCCTAAACACTTTTCTATCAAATCCTTAAATGTCCTGATCCACACTTATCTTTCAGGACAACTTAGGAAAATTTGGTTTGGGTTCAGGATTCCCTCTAGTACAATATCTTTACATTTCGAAGTGTCCCCCAATCACCGGGGTTCGGTATTCTTCTCTCATCCCGAGTCTTCCTACGATTGCATACTGGATGCCCTTATGTTTGTCCAACCTACCACTTTGTTGCTTGTCTTCTTTCCGGCGCAGTTGGTGCGAGTACATCCCGTTGTAAAACTAACCATAATTTGGTCACTATTTGCAAATCCATCCTAAATACTAATGATTTCAGCCCAAACTTTGTGCAGCCCCAAGGGCCTTGAATCGATCCACCCTGCAAAACATCACACAAAGCAGGCGAACTAGTTTCGGGCAGGGTTCACCTTCACCTAAAAGATTGCCTTCTTGTTTTTAATTGCTATCGATTCATTATATTGCATTCCAATGCCTACATTCCTGGTTCAATCCCGTTTTTCGGAGGAGTTATGCTGAAGATTTTTGATACTGTCCGGCATATGCCTAGCCTAAATCGAAAAGCTTGCAGCTATTTTTATCATTTTGTTTTGTTCTAGTGCGATTTCATGTTGTTTAGCTTTCTCCAGTTCAGCTTAGCAAAATCGTTGCAAAAGGCTAAGCCTAAAGACCACCGTTTCATTCAAATGAACCGCGAACATAAACGAATTTTCTAGGACATCAAGGAAAATGGGCACGTTTCGGGAAAAAACAATTTATGATGTATCGAACGCCATACCCGATGCTTGGCTATTTAATGAAGAGAAAACGTGTTATTGAAAGCACCGGACAACAATGAAAAACATGTGTCTCAATAATTTGGATTTGTCGGAGACCAAATTTTATCCTGCACATGCTGAAATAAATGCTAGCTAGACGCAGGGGCTCTGACCAAAAATGTTGGGAGAAACAATAGAATTCAACCAGCCTAAAACTTCATACATTTTACTCTGGTAGTAGCGGATTGTGAGAGTGCCGTTCGGGATTTGTTCTAACAATCATTCCAAATATCATTCCAAATATCATTCCAAATATCATTCGATGCGGACAAGTTTCCTCGGGAAACTGCGCCGGAATATCGAGACATTGAACAGAATTGAAAGGGTTCAACGCAGACCTGTTGCACTGGGTCACAAAAGATGAAGGCAAATTTAGAAGGCGTGATGAGCATCAGGTCAAGAGACGGAGTAGAACTGTTAGGAGCAGTAGTAAACACTTATTCTCCATCATTAATTTGCAACTGTGCGCTGACGGGATTGTGGTCAGAAGGTGGTTTAGGATTACCCTTCAAGTGCAACTGTTTTCATTCGGTAGTAAACAATGGTACGGGAAGCTTCATGGGAAATGGAATGAGTGAGCCTAATGGATGCAAGTGTTCGTGTGGTACTTGTCTATGTTTCTTCAGACCATGGAGTACTATGCAACATGCAGTATGATGTGGTCATTTCCTGCATCCACGGTTCAAGATAGGCAGCAATCAACCTGGAGGGTCGCAGCTGTGCTGGCCAATCACACGGAGGAAGGCGCGAGCAAATACTAGGCTACTGGCCTCTATGTCCCACGTTTACCCTCTGTAGGTCTCCTGACAGACAAGGTATTGATTAAGAAAGTGAATATCCGATGCAATATACCATATGATCTAAAGGGAAGTAAGGATTAACATACATTTTGATCTTGATGGGCGGGAGTGTTACCGTTTCGCAACCATTGTTTCGGAGAAGAGTTCAACTCGATGGACCATGGCTTACTTCCCCGCAAGAATTTGTCGTTCGTGGGTCAGACTGTTTATAGAGTTGGTTCTTGGTTCACCTGACGAATAGTTCCTTCTATATCATTGCAGCAGTCAAATACTGGGGCAATTTTAGGTAGAACAGGGGTAAATTAGAGGACAGCCCTTACTTTCAGCTTACACGAAGGACCCGGTGACATCATTGAAACTACCGTGCATCAAGTCCCCGGAAAACTTAAAGGTTGTGGAAACGACCAATAATAATAACTCAGCAGGCAAACTTGCCCACCAGTAACTAAAAGGGTCTTTCTGCACAGAGAAAATGCAAGATAATCATTTAGCGCCAACCGGGCACTAAGAATTTCGGTTTAGTTATGATCGCGGTATATAGGTGGAACAAGAAGTTCGCGACCACCAGCCAGAATGCAGGGGTTGGACTAAACTGGTCAGGATTTCGTGGTAGATTTGAGGAATTTATCCCTCTGTTCATGGTAATATTAATGCCACATTTAGAAGGTAGCAAGCAGCTAAGGGTCCAATTTCTTAGGAGAAACACACTTTCTCAAGAAAGGGGGAGCATTATTTGGCTGCCAGAGGATCTCAAGGACAGAAATGCTGGTCATGCACAAAAAAAGAGAACAGCCAAATCTGTTCACAAATCACGCGGGTAAACTCAGAGAAGACAGGATTAAAACATTCAAAATATTTTTGGGTTTTGACGAGCATGGGTCCGAGTAAAAAACTTACAGGATCCCAAGGAGAGGGGACAGATCTACAGTGCCAGAAATGTAAGGTTCATTTAAGTTCAAGTGCTCCACATTCGTATGCACTGAGATGCCTGAAACTTAAAAAACGCCGTCGGCGGAAGCGAGACTGGACTTTGCGCCTGATCGTTATCGTTTTCCGAGCCCGGGGGAGTTGGCGAGCAGCTGGCCCCGCCAGAATTGCTGCCTAGCTAAACACCATTCCAATTTTAAGTCCGCTTTGTTTGCTACTGAACCACCAAACACGCGGCCACTTTGATTTTTGTGATTTAGTCACGAAGTCGATTTTGAACTCGCCGCAGGCTTCAGTGTACTCATTTATTGAGTTTCTAGCCAGGAAGCATCAAAGGAAGTCAAAGCCCGTAGGAGGTATAGACTCAGAGGCGCAAAAAGCTGGGATGTCAGTGGCCTACACAGCCTACCCTAAGAACATAAATAATTTCAGATTTTATGCACATTGATGCTATGATATTCACGTTCTCGAGTATGAGTGGTATTCTAAAATTAACTCGCTGGCAAGACTGTGGGCCAGTGCATTTTAGGGTCCAGTATCTTACATCCGTCGGGTCATTCATCCCAACGAACGTTGCTATTCTGAAGTTACTTCGGTTTAGGTGGGTGAAAACTTGCGACCTTTGGAATTACCATCAGAGAGACCAGCAAAAACAAAATTAATGGGTAAGATACGTCCATACCACGCAGATCCACTCTTTATTTACGACCCAAGTCATTCACTAGTCAGCTCTGGTTAGCATTGGCACAGAAGAACAAGAATCGGGCTACGAAACAAACGACTGTTCGAGACATGTGATAAAAGTCCTTCACTGACAAAGTAGGGGAACAAGACTGAAGATAAGCAAAAACGTCTAGCATGGAAGGAAAGGGCTAAAGCTAAGTCCTGCGGCAACCACAAGGGCAAGAACAAGTGTCAGGCATTCAAACTGGGCTCTTGCTTTTAAAGAGTAACATTACAAGGTTTTATTGGCGGTCGTTTCAGCAACGCTTGACCAAATCGTTGTGAATCCCAAATAAAAAAGCAGCTGATTCGTTATAAGGAACCTAGCAAACTTTAAAATAAACAAACAACACAGGCCGCAAATGTGCGGCCAGTGCAACGATATATCAGGATCTATAGGTGACATCCTGTCTAACGGAAGCGGACAGTGACGCCAAGCCTCAGGCCAGAAACACACTGGCGCCTTTTGCAAAATATGATGAAACGAGCCAAGTAAAAACCAAAATGTATAGACAGGATTTGTAGTTTTGGTTGTTAGTTCTGATGAACATAGGTATTTAGATTAATCATAGGGATCAACGATACTATTGTCTATTGCCTTCCCGCAGCCGACGCCTCTAGCCATTCTTTGCCTTTGCGGAAGCAACTTGTCTTTGCCTTGAATTTTAATCCCCCCCAGGGCTTAGACAGTGCAGCATAACCCAGACATTTCTGTTTGCCCATAAATGGTTTGTGAAAAGCGGGATAAGAAAGTGGGCGTTGGGAGCAGGGTTGTGGAATGGTCGTGTCAACCCAAGCTTTATCAAAAGAATACCATTGTAAATGGTTAACGAGTGACGATATTTGGGCAAATTTTTGGTGTCCAACTAGTAAAATAAGCAAAAATGTCTTTGTTCATGGAAATTCCAGAGTGTTATGCGATTAGTGTCTGAATGCTGGAACATGCGTAACATTCGGCAAGTTATTGCTACGCGGAATGATGTTACTTAAATGAAGAACTCTGGTTCAGTGCTCACTTCCAGTGCCTGCTGCGCAAATGGTATCAGTTAAGACATGCAAATGACTGGCTGTTCCGGCGTGCAGATATTGTGTCTGGTGATGGACGGCGTAGAAGTGCCGATTGTTATTTTTAGAATGATGCCATTTGCTTGGCAGCACAGTTACAGGGAACATGGTAAGCTTTGTATAAATTGGTCCTGGTCCAACCGCGCGAAATGCTTTCATCATAACTGCAAGGGGATAAACCAGTTGCGATCGTTGTACGAGCAAAACCTGCACTGTCCTTGTGGTTGGGTTTCGGTGTTACGAGTTGCCGCGCATGCCCTTGACGGGTGTAGTTTCCGCAGCAGATGTACAGGACCTCTTTAGTTTCTGGCAAACCAATGAGTCTTTAAATGGTTCTATTTTGTTATCTAAATGATCCCCTTTTACGGGATCAGTTGTAACACTTCTGGTCTTACTACGGCCCAACCAACCCTACCGCAGATCTTTCAAGCCTTCTGTTCACTCCCCACTATTGCTCTCCATCTTAATAATATGGCAAGACACGCCGGGACGGCGTGCTATAGATGAAGGGAAATGGGATTTTGTGCCTAGGAAGCTTGACACTGGGATCCACCAGCGACGCTTCTCCGCAGCCTGCACCAGACTTTGCTGGTATCTTTAGGACCTCTAAAGCCTTCGGCAGACGGCTTATCGCTTCTGGTTCTTACCATTACCGAGTAGCTAATTTCTTCTTTCCGCGCTCTAGGATCTGAGTGTTTTTGGTTTATTAAAAGCACATCTACGACTCCCTATGATGAGAGTCGAGAGAACTTCCCCAAGTTTTGCGGTTGGTTCCTTTCCGCCGTCCACCCATAACACTCCATACTCACACAATTGTCCATGAACATAACGCTGAGTGATCCGATAGCACCAGTCAGATCTTTCATGCACACCGAGGATCTGATGGCATCAGCCGTGGAGGACCTAACGTGGTCCCATTTTGCAATGCATATGACCTCATATAGGCATGCGATTGACGATCCAACCAATCCCGTCGAGGCCTTCAGTTGTTTCAGCTTGTAAGAACGCGGACTATCATTTCCGCTGCCGACTGCCGTGCAGTGCTCTAGGTAGCTTTTTTTGTTACCTGGTTTTGGTCTGCCTTTCGCTTCCACTTGCAAGGGAAGTCCAGTGGATTACTGAGACAAGGTCGTATGTTCTCGAACCTCACTAGTGATTTGACCCACCAAAGAATTCCATACTTATTTATAAACCTCACATTCAAGAGGAGCAAACTAACCGGTAGGTAGCTCGGTGAGCACTTCCCGCAACCACTCTGGAGTTGCATGACGTCCGCCGTTTTTCGTTCCCAGGGAAGCAGTGGATCCCCGAGAAAGGTTAGATGCCAATATCTTTGTAACTGTCTGTGCACTCATTTGGAGGGTGGCTGGGAGGGTTTTTGGTCCACGGGACTTCCCTCCCATTGTGAGTCCACGCAGGTGCAGACATTACCTCCGAACTGTAGACTCGGCATTCACTCTCGTGCAGAAAAACTATGATTTGATTCAGTGTTCCCAGGCTCTCTCATTTCGTCCATCATTTCATTTAGTGCCCTTTGCATTTGCTGGCTGTCGTGACTATTGCAAATCAGTTTCCGTGTTTTGCATCTATTTTTAACCAGCTTTTACCCTAGGTCTCCTTTCTATCATTTAATGAGACTTTTTCCTGCTTGGCAACCAACCTCGGTAGTCCCCACGTTGCGCATGCGTGACCTCGATCATGCGCCACCGAAAGCCAAATCCACGAACTTTAGTGTGCCGTAGACAGATTAGCGATCGCTTCTCCTCGAATGATTAGTCGTCGCTACAACTGGTCTGTCTGGAGAATTGCAGGTCCCGCTAATCTACTTTCATCGAAAGTATTTTAAATCCTGGGGACCTAGTTTCTTTTTCCAAACCGGATTTCATACAAAGTGCAGCGCACATTGCTGAGGTTGAGTAATCTCCTCCGTAAGAATACAACGTTGAAATTTGAGATCACAGCTGGCGTGCCGTTGGAGGAACTTTGGACGCTCCATTTGGCACTACAATCACTATTGTCATGCAACGGAACCGAACCTCGGCATGAATGTGGCGTCCGGGCCGGCAACATCAATGCAACAAAGGCAGCACATGCGCGTGGATAGAAGGAGACCCCACGATGTACAATAAAATGGTGTAGTTTATGGCATTAAAAGGGTCTTTTTCCATTCGAAGGATCATCCTGCGCGGTTGGAGCCTGGTAGCATTTCTATGGCACTTGTTAGGTTAGAATGTTCTGATCCCGCATTTATCTGAATGAAGGTGACGTTTAATCACTAGGTAAACAAACTAGGAGAACGTTGCTTTGTAATATTTTATGGCAAAGGCCTGAGTATGCAGGAAAGTCTGGAAATCCTCGCGTTAAGGGCCATGTGGTAAGACAGCGCAACGTGAGACGCATAAAACGGACCTATTGTGAAAGCCTTGGAAGAAAGGGCGAAGTGTGCAGACTGTACCGCCGGTTTGGTGAACAAGGTTGGCGTGGCCAACAAAGAGGAAGCTGATAAGGACTGCAGAGTGTTAGACCAACGAGAGACACCGAGGTAGACAGAAAGCAGTCAAATCGCAGCGACGGAGAACTCAGAGAGCACCGTGAAGCAGAATTACGCAGGGGGCAAGGATAACGACTGACCCCATATAATAGAGTCATCTATGGTACCAAAAGAAACAGGGGAGTCTGACGGAGAAGACTTTGTTGACCAGGCAGAGCCGGAAGTTGCAGAAACCACGAGATAAAAAACCGAAAGTTGGACCAAAGGCTCCACAAGCGCCGGAGCTCAAATCGTGGTTACATTGTTGACGCGGACCTCTCGTACTTAGAAATGCACAGAAGGT
This sequence comes from Fasciolopsis buskii, assembly GCA_008360955.1. Taxonomy (NCBI): domain Eukaryota; kingdom Metazoa; phylum Platyhelminthes; class Trematoda; order Plagiorchiida; family Fasciolidae; genus Fasciolopsis; species Fasciolopsis buskii. Next base: position 20,201 of record LUCM01008199.1, on the reverse strand, counting down.
CGCGCGTTTGATTCACAGAAAAACCAAGTATCCCGGGCGTCAAAACTTCAAGATTCCAGCGAGGTTGTTTCAAATAAGAACCCGAGAGTTGCATCAATGTTGGGAATCAGTAAAAAATAGCGGCGAAGGAATATGTAGTGAATCTGTCCCGCATGATTAAAACGCCAAAGCACCCGGCTATTAAACGTTCACAGCTGCTGGGGAGGTGGGAGAAGGGTAAGACGACCGAAGTGCACTTGCATGGTCATGCTTCAAGCGGTGTGTGCTAAACGTCAAACCTCAATATAAGATTTTACTCCTCTGCAAGACCTCGCCAAACTTGAATTTACTCTTGTTATTTCACCACCGACATCTTTTCTGGCAACTGACGATACGAAATCTCCCAGCTCTCCAAACCCCGCCTCTAGGTTAAGTCACGTATCTTCTCGGTCCACTTCGTAGGGGAAAATGTGGTATTTGTTTAAGAGTCTGCCGAGGCTAGGCAAGCAAATTAAGAGAGACATGGTATTGCATCTGCGCTAAGGAAGTATGGCAGCTATTATACACACTACTAAACCATAGAGTGCATCTGCATCTGACCTACCGCGTTGATGCTTTCAAACAACCCTTATGGCTGCAATAAGGCAACGTCGTGCGGAAGCCCAAAAATATCCCACGAGATCCTATAAGCCCTCCCTTACTCTACCTTGGGTGTAATCGTAACGATGCTCTGTGGTACCTCTCGCCTTTCTGTAAGAGTAATGTTGGAAGCAAAGTGGTCATCGGCCGGCTGCGACAAATAACTCCGACAAATAAGTTTGGAACCGTCTTATGAACTCCTAATACTCACTTGGCTGTCCGTCAAATGACACAAACTGAGCTCCTTGGCCGATCACCAAGCTTCGTTTCCTGACTTTGAAAATAGGCTAGGCATTCTGCTCCTCCGGGGAAACCCCACACCGCCCTTGTTCCTATTAATAAGCGTTTGGCTTTGTTGGTCGGTCTGGGGAAGTAGCTCATCGTACTATCCACTTATGCTTCACCACCCACCCCTCTATTTTTCAACATGCCCCTGTTCCCCTAACCGCACACCTGGTACGTATGCTGACGTCTATAACAACTGCCGTCGTTCTTTCTTAATTATTCATGCGAGCTCACTGAAACTACTATGTGGTACAAGTTGCTATCGTCCTGTTCAAACACAAATTACCGATCCCGATATTCTCATGCTTCTCCCTTCTTTCCACGATTTCTCGTATCAAATCCTGTCCTAGCATCCAACCCACACTGCCATCCGCGAGCCATTCCGTCATGTCCTTTCTTGGCAACTGGGATTAGTAAACTTTGGCGAAAGATCACATCATCAGTTATAACTGACTCCCCGTAGCATGTACACCGCGCCCGTAGTCCAGAAGAGTCCCACAAGCAGAACAAATGGTGACATTATTCCCTAACCATTGCGCTGGCCGTCCCATCAGACCACTGTAATCTGCATCTGCGAAGATGTCGGAAGATAAACGGGAACGCGTTTCAAATAAGGACTATAAAGCACAGGAATGACTGAGCCATATGCTCTATAGGGTGCGAGCAGCCGATGTTTGTTGCATACGTCCCGTCAACGGAAACTACCCCCTGCGTGTTTCATGACAGTTGTTTGGTTCCTGTAATCCTCGTTAGAAATTAACTGTTATAACTGTTCCCATTTTTGTTTACTCACCTTAACACCAGCTGGAACAAGTTCCAGACTGCCCCTCTCTCTCCGGCTCTTCTCCAGGCTCGCCAATGACCACAGATGCAACGCAAACTATCGCCTAAAGCTCCACTCCATCCTTTGCGCTGGTTGTCTATCCCCGTTAGGAAGCTGCTGTCTAGTACCTGGCCGCGCGACCCTGAGACAAGTCAAACCACGCTGTTGACCGCCCCGGGTGCCTCATCTCAGATGGACCATCACGATTGTCCACAGTTACTATCACTATTGTAATGCCGCGCAACCCCCCAACCTCCAAACCCGTACCGCCAGAGAACACCATAATCTCCAATATTAATCAAGGATAACATCAGTCATTCATGGCAAGTGTATTCAAGGATTGATTGTAAATCTTACACGTACCCGTCTACTTCCCGCCACACATCATAATCCGTTCCCGGCCGCATAAGTCCAGTGACCATTTTTGTAAGTTCCATTGTCTCTCTGTCCATAATTTTTCGTATACTTTGGTCCCGCAAATTGTCTGATGCAACCTTGAAGGTTTCCTGCTGTTTCATTTTAAGCATTATTTTGACTACTGAATGTTGTTGATCACCATTCTCTATCCGCCTCATATGATATCCAGTGTGATTTCCATTCTCCATCCCGCTGCTACATCCATATTGATCTTCATCTTTACCATATTACCCTCGTGATTTTTGATGGACCCGGCTATTTGACAACACCCACCATTTCTCCCCAGCCAAAGTATGCGCCGGCGATGCGCACCTTTGATGCGTTTAAACATGGACTGACTCGCAGTGCGCGACTCATAGTCGGCCCCAGAAAGTTATGGCATTGGATTATCTAGCTCTGATTCGAAGCCCAAAAAACTCGTGATTAGCCCATCTTATTGCAGGTTATGTTCATTAGAGCACAGAAACTGCATCTTCACGACTAAATATTGTCTTACGATTTCCAATGCGCCATCTATGTGTTAATGTGATCTTGCCTTGCGCATGACTCTCGAATTTCGAGAAATATACCCATTATTATTATTACTCCAATCTGACTGGCCGGCAGCAAAATATAAAACCCCATTGTTACTTACATTGCTGAGCGAAATGACTGTTTGCCTTATAAATCTGCCAATTAAGCTGGACTAAGCTATTGACAAACGGCTAGCAAGAAGCTCATGTTTTGTACCTGCAGCACACTCGGTTGATAGGCCAGCCCGTCCTTCACGGAATTCTCCTTTGGCTCAAAAATTGCTGGCCTTGAATGCATCACCATGCCGATTATATCGATTAGCCCATTAGAAAAGAACAGGGGGTTCCTCAAGTCTAATGACCATGAGGAATAACCTAAGAGGAATGCATCTTTTGGTCATCTAACGGGTACCTTAATCTGTACCTTGCGAACACGTAAAACCGGGGAATAAGTTTAAACAGCAGACAGAAGAAAGGTGGCCACCTACTAAAGATTTCCCAAAACGCTTGTGGGTAAGATCCAGCGGCATAAGGTAAATCGCTGACCAAAATCACCCTTTAAGTCAGATATGCCAAAGAACTCATCTTAGAAGAGATGCCAGACATCCCGAAGCAACTAAAGAAGCTAAAAGGGTAGGAGACTGAGAGGATCCAAATCTCTCGAGCAAACCAGCTACTGGTTGGCGTAGACAGTCACAGAACTAAGTAAAGATGGGGATAGAGGCAACTGAGGCGGCTCTAGAAAGATGAATCTTAAGTCAATCGTGATAAATTCTTATTGAAGTTTCCCCCGTGAGACGACGAATGCAACCAAGCCTTTGATAGTATGCCAAAACATATTCTGCCATAAATGCTGTTTTGTTGTTGAACTTTATTAGTCTCATGTATAAGTATAACGGTTAGGAAGAAAACCAGCTAACGTAAGCTATCTGGAATTCAAAAAGGCCATGGATTACACGAATTACAGGACTATGAAACAGGAGATGAATGCTTATGCTCAGGTCGACGAGGTGAGCAAATGAATAGCACAGAACCTGAAGAGTAAACCTTTTAGGTCGAGGGTCGAGGGATGTCTAACCGGCGGAAGATTGGATGTAGAACAACTTGCTTCATGCACGCGGAAGACACAATCGACGGGTTGCAAGTCCTTGCCTTATGTTTGCTGACGAAACCAATGCGTTAATGGCAGCAAACTAAGGGACTACCCAAAGGAATCTAGACAACGTTTACCGGCGGGTTATAGGGTGGGGGCTTCCGTCAAACTTGAGTGGGTGGCAAAAGCTAGCGGAAGAGGAAACCGTTCTTTTAAGCTGTATGTCCCCAGCTCGACACCGGGCCTCAGTGGAACAAGCGCCGCGAGCAGGCGACCTCCGGCTATCAATGGGTGCATGCTTCAAACTTAAGCCGCAGAGTCAGAAAGCGGTCAGTGAAGCATTACGTGAGCTACATCAACTTAGGAAGACCGTAGTATCCAAAATCCCGACAGCATTTTGCATTTTTGTTTCTTGATGCGTCTAGCCATGGAAGTCCTATTTGTTAAGAGGTGTAAAAATAATGGAACAGGTTCGCTGAAATTTTGCATCCGGGTTTGGACGACTGAGTCGCACCGGACATGAACACAGGGAAAAAATAGTTGACCTGCGTTTGCTTGAAAAAAATCAGAAAAGAATTGATACAGGCCATCGAGATTCTTAAGAGACTGGCCGAAATACGGGGTAACCGTAGAGTCTTATTCCAGGTAAAAAAGAGCAGTGCTTTGGGGAACAATTGCAATCCGGCAATGAGATTGGGAGCAAACCATGTACCGAATGAACGGTGGTTGACTGAACAGACTGATGGAGGAGGTAATCCGGGGGGTCATTGTGTTAGTTAATTTGGAGGCTGGGCAACGAGTGGATGTTAGCCTTTGGATAAAATGTGAGAGTAGCAAAAAGTGATTGTTGAGTTTAAGGGTTATGGTCGATGAACTAGCACAACAAAAATTCGCCCCTAAATTTGAAGTGAAACTGATAAAGCCGCTTTGCTGAAAGGAGCGCCGATGGCATTCAGAAAGAGCTTAAGATAAAAACATCGACCTCGGGCGAAACCTCAAAGAAATGAAGACTTTCTCAATATCCCCGTGCAATGAAAAGCATTCTCTCCGTCGTCACAGCACCATTTGATTCATATAGATTAAAATGCTGGAACCTGGACGCTCAGGTACGTCAGTTTCGAGTCCCGCGATTTGATTTTTCAAAGCCTACTTCGTGGACCATCCATTGGCCTCTAAGTTCAAACAGCGACAGCCGTTTCACAATTCCAGTGTACCCTTGCATCTACTTCGTTGAGCTTAACAATCAGGAAGATTTATACTTTAATCCAGGTTTCACTTTTGTGGCACCGCGATGGTCCTTTCATTGGCATCGTTTTCCCCTACGAGATTTAATATCGATGTTCGAATTCCTCCCAGTATTTCGCCTCACATTTTGCAATTTTCGGCATAAAAATTTGGGTAGATTTTCTCCTGACGACGTGCACGGCGATTCGCTCACAAAAATTTGTGAGCCGAGTAATTGCACAAAAGAGATAGAAGCTATCATCTGGTGTGAGGGACGTAGACCATGGCACTGACAGAAGCGCTCCGCTTTGTCGAAGCAGAATTGCAAGCTGCACCTAAATACGCATCACTGAAATAGGGTTGTGCTACATGTTGCTTTTCGCGAATGATGCACTTGGCTTCTACATTGGTCTCCATACTCTGAGAATCAACTAGAAAGCAGCCAGGTTAGTGAGCCTTTGCAGAGCAATGCGCTGATAAAACTCGCTTAAGGAAGTCAGGGGAAAAAGAGTCAGCAAAAACAAATTTAGAAAATGAGAAGAACCGGTGAGAGAAAGATCCCAGCAGAACAAAGTGAATCCAAGTGGGAAGCTCTCAGTCTAAGAGCTGGTAAGTCAGAAAGCTAATTGAATCAAACGAGGAGCATAACAGGAGGATAAGTGGTGAAGAGCAAGAGGTTGCTGTCACAATTGTGTAGAGCCAGTAATCAGACAGGTGCGACTAGGAGGTTGTCGGTTCATGGCCAAGTCACCAACATTCTGAGGCTAGCCGGGTTCACTATCGGCTATGGGTACGTGAAACGCCACAGTACTAGTATTTGCAGGGGTCGAGTGTGTAGCCTTCTCCACCCCCCGAAAAGAGCTTGACAACGCCCACAACAGAGTTCTGTTGTTAGAACCAGCGGAACCAGCGGGCATTGAACCGGAGACTGCATACTAATTCTTGCGGATGTGCAACTCATTTCCAGTAGTGTCGTGTGAACCTGGACCTATTGTAGCCGAGCAGAATATCGGAAACCCGAGGCCGCGCTTATCCAAGCAGACGAATAAACATAATAATGGTTTGGCCTCCAAAGGGAGAGTAGCTGTTGATAAATGAATCCAATCTGCTCGTGCAGGACCGAAGGACGACTTGAGGGCCTCGTGGACTCGCAATGATTCAATTCTCATCATTGAGGCTGCAACCAATGACGGATATGAGTAATGCCCGAAAAGTAGCAAGGTGATATCTCGGCAGTGGAATCCCAAAACTGCCGATGCATTTGATCCGAGATGATAAAACGACAACAGGCATGGCCGGAAAGAAGAAGGAAATTAGGCCATTGTAGTGACACACGCAGCATCGAATGCAGCCTTCAGAAGTAGAACGCCGGTGTCATTCTTAGAGAACCAGGACCCGGGTGAGGAAATGGGAGAAGGCCTTGGGTCGCTCACGCCAGTAGGTCGGTCAGTGAGAGTGGTTTATCGGGCTAAGTTTAAGAACCTGTAGTTGAGGTACATGAGGAGCAAAAAAGGATGCGTCCATCGGGCATCGCACCCAAGGGCACGGAAAATAGTAAAAGCCTGTATGGTTTTAGGCTGCAGGCAAATGTTCATGGGCCATGGTTCGCCAACACCCGCACTATGGAATGTAAGTCGAGCGGGATAATTTTGTGCACCCACAGTTTGGTAGCAGTAGCTGTCACCGAGGTATGGTTGAAAACGGATCTGGCTGCTGTAATTCCGAGAGGTTTCGTTCATTAAAAAGCATTGTGTAAATATGGTACATTTCTCGAAGACGCCGAAATACATAATTAGTTGCATGATTAGGCCTTAAAATTATATATATATATATATGTGTCGAGCGGCATAATTCAAAGATGGAGTCAGAAAACGAATGAGTTAATAATACACATGGTTACCAGTGGGATAACGTGAGTAATGTTTAGCTGTACTGCTCAGATGAACCATTGTCGTTGGGGGAGAGCGGCAGATGTCAAGATGTGGCCCGAGTGTTCAAAATTTGACAAGTTTATACAATGTCCCCGGGAGGTAATCTGCGGCAAATAAAGTCAATGAATCATGAGTGGCAGAAAAACAATTTGCAAAGCTGACTAAAACGACTACAGCAAGGGACGGAGGTGAAAAATAAGCGAGTTGTATCAAATTGGGGATGGAAGCTAAAGCTTGTCCATTGTGTGGTGCCTTCTGCAGCCAATGAAATAAGTAAACTCCATTTAGTCGTGTGGAATAGAGCAGATTTATGATGTGCATAGTGGTTAATCATTCTTTGAAGGCACTGCGAAAGAAATTGTCATCAAATACGAGGAGGAAAATGAAGGGTAGTAAGCAGTACGGTAAATAAAATATCCAGTGGCCGTGTGAAATAAGGTTGGATCTTTTTGGCTCTTTCCAGAGGGGATCAGATCGTTATTGGTCACATTGAGAATAATATCCCACGGGAAATCGGAAAAAGTATCCGGAGCTACGATGATAGCTGAATGGCAGGGTCATATGTGGGTGATTTCGTAAATGTTCACTACTAACGTGATGGGCGTGCTATCGGCAGTAAAATCAAAACATGTAGTGAAGAAGATTTGTCTGTTCTTGACACGTTTCCGTTGGGGATCACATTACGCGGCCACTATTTCTGAGCGGACTTGTAGTAGGGATCGTAATTTGTGGTTGGCGAATCATGCTGGTTAAAGTTATCGATGTGTTTCCTCACGGCCTAAAAGTTAGATCATTCTGGCCGACCTGCGTGGTGCTCTTGGTGTCTCTAAACAGTCTGAAATAATGAGGGAAACGGCAGTCTGGAATGTTTTCCAGCTAGAGGATTGTGGTGAGTGCAAAGAGAATGTAAACGGGCAAATAAAAGGAACAAGTGGTATGGGAGTGCACGGGAAAGCAAAGGAGAGATACCCATAGTATTTGAAAGTCTGGGTGTTGGAAAGCTTTGGGCATAGTTGTTGCCAAGGGTAGACAACCCTTAAAGTGGTTCGGACTGTTCCACTCACCCAACGGTCAGAGAAGTTTAATCTAAAGTGTTATCCCTATTTTACCAGCACATTGTGTTGCCCTGCTCCCTCAGATGGAGTGCTATGGGAAGCAGAGGCTGAATCGAAAAGGGTGTATGGTTTAAAGCCCGTGCCTTTGATAACCTGGGGAAAGCGATCGGGTCAGGAGGTAAGATACCCAACTGGGACCAAGAAAGTACGATGGGCATTAGGCTGAGAGAAATCCGAAGGGGTTACGGAGATGGGGTAGGTTGAAATGAAAGTAAAGACGTGTCCGTCGCTAGGAGAGGAACTAGAAGAAGGATGAAAGGGAGTGGTTCGTCGTCAGTGGCTCAAATCAGTACGGCGAGGGTTGAATGGTGGGTTGTCATTGCTAAATAGTTGATGATGAAGATGAATTAGAGACCAGGTCGGAGGATTTGCCGTCAGCTAGTCTTAGGATAGAACAAATAGTAGCGGAGAGTGTTGAAGAGTTTGAGTATGATAATAAGACGACTGGTATCGAGTTCCCTAGCATACGTGCCGGGCGTGCGTTTGGGGGACAGAGGAGGTTGGGTGGAAAATCAGATGAGAGGGACCATGGATACATGTGGAGAGCCTAGTGCGCTAATACCCCACTAAGTTTACAGCATAAGAACCAGCGGCATATCTGGCAGGCATTTTGTGTTTTCCCCCTTTACAGAGTCGGGTCTAGACTGGTGAGAGATAAACCCAATGCTGAAGATGGCCCATTTCCTTCACAGTCCAGTAATAACATTTTGTATTTATTCATTCCCAACAGCGGAGTGGTCGAGCTTATATAGGAACTTTCCGAAGCTCCTCCACCCGATTGTGAGTTTCCGAGGGTTGGTTTTTTTGCAACTGCTGGGGCTGGTCTGTTTTCCTCACGTTCGCAAGCAAGATGAAATTGACGGCCGACTAGGAGTAAGTGTTCGTTTACTGGCAAACTCAGATTGTAGGTAATGGGATGCCCTATTTATTTCAGCTACTCTAGGTAAGCATGTCATCTTGTGATACGTTCTTCTAGATAGGATGCCCGAAAGGACAGCTTGTATTTACAAAGCTCCCTAGACGAGGAGGGCAAGGGATTCTGCGCTGCTGACACTGCCGCAAAACTTGATCACCGGTTCACCAAGACTGGATGTATCGGGAGCTTTTAATCTTCCGGAGATAATCCGGGACATCAAAAGCGCACTGGAGGCAAATCTGGTGAGGAGCTCTTTGAATGGTTTCATATTTATGGCTTGACTCAGCACGTTAATCGGGTAGTGAATTCTAGAGCCGGGCAGGAATCACCGACGCCAGACTCAGTGGTAACTAAATACATGAGTGATATCTGCCCCTTAATAATGGAAGGATATCTGTGCAAATGCAACCACAACGTACTGCTAGTGAAGCTGCTTTGTAGATTTATTAAACGTGCTAGAAACTTTGCCAGACCAAATGAAGAGGGTATGAGAAATAACAAAGCCGGCAGGTGTTGGATCTCAGGGACTCCAGGTCCATCAATCGAGGATCGAAGTGAATGCGAAGAAATTTGTTGCAACCAACTGTGGATGAATAAGCGCCGCCTTCCAGAGTGGAAATCTAAGGTAACAAGAGCGGTTAAATCCAGTAGCAAGCCACGGGTTGAATACTATGGTCATAAGTTTCAAGGCGCCTGGACTGCATGGGCCAAAGCTAAGAAAGTAGTCCAAGCGATGCAAAGGAATACTAAGTTGTGTTATGAAAAGAAGTTAACTCGGAATGCGAGGAGGTTCTGTGCATATATGTTGCCACACATGAGTGAGTATGAACCTTGTGATTGGATGACGTTGATTTGGCTCCTATAAGTTGGGGTACGGCAGAAACGCTGCTCTCATGCTTTAGGAGAAACCTGACGTTTCCGGGATCTTCCAATGGACCGCGACGTTGCCCAGACTGGACAGGTTGAGCGCCAACGAAGAGGACGTGCTGCAGCATTTTATGAGAACTAAGCGAGCACAGATCGGTTGGGGAAATTGTCTAATTTTTTGCGGATGTTCTTTACAAATCTGCATTGGAGCCTTACGTAGCGTTCCTTAGGATCGGCGGGCCTCCGGCAGACTGGAAAGTGACTGAAGTTTTGGAAATGCACAAGGAAGGTTTTGGGCAAAAGACTGATAACTGGAGGCCGGCACGCCTGAAAATAGTGTTATGCAAATGAATAGTTAGGGGACAACTATACTGGCATTTTGTAAAAACGGGTCCTTTGTCTTCTTGCAGCACTGTTTTGTGGGGAGCAGGTCGTGTCTCACGAGTCGTTGATATTTCCAGGTGAAACAACTAGTAGCAGACATCCGTCACCTTAACTTTAGCAAAGCTTTTCATTACGTAGGTCATTTTTGGCTCGATCATGACCGCCAGCTTTGATGCATCTGGATCAGTTAAGCAATGTGTGAATCAGTTTCTCAGCAACCGTGGCTTTAAGGCTTATGCGGTTAGCTACGAATCTAGATCAGAAGATGCCACGAGAAGAGTACTAGATAGCTCTGTGGTTGAAAACTTCCTGCGTCTTTCGTTTCACATGAATTGACGCAGGAACTAGCTAAATCCTGTTTCATCTTTGTGACTGATGCCAACGTAGCTTGAGAATGTATAGCCCAGGATTTAGATGCAGCCGAACGATGATGGATTCGCTGGGATCTACCAGTAAATTCTGAAAATGTCAGCTGCTTTTCGTACACGTAGACCGAGCAAGTAGTGGATTGTTGCGTTCCATGTCAGAGATCAAAAATATAAGGGTAACGGATGGCTTTCAGCCGATTGGGCATTGTTAAATTTCGGCCGACCAGGCCAGGGGAGCATTGGCTAGACTTTGTACGACAATATCATATGATCACAGGACACCGTCGCTGATCTAGTACACAGTGCTTATACGCCCTCTCCTCGAGTGCTTCGTACGGACTTGGGCCCCCTTCTAACTCAAGGACGTGGATTTCATAACAACTAGCAGCGAGAACGGTGGCTGTGCAGTGAGGAAAGAGTTGTGTATAAGGTCTCCAGGAGCTTAGTCTCCACCAGATGAAACGCAGCCGAAACAGAGGAGGCCTTTTGATCGTGAAGGACCTAACAAAATTAAAGTCCAGTGGTCTCTTCGAGTTTGCTCCTATGTGTGGCACAGAGAGCACGGCATAAAGCTACAGAGGGGTGGCTGCGGACTAGAATCGAAGGATCAGTTTTTCACGAATCGAGTTATGCCTCTCTAGAAGAAATTGCCCGAGAGAGCTGTTGCTGCACGTCAGTGGAAGCTTTGAACGGGCTCTGGATCAGTGATAAAGAATGGCATTCTAGGCTGTTGGAAAATCAGTTGGTTTGAAAGAACTCGCTCCTACGTACTCCACCTCGAATGTCTCAGTGCAATATGCAAATATGCATATATGTGTGGGCATGATGCCGCTCCAAATGCCCTGTCATTCCGAGAACAAGGAATTTCAAGTCCGGCGCGGTGCTGGAAGCCAAGTGAGCTGCCGAAAGCATCTATCTGGGGACTGGTTTGACCATTGTGGCCACTTCCGTCCCGTGCAAGCCAAACGGAACTGATCCAAGAACTGAAGAGGGTTTTCCATCCTCCTGTTGTCGAACTATCGTCAGATCCAAGGAGCTATCAGTGCAAGAAAATGGACGATCAGGCATCTCGCCGCATAGCCCTGTAGTCTAACCAGAACTTGAACTGGAAATGGAATTGGAGCATATGAGGAACTGGATTGGAAATCTGTTTCTCACGTTCAGCGCTTCAAGGTCATTCGCGATACCCCTGTTTGTAGTGTTGCTCCCCGGTGAACTGGCTCTTGTGGTCACTGTCCACCACAAATGGGTGCCTTATTGGGGACACCCAAAACTGAAAAGTACAATGAAACTGGGTCCGGGAATGGACTTAGGTATGGTATTGCAAGTATGCAGGGGTGGCGTGTTTCCATGGAAGATGCACATTGCGCTATTACACAACTTCCGGGAAACCTGAAGGACTGGTCTTTCTTTGCCGTGTTCGATGGACATGCTGGGGCACTGGTGTCTGCTATGTGCGCAACTGAGTTGCTGAAGGTGATTTTGAGTAACAAGGATAATCTGACACCATTTTTTAAACTTACGAGTATTGCCATTTGATTTATCGTTGTAGTTAGTCGAAGAGTCATGTGTAACGATTGCGGGTTGTCCTTTCTATCGAAGCAGACATTTCAAACGTCCAATTTGGATATCAAAACAGTCACATTAATTCCCATAGAATTTGTATGTGATGCTACTAGTATTAATAGCTCTCCAACCGAAATTTGGAATGGTTGGACTATCTTGTAGATATCCGGGACTGCCTTGGACGACTTGAAGATTAATGTCAAAATAACAGTGTTTAATTTTCCCAATAAGCGGCATTTAATCAAATGTCGTTGTCAGGATATCTTTCTGATTGTAAACGCTTATGACTTCCAAATTTAGGTGACTCTGAACACCGCATAGACAGTGACGTTCTTGCGTTTCAGATTTCTCCTCCTCCTCGGTTGCTCTCATTTGAAATTCTTAATCAAAAATGGCCGAAGCTGTCTTACAAACGGATTACAGCTCGGCACCTCATGAGTTCCCTTGCCTTTCTAGTGTCGAAGCTCCCGATCCAAGATGCTTTCCTGTGCATTTTGTCATAAAGTAATGAGGCCTTACTGAAACAGACTTCAACCGTTCTGGTAACTTTTCACGGTAAGGTTTTAGCAAAATATAGCCCAATAGCGCGAGGTAGCTGTGGTAAAACTGATGAAAACTGATAAGATATTGCAAGTAAAATTCAATCCAGAACAATAAACTACGGTCAGTTTAATCTTAGTTTTACAACTAACTAAAACGCACTACACACACTTCAAAACAATTGACGTGAAATTCAATAGCCTACAAACCGCTAGTTCATATACTGAAAATCCGAACTGCATCGTCGTGCTCCCGACGTGTTCATCATCTGACTAGCCATTATTCACGATGATACAAGCATCCTGCTAGAGATGACCAGCAGCGTGTCGATGTTTTGCTGCTCTTGTGAACCCGTTAGATTGGCTTTGTTCGTCGGGATTCGATGCGTGCTGTAGCCGACCGAGGAGCACATCTTGGTATATGCATGGAAAGTGAATGGTGGTGGTTCGTAAAACCGCTTCTGTCTAAAGTAACGGTATTTCAAGATAAAACGAGGATTGATACTCTATGTTGCGTAGAATGTACAGTCACACGTAACGGTACTAATAGCAACAGATGACAAAAATGAAAATCAGGAACTGGGGTGATATATTTTAATCATCTACTAGTTATTGCCAGCCGGGGGAAAGTGAAGAGAAGGGTTTTTTATAAAGTGCTATTTAAATCTGATGTGATAAAAACGAGGGCTTATTTGCATTTTTTCCCGGGAGGATGGCAATGTTAAAAACTTGCCTGTTTGGCTGAATCATCCGAGGAGCATTTTAGCTGGGTGTGCGTCAATCCAGTTACCGCGACGTCTGCAACTGCGAGTCCTTAGTTATCATTTAGTCTTTCAATGGGATTGGAATTAGAGTCGACCATTCGACTGCTAAAGTCGAGAAAATAGGCCGGTCACGATGAGCTCCCTCCAGTTATTTTCGAACCGGCTGGATGGGGGCTGGTAAAAGTACATACCTATTTGCTCCGTGATACTTGGAAAGAGGAACGTATTCCGTCATCATGGAGTCAGTCACCGATTGTACCCATCTTCGAGAGGGGCACACGAACTGACTTTAGCAATCGAGAGAATGGTTTAATTCCAATAATTACTAAGGTGTTAGTTTCCATAATGATGCGCTGTTCGACGCCGATTCCCGAGAGTAATATCCGCGAACAGCAGGCCGGATTTCGTCCAGGTCGAGGTTGCATCGATCAGATCTTCACTCTTCGCCAAATCTTCGAAACGCGCCACACGCACCGGCGCCCTACGATCGTGGTCTTCCTCAATGTGAAGTTGCTTTCGGATCACTGGATCAGACAGCACTATTCAGTGCCCTCCGCCGAAGGGTATGCTAACGAAGTTCGTGAACCTGTTGCGAGCATTGTACGTGCATACCTGTGGTAGCGTGAGGGTATAAGGTGAACTATCAAATTCATTCCCATCGGTAGCGGTGTTCGACAAAGGTGTCTCATGGCTCCATTACTGCTCAGCTTCGTCATGGACGAGGTAGTGGAGGGTGCTTTAGGAGGTCCCAGGATATAGGCGTCCAACTGGCAAATGGGAGCTTTGACATAGACTAGGCAGACAATCTTGTATCTGTTTGAATGTACGGGACATGTGCAACGTGCATTAAATGGACTTGAGGGGGCTATAGCTCCGTTCGGCATGTGCTTTGCATCTCCAAAACGACAGTGGTACCGAATTTGAGGCCCCACGGAGAGGAAATAGCAATTGTCCATCTGGCTGGCAGCTTGACCAGAGCTGATAGCATGGCCGTAGATATCAGGACGTATAGCGAAGGCTCGAGTGGGGCACGCTGGACTCAAACACTTGTGACATCGGCCCAATATTTCACAGAAGTTGAAAGGTCATGTATACGATGCGATAGTGCGTTCTCTCCTGTTATTTGTTTCGTAGACAAGGACTTTCCGTGTCCATCGCTCAGAGGTATTCTCCCATCGACGTCTACATAGTAATGCTAATCATCATCACCATCATCATTCAACAAAACTGGCCCCACTGACAGTGCCTTTTCACTGTCCAAGAGGAGCGTTGTGAATTTACATAGGCAGGGAAAGATAAGAATGCTGCGCTAGTCAACATACGAAACATAGTCCAACTGTACAAACACTTCCAATCCTTCTGTTTCGACAGAAATGGCAGCACTGTTCACGAGTCGCTGCCATATCCTTCAGTGTCTCCAGCCAGCTAGTTGATGGGTCTCTGACCCCGACCACGAAGACATGAAACACCCATTTTACCTAAGTTCGCTGTGCATTTTCTAATTTTACGTTGGCATGTCATTCGCTGATCTACATATGACTTCTTCCACTCCGTGGGAGGAATACAAAATAGGGCACGGGATAGTAGACGAGTGTTCGACTTACGCAACAGGTAACTCAGCCAGCGTACTCTTCCAAGTTTCATACGCCGATATGAGGTATTCTCAGAATTGGCACCAGGCCTTAGACTGCTGCCCTCCGCATTACCCACCCGATCAATCCATCCAATCCTAGCGATATTAATTGGACATTGGTTATCGAAAACCTCAAAGCGGCGACATTCATTCTCCATGTCTCGCAACCGTACAACAGAACTGAGCGCACTGCGGCACAGTACACACGACCTTTCAACTTCAGTGAAATATCAGACCGACGCCACAAGTGCAAAGCACCTGCGAAACTGAGCAGCTGTCTTCGGGAGTCTATCTAGTACGCGTTGTGCATGGTCCGCAGACTCGAAAAGGCACACATCGGGGAATCAGTGTTACCTTTCAGTCCGCGAATTTCGGTGAGGGTAATAGGTTCTTGTTGAATTTTTGCGTGCATAGTGGAAGCTTGAAGACGAGTATGCATGTAGTCGTGTAATGTCATGATTGGTTGGAGAAACGAGCGCCCACCATGTTCCTGAGATTTAAAGTGACGAAACACAAGGTCCTAATAGGTCAGGTGTGATAATGAGCCGGGAGACGGCAGAGTCGAAAAATTTGCGAGCCGATTCATGATGGAACGCTGCACGAAACTAATAGAAGTTCACTAGCTCTTAAGTACAAGAGGGCAACCGTATGGTAGGTGCATCATCATCGTCATCATCACACCTGACCTAATGAGACCTTACGTGGTTCTATGCCACTTCAAGTGTCAAGACTAAAATTGCCGTCCCCCAGGTGAATGGGCCGTAGCAGCTCTGGGGCATGCCTCCTCCAGTACACACATGAGTGGTGCATATATAAAGAAGCCACGCTTTATTGATCGTGAAACTAAACTTTTCCTTCAGATCCATGAGGTATGGCACCCTGTGGCCACTTAGATGTTACAGCTCACGATTACCGTAGTTCGACGAGTTTGGTTTGATCGAAAACAACTATTTTGCGAACTGCTACTTTTTGAGAATACAATTACATATATATATATATATATATGCTATCGAAACTGCACTTGCATTAATTGAACGTTGTCTCCAGAATATCCAGTGATCGGCTATTTGGTGGACATGAGACTAACTACACGCAAATCAGTAGTCCGCTTGTTCTTTCTTTACTTTATCCAGCCTCCGAAACGCAGAACCCACCAAGGCGACAACGTAGGTTTGGCCTATGCAGTTTCCTAGTGCGCAACTGAATTTCAAAACCCGATTTATATTAGTTATAAAATCATTCACTGCTCATTTGATGACAGAAAATAAGTTTTCGAACATTGGCATCTGGATTGCCAGGAAGTTACTACACGTTTGCCCTCAAAATCATTGCGGTATCAGATAGATAATAACGAATAAATAATAAACGGTTGTTTTCTTCTCCCAAAAGCTAACGAATCCTGAATCAGGCATTGTCTGATAACGTTTGGGGTGATAGTAGGAGATAATTCTCCACGTTTATCACGAATTTCACAAGTTAGAATGCCTTTGGTTTCAATCCATTTATATGGTTGTCTATATTTATTTATTACGAAACCGTAGCTTTGGGCAAAAACAGTGCCGCCTTTATGGCGTCAAAATGTTCAATTTCAGTGCTTTTTGAGCAGAAATCGCTCTTCTTCCCGGTGTAGAAGAGGCCATGTAGAGATTTTCAGATGATTTGTCTGTGGGGAATAAGAAGCCCACAGCGGACTTAGTTAAAATAGATGCTTCACCTCTTCGTGTTTGGAGATCAAAAGATACCTCGACCAATCACTAAAGATGCTGAAGAATATGACAGCGAACCGTGAGCAGTAGCGGTCGTGTTGCCACTTTCTGTTGAATCAGAATGATTGCAAAAATATGTTTCTACACACTACCGTATACTGTATACAATTATGCCACACCGTGTTGGCTAGGGTGTGCTTTCTTTTCCTTACCTATGCAAATCTATTCCCTGTCCACTTAGTACAATCATTCTTTCCGTTAAGTGTACCTTGGTAAGAACGACAACGGTCAATTGGTCGCGCCCTGCTGTTTAAAAATGTTTGATGATAACGATATTGATGATGAGTCCCAGACCACGTTTTTGTGAGCGTTGGCGTACTACGTGCTCGTCAGCAAAATATGTCGACTATCAAACTCTTGGTTAAAAACAGCACGCACGGTTTTTTTGTCGTGCTTGGTGCATTGTTCATATCTATTTAAACGTGAAGCACTTTATATCTATTCGCTTTATGTATATGGTTACAGGTTATTTAATGTTCTCTATCTAGTTTAATGAAGAAGTAGTATTGGCAAAGACTTTAATAGCAGAAGCAAGGAAATGGTCTCCATGTTTTAGTGTAATGAACGTCCTGCTTCCAAAGTGCACTGTTGCTGATTTTTTCTCGCACTAGGCATAATAACGATGATGCTACTCACTTTATCGTATTGGACAGTGTAACACAAAATAGCACATTTTTTAAGTGCTTGCAATGTGACATTTCTTCGCCGCAGCTGCGAAAGTGATTGCCATTCCTATCTCGTTGCTGCGTTGTGACGAAGGCAACATGGCAGTTTAGCGGAGCGCACTCAAGCTTCCTTGAGTTCGATGCTCACAGCGATACTGATTTTGGACCCCATTGCTGAATGGCTTGCTAAAACTCAACAGTGATTACTACCAAATCTTGGTTAACGCAGATTTTCGTTATTGTTAAAGAAATTTCCGTAGGCTGTTCACGGAGGCATATTTTCGGTGGCTGTAATGAGTGAAGGAATGAATTGTGATTTTGTTATCCTCTGTGATTCTAGTCCATGATAAGTCCTCAACGATGTCTCTATGTAGATTTTTACACATTGCTTTCCATGTCTAGGTGACTTTACCGTGGAGACCAAGTTGTCATGCACTCAACTATTCCAAGTTGAGGGTTGATCTGAGTTAGCAGCTCAGTCGTAAAAACGAGTGGAAGAATAATTGATCCAAGTAGATGGGCGCCCACTCAGCTGTACCCCAGCTGCCTTGCGGGTCAGGTTCTTGTTCAGAAGACCGAAAGGCTCGATGTTGAGGAACCCGTAATCGTTCTTCTGCTTAGCGGCTGGACTCCTAGTCAGTACCGTCCGTTATTCCCCATGAAGTTGCCGCTACAAATGAAATTTCCATACGTGCTCGTTGCGTCGGCGCCAGGATAATCAGGACCGCGCTGCCATTGCATCGAGCGGCAAGTGGGGTGGGTTAAGTGATAAGCTATACTACTGCTCAGAGTTCCTTCTCTTTTATTCAACCTCTTCTGTCTCCAACCCAATCTGGTTTGCCCTTCTGCACTCCAAATATCTCATTGTTGGATTTACAACGCCCGATACTCCCAACGGGTTTATTGTCAAGTAGTTTAGGAGGTGAGTTTTCAGTTGTTAGCTCACATTTTCTCAAGCCTTGCGTTCAGCCTCTGCATTCGGTTCCTCAATGCGCGCACTTTTAATGCAGTTGGTCAACAGGCCGTTGTCTTGGCCTGACAGTGGACTGACTTCACTTTCGATCTGATGTCTGCTGTGTGATTAGAAAACACGAATTCAGGATTCGAGTAGAGATAAGGAGCTAGAGAGAGTAGAGTAGAGTAGAGTAGAGTAGAGTAGATGTAGAGTAATTCAACTAACTGCTCCAAACTTCTCGTCAAGATATTTTCGTCGCACTTCAGGGGACGAAGCAGCTCAACCTGTGGTTTTCAACGTCCGTTGTAGGAATTTAGTCGTTGGGGTGAGAAGGCTTGAAGCAGACCCTTCTAGAACTTGATCCCAGTCAACAGTGCGCTTGTGATGTGCCATGGAGACTGCAGGCATTCAGGTCCGGCGTCCGAAAGTGATAGTAGTGTTAAACGCAGTTTATTGCCACTTTCCGGCATACGCTCCAACCAGACTTGCAGCACTGACATGGAGAAAGGACGAGTTTTAACATAACCTTCGGTCCACTTCGGTGTTCGACGAGGGCCAAACGCTCTGACATTGTTAGTGGGTTAGCAGGGTAGACTTCAATGCACAAGGTTTGAAAACTAGTGCATCGGAGTTCCTGTTTAGGCAGGGCGATGCGCCTCTGCCTGCACAGCGAACATGACAACGGGAGATAGGAGCGTCTCCGAATTCTGTGCAGATAATCATTATCCCTGTCTCAGTACGAATTTCCGACACAGTTCGTGTTCGCACTCGACATGGGGCGTTTCTAACTCGACAGTGTGCTTTAGCAGTCAGATTGACATATCACAGTAACCTACCGTTGGTCGCGGTTCTGGTTCCATAACTGTAGATCGTACTGGACCATGTACGTCGAATCGGACCATGCCGTTAGTTTTATGCAGGATTTTTGCTGCAGTGAATAGCCCATCCGACACCAGGCCAACAACCCGATTGGCTGCATCGAACGTTTGTCTGGATTCGCTGTTCGAACAGCTACGAAACAGAAAACTATCCGAAGGACTAGGAACTTCGACGAGCGGCAATGGTAGACGATCATGGACCAAATTAAGCAGGCATGCATTTGGCAGCAATTTCGCCTGCGGTGCAGACCTAGCATTCATTTCAAAAGCACTAGATCTCGCAAGCGTCGCTAAGTCTAATGGAGCAAAAGAAACGCGGAGACTCCCTGAACTGCAGAAATGAATAAGATGCGCGGCGGTTGCAACGTCAGTTGACGTAAAATAAGCCTTAGGAATGACCGCGACGACGCCCCGGCTGAACGCGCGAAGGGGCCGGGCCGGCGGCGGTCGAACCGAACTCCGCGAAAGCTGGTGGGTTAAGGTAGCCGAGAGAGGAAGTGGCGTCCGCTTCAGGGTAACAGTCAAAGGAACTTTTAAGCTTATACGCGACAGCGGGTGGGCGGCGAACTTCGGTTAGTGAAGTCGATTGTGATCGGGACAATGAGAGCTCCATCCATGAGGACAGGAATGACTGGACCGTTTGGGCAGAGCATTTCAAGGATCAAGTTGTACTGGCCATACGCTAATTCGTTATCTAGTCCGACGCGCGTTGGAGCTGTTGAATTCTTGGGAGGTGTCACTTGATCACCAACGGAAGTGGAAGTGGAGTCGAATATTCGGCCTCTGCCGTCCGACGACCTTCCCCAGTTCTTTTCAAATTGAGTTGGAGTAGTGACTGATGAAATCACTTACTTCTTGCTTCGCCGATATTCATCTCTCTCC
>LUCM01008198.1:0-30833 GCA_008360955.1 Fasciolopsis buskii | reverse complement strand
GTCAAAAGTGTCTTCCGCAGGTATTCTTTTTGCTCGAGTTATGAGGCAACTAATTAGATTTTCCTTCACACCAAAAGCTAAAGAGCTGTGTAAGTGGATTTACTGTCCACTCTACATGGTTTTTCTATGCATTGACTACCGAAATCAGCCATCATCTCGACGACTAAACAGTACGTCCAGAAATGTTATTTAATTGTTCGACCCCATCGCCGTTGTGACGGGGTTGAGTACACAAAAAGTGCCATCCACATAACGTTTGTATAAATAAAGGGTGCAAATTGACGACTCGAGTGGACCATTTTCCAAACTTGTCATAAAGATATCGGGCAGTAATGGACCGAGTGGAGACCCCATTGCTGCGGCGTCCTTTTGACCGGTAAATTTGATTGGTAGATTTAAAGTGTCATGTCTTGAGCACTGCGAAGGCTATCGCGATCCATCTTCACAATTCTCTACGGTGCGCTCAAAAACAATTTGTGGTTGTGCTTCAACTCCTTTGGCCCACTCTCCATTCCAGTGAGAACTCTAGACCAGACAATAATTGAAACAACACGTTCATACTTTTTTCGAGTTATACATAGAACACCATAAATCCTCTCCCACATATAGTTTTTAAGTTGTAATGTAACGGCATGAGTTCGAATAACTGAAAACGAGCTTGTTCGCCAAATTGTTTTGTGAACGTGCTCAGTGGGGAATATTCAAACAAAAGTGAACGTGATGCGACAAGCTACCAATTAGTATCCCCCTCTCCAAGGCCAACAATCAGCGGAACTGCGCCGAATCCAAAGAAGGACACAAACAGCTGCTTTATCTACTAAATCGGCACGAAGGTGAATCGGTTGAAAGTACCGAGGAGTACTACTTCAAACGAGATTAGCACAGTAAGTATCGCGTTTTTTACGCATGGACATCATTTTACTTCCCACCCACGTTGAGTGACTGCGCTACTATTTTCTAACGCTTGGATTACAGTACGTCTGTCCGCTGCTGTTACTCTGAGGAATTTATCCTACGGCATAAATTTCATATTGTGCACCTTCTCCATAGTTGTTAATTTCTATCACCCGAAACATCTTTTTTGCCCGATGTAGCCGAGGCTGGCTAGCTACCACTAAGCAAAATGACTGTTCCACTTATTACCAGCGCTAATATCTCTCGTTTGACTGGGAAAATGGTTGACCTATCGCACACAATTAGCGGAACAAGTTCGTTGCAAACATGCAAAAATTCTGGTTGGACGGTGAGTTGGACGACTCCATCGTGACTACTGACGGGTTGGATCGGTCATTCGCTCCATTGTTCCTCATTCGAATGACAGTCTTCATCTGGTCCCGGGAATTTTTAACCTTCTCTATTTATTTCCGATTCTGCATTCGGCCTAACGGATTTACGCTCCTCACATGCAAATCCTGACAGTCTCCCCTCTAACCAATCCAATGCATTTTCCCGTCAAGCGTCGTGCTGCTATCTCCGCTAGTAATCACTGTGTCTTTGGTGTGAAACCAGAAATTTATTCTCATCTTGCTCACAATGCCTTTATTCGATCAAAGCAGATAAAGGTTCCTCTGCAGAACTCCCCTCCACAAACATTTCGCGTTCCCAAATTTCTCTTGATATAGTTTCCTCCCGGTTTTCACTCTGTTCCTCATTTTCTAAATTCCTGCAACTTTTTACCCTCGCCCGTAATTTTTTCTTTGAATTTCACGCATGATAGAGGGACTCGATCGATGACCAAGAATATTAACGCAATTCCAATATCGTCAAAGCAGTTGCACAGCTTGTGTGATGAGGAAACTCGGGGGAGTTGGTTGGGTTTCGAACCGGTTGTGGATGCGCCATCAAATCCCCACTCTCCAATAGTTGCTAGAACACCATTTTGCTTTCCGAAGGTCAACGATGACCTTGGTCTTGGACATTCCGCCTACCCTTGACTAAGTCAACAGGATTGCTCTAAGGCATCATTTGCTGAGACGTGGTGCACTTTGAAGCTTTTTGGACAATTAGAGTAGCTGCCAGAACAAACAACTTTCTATTCGGACATGTGGTTCTGTCCTCCTTTGAAGGACGCAGAATTTCCGCCAAACTCGTAAAGCCAACCGCAATGTGTGTCAATTTACTCCTGCTAGTATATGTAAACCCATAAAGATATTCGAACAATGATAAGTTTCAATATCAAACCAGAGCAGAATCCGAGTGGCCCTAAGCATGGATTTTCATACACGCTTGGTCAACGGTAATCTTACTGCTGTATAGCTTCAGTTGCTTTTATTGTTCTATCAAAGACAGCACATATACCTTTATGCGACAAACTCGGTCGCACTGCAACGCCGATTTCGTTGATTCAAGAAGTTAAGTAGATAATGAGTTAATTTTCCCTAATGTAACGTTCAAGTAGCAAGACTTAAATGTGTTTTCATCCAATCAAATTACTGAATGCGCCTGGTCCATCCGCAATGCAATACGTCAAGCTTCAGATGGCGACCCGAGCAATCCATTGGTTAATCAGTCTTACTGAGGAGAAGAGCAGGACGAAATGGTACGATAAACTTGGCAGACAAAAGATATGCTAACGTGGCGTACGGCGCGCGTCCGTTTAAACCAAATTCATTTGAACCCATTTAGCAACCCACTAATTCCAAAAGAGAATGATTTCGGGAAAAATTTCATAACTGTTAGGTGCAAACCACGATAGAAATCCAAATGAAATCGGTTTTGGGTCGATGTGAGGTAGTCTGAGTAGTAGGACACTTAGACTTGTTCTCAACACGTGAATCCTACAGGGACACCCTTATGCACAATAATAATCCTTCTCACATTTTGTGCACCGATGGGAACGAAAAAATCCGGTCGGGTTTCCAAGTTTAGAAAAAAAAACAACGCAATAAAAGTCTACGGTAAATAGAGACCGGGAAAGGTGTATGAACAGTCGACAGAATGGTTTAGCCTTATGACAGTTTGTTATCCAGCTAGAACACAAAACGCTCACGTGAGCTGGTAGACGGAGAGGCCAGGTGTAAAAACCATGGCAACGCATATCCGAAAATACGCATGTACGCAAACACGTACGCCTATCTCGCACTGAAGCACAGTCTGGACTCACCCCGAACTACACAATACGGATCGGAGGAACCACGTCCGATAACCGATTTGTCTCCGACTTTCAAATTCCGAGCGGCCATAACATGGATGCGAAGTACACCCTGCAACAAAGGGTAAACAATACGGATATAGACAGGTCGTAGGAAATTACAAAAGGCACGTGAATTACGAAACATACGGTCCTGCACGATATAAATAACAACCAAAATGAAATCCTTATACAAGCAGTACGACAATCACTTGAAGGAAATTCTCATATCATTAGGTTTAACAAGACGAAACACAAGCAGAATTCTCTGGGATGGTAGTAAAAAAACGGGAATCATGAGACGCGGATGTCCATTCAATAGCCTCATTCAATAAGGTACCGGATATCGACTTTTTTCAATTGGGTTTATCGGAATGTGACGTCGATTTCGTAAAGAGTGCGTCCGCGGCAAATCACACGTAGGCTATCATCAACACAGAGCTTAAGGTACTTGAATTATATATTAGGGAACTCAACGGTTTGAGCCAACTATACACAGCACACCGGGTTCAGTCTGCTACGTGATATTATTCACCTTTCATCTGTTCGTGCATATACCACAAATTTTCATCAATCATTGTACCCCGCACCAGAGGGCACCGCAGACCCACGATGCGCAAACGAAGCAGCGATACAGTTGATCTGTTCCTCACACTGCATCATGTTGAGACGTGCTCGCACAGGTCCTATGATTACAGGAATGTTTTGATTGCAAAACTTGCCTTGAGAAAGACTAACCACGGTAGTGGAAACGTTGGCGCATCACATCTACCAACAACGTTGTGTTATTAAAATTATACCATTCACAATTAATGTTTTGTTATTAAACGGCCCATAAAAGTCACTTAAGGTATTCTTCATTTTCTAGTGATTAATCATAAACCAACTTGATGAATAAAAACCATGGAAGTACTGTACGGCTTTCCCACTGTTCTTGGGAATCATCATCCGCCAACTGGAAGTGCGACGTGAACTCGTAACAAAAGGTTGTGAACAGAACGTTACAGCCACTAGGCCACCAGCTTTGGCCCTCGACAGCTTAGCGAACATAACCGCTACGCGATATACCACCTTTATAAGTCAGTGGCATAGTCAAACTGCAGATTAACGCTTGCCAAGAGACCGAATCCGAAATGGGCAAAGACAAGGATTGAAGACATTACAGAGAATGATGTTCACCTTTGCTGTTTGACAGTTTTTAGCAGAAGACTAAATGTGATTTCCTAAGGAATTAGGCACTGGTTTTGTATGGTTATTCATTTAAAGTGTACACAATGTTCGGTGTAGTTCACCAAGCACTAACTGGGCGCCAATGAGCTTCATTATCGATTAATGGTGCAACTGAAAGTACATTGAAATATCAGTCATAATCCTGTCCAAATCGTGACCGACCGATCGATGCGGATTCGAAATATGCGACCATCAGCATTGAGGCACACAGATGATTCAGCCCGCTCATTGCCCACTGATATTTTGCCAATTGGTTCTTCCTCGCATTTTGGTCTGAGATTTTGCACGCTCTGTAACTGCGGTGTCTCATCACTTGTTTGTTTCTGTGTGCTGTTTTGCATGCCGTTTCAACTGCTCTTACCATACAGCTTTTCTCGGCTAGATTTCACTTTAAGTAGTCTAAAGTGAATGATAGTTCTCAGCAAGAGGATTCATCGAAATTTTCTAGGTGATTGAACAAACAGTCTCAAAGCTCATTAAGAACCCAAAGGAAGCGCTGTGCAGCTGTTTCACGTTTGCTAGGGATTATCAGCAATGCACTTCCATCAAGCCCGGAAAGGGAGGCAAAACCGGGACTGAGTCGAAAGCTTTAACCAGGAAGCCCTTAAAGGTTCATCAAATATCAACAGCATAATGGTGGCTCGTTATCAGATCTGATCTATTGGGGCCACATGCGGTTCCATATCACTCTATGTTTCATGATCACGGCTCCCCGTTCCCCATCTGCCATATAGCGAATGTCCAAGGGGCCAGGTGCATGACCCTTCCACTACATCCATGATCCAAGCACGTCGTAAAAAAAGGCAGTAGTGATGTCCGATAAACGGCTGAGAACCGCTGGCAATTCCTGACGAAGATGAAACATCGCATCCATAGTTTTTTTAGTGATTAAGATATTGATGCTACGCGGCGACTGATTTAGTCTGAACTGAGTTGTTGCACTCAAACTCCTTTTATCGGCAGCCTCCTTCGTTCACTATAGACTCTGTCCCACCCATACTCATGAAGACGGGAGCACGCAAATAGGAAGTTAGTGAAATATAAAACTAATTTCGGACATGCATGGTCCCATGCATGTCGGTCGGTCGGGCTAGACGAAATTCACTGTCGGAACCAAAATAACTAATTATACGATCAATGCACACAAGTTTTACCGGATTCACGACATCACTACCGATACTACTTACATGACGAGATGGAAGGCTTTGAAAACGTAATATTTACACAAGAAAAAATATTAAATGCGCTAAAGACCTTTGCGTCAGCGCAGTTGAACTCATCACAATGAGTGGTCACACTATTGAGTGAATAAGCCCATACCTGCGGCATTGGGTATTTCAAGCGTTGACAGTCCACATCGTCCACCAGCTGGATCGGGAGTCTATTGGGAAGCACAATCAACTGGTTGATGACATCACGAATCACACTATCCAGAGTTTGCCTACAAGATAAGATAAAGAAGGAGCGAGCAGTAGGCCACTCATCACTTTGACTACCGTGGGGAAATCGTTACACATCCCGCAGAGTTTAGACAACAGAGAAATGAACGTACCAAGGTAAGCTAACATACACATTAAAATGGACTACGGAGAACCGAAACTAGATTCGAGATTAATCAGAGAGAGGGAGCTGGGTGTTGCATCATTATCGTTTAGCGTTAAACAGCAAGGCAAGCCTCGCTGACCGTTGTCTTCTCCCTAGAGTTACATGCATCTACCAGACCAGTGAATACTCAAGGGGAACAGGGAGTGGACCAACACGTGTGAGGGAAGGACAAGAATGCTGTTGTGCCTAACACAAAGAACAGTTCAACTGCACAAACGCATTGTTTCAATCATTCCGATTTGATAGAAAATGACAATACGATCGCCACTGTACACAGTTCACATCCTTCAGTGTCTCCAGCCAGCTAGTTGACGAGTCTTTCGGATCCCAACCACGAAGACGTGGGACACCCACTTTGCCTAAGTTCGTTGTGCATTTTCTCATTCCATGTTTCCACGTCATCTGTTGACCTCCGCATGGCATCTTCCAATCCTTGGGATGAGCACAAAATAGGACATGATATAGTAGACGAGTGTTCGTCATACGCAACACGTGACCCAACCAGCGTAGTCTAATAGGTTTCATATGCCGAAATAAGGTGTTCTCAGAATTAGCACCTAGTACTAGATTCCTCACCTCTACATTACTCAATCGGTCACTCCATCCAATCCTAGCGATACTACGTAGACATCGGTCGTCGAAATACCTTCCAAAGCCGAGAAACACTCTCCGAGCACGCCATACTCCATGTCTCCACAACCGTACGACTAGAACTGACCATTGCTGCAAAGTAATCACACTCGTCACATATCAAGACGACTCCAAGACGCTTCGAATCCCCGTAGTACCGCTCGGCCTTCGATACTACGCGTACCTCCACCAGTCCGTACCTGTCGTGCTATCATCTCTTGGCACGCAGCTATCAGGTAAGTGAAACGGTCCAAAAATCGATTGGTCCTCTCCAATCCAGTATCAAGTTATACGACACTAGGCTGTACGTCCAGTAACGGAATCACACTTTGAAGGTTTAAATACATGCATACATCGGCTAACAGGCATCGAGAATCGCCGTCTAAGTGCACTGCTATGCATGTCCACAGATTACCGAACAGGCACACGAAGTCTCCTCTGCGTAATCTAGCGATCGCACAGCCTGCCACTCCGGTTTCCCAGTTATCGAATCTTCTACACCCTGAACCTCCCTAAAGCCATTTTCATCATACTCGTCCATCGACGAATTATGCACCCAAGATGCGCGAGATGGGGAAACCTTGTCGAAACAGCACTAGTTGCTGTCCCACATCATTTAAGATCACCGTCTATCTTGAGGTGGCCATCGGCGATACAAAATTAACAGATGCCGCAGCAAGGTCCACCGAAAATTCGCTAGCATAACACTTCGGTGGAGTACATTGAAAGAACGCTAGCTCGGTTCGACTGAATTCGAAACGTGCCTTTTAGGTTCGACCAAAAGCTGCGAATTGTAGATGTTGGTCAGTGTGTGTACCGTGTTTGAGTCAACTGCCGAAGGTGAATACCTGGTCGATCGCAACCCTGACCTGGAGAATCCGGCCTGCTACAGTCATCCGTGTGACCCTTTTCGACGTATGGGCTGAAATGTGATTCACCCAGGATTAATAAAGATGCCTTGTTCCAAATTTCACGAGTCGAGGAGGTTATACTGATTTCATCAGATATCTCCTCCACCATTTGAACCGGAGGTGCCGGGAAGTTCGTCAGGACCGAAGTCAACCATGTCAGACTCTACTATTCCACTTCCACTCCGTTGGGGAATCAAACAGATACCCTTCACTGAATCACCCACTTCGCAGACATCGCTCTAAATACGTCCAGCCCGCGACCAACTAAACCTGAAGCTCGATAAGCTTCTCATGCCCAACGCACGTAGTCTTTGTCTTCCTACCATAAATGGGCTTCTCCATTTCTATAGCCACAATTTCATTAACCGAAGCTACACGTCACATCAGTGGTCGCGTATAGCCTAAGGAAGCCTTTCGACCTTTTACCTGAAGTAGCTGCCAATTCCATCTCTCGCTACCACACCTGAACCCTAGCCATTATTCACACGCTCATTATTAAGGTCGCTATCGTCAGTTGACAACCCCCCGCAGCTTGTCCAGATGCATCATCATTAACCTCCTTTAACAACTCACGAGAGCTGGGGTTTTTGTTCCATTCGGCCCAGTTACCCTTGCGAGATCTAGTGTCTTTGGTGAGCCCTAGAAATAGGACATTCTGCTAAGTGCATCACCTGTTTCATTTGTTTCCACTGCTAGTCTTCATTGTTGCTCGTCAAGTTTCTTAGTTCCTCGGATAGTTTCTGTCCATAGCTGTTTCGAGGAGCCGAATCACATAGATGTTATACGGCTAAGCTGGCTTGTGGCCTGCGTTGATGGCCATTGGGCTGAATCAAACATTTCACTGAAACTAACGAAAGGACTGATTCGATTTACGTAGTGTAGTGATCCACACTTCTAGACAGAACCAAGCCAGCGGTAGTTTACTATACTGTGGTCGATCTGACTCGGACTAACTGTCGAGTGAGAGCGTCATTCGTTGTGCGACGCGAACTGTAAACGACTGTCCGCACAAAATTATGGAAGTGTTTCCCCGTTATCTGTTCGCTGAGCACACAGGGCGCACCGCTCACCTAAACAGGATTCCGACACACTAAGTTTTCCAACTTGTGCATTAAAATCACCTGCTACCTACACAATGTCAGTGCCTTTGCTCTTCCGAACAAGTGATAGGTTCGTTGCAAAACTCATTTTTTTGCATGTCACCACTGCAGTCTGTTGGGGCGGGTACGAAAATGACAAACAAGCTAAACTTAACATAACTATCTTCTCGGACGCCGACTGATCTCTGCAATCTCACGGTGCGCAAGCGACTGTTAACCAGGATCCAGTCTAAAAGGGACGCCTCAGCCTTCTTACTTAACACTATTCCTGCACCGCGCTAACCACAGCTTGAGCTGTTTTGTCCTCTGAGGTATGCAGGAAATATCTTCATGAGATATTAGGCACAGTTAGTTGCATCACACTGCTCGAATCCTGAAGTTGTGTTTCACTCACGCAGCAGACATCAATCGAAAGTGAGTCAGTCCATTGTCAGAGCTGAACACGCCTGTTCACCAGTCTGCATGAGTGCGCACATTCAAAAAACCGAGAGTGAGACGTTGACGAGGTTTGAGAAGACGTGAACTAGCAAATTAAAAACCACTTACTACATTACTTGACAATGGATCGTTGCGAGTTTCGGGCGTATTATCAGTGGGGACATTATGGGTAGGCAGAGAGCCGGCAGGGAGATTTCGTTAGTGACGGGGGAGACAGGATGAATAGAAGAGAGGTAACTCTGAACAGTAGCATACTTATCACTACCCCCTTCGTTCGACGCAATGGACAGCGCAGTCCTGATTATCCCGTGCGACGACCGATGTAGTATGGAATTATCTGTAGACGCGCAACCCATGTGGATTGATGGACTGGTACTACTAGAGAGTCCTGTCGCTAAGCATAGTCTACTTCGCAGTTTTGATGCCAGTAAAGTGACACTCAAAAGATTACCGTGTGAAGAATAAAGGGTATATTGTCATATTTTTGCTATGGATGTTTTACGTCAAAGGGAGTCATTTTGCACCTCCAATTTCTTTTTCACTTATTATCATTGCATTCATATATCAATTTATATGAATTTAATATATAGGTCAAATCTGTAGAGCTAGCTGCATCTGGACCATGATGAAAGAGAAAAACAAAACAAGAATCAGAAGAGATATCTGTGTGGGGTTCACCAAAGATGTCAACTCTTCCAGACTCCTAACCTGTATCACCGATCGCCTGCCGTAATCCGTAATTCTCTTGCGTTGCGCCACTTTGGCACTCAAACAGAATTGGCGTTTGTCTGAGGGGACCCACCTTCACCTTCAATTAAAAAGATTTGATCTGTAAGACGGCAAGACAAACCATGGCGTCCCCAAACCGATGAAAAACGAGCACTGGTAGTCCAAGTCACATATCTTTTGATTATTTGTTATCAGGGACCTAAAGCTCCCCCGAAAGTCCGAGCCGGAAAATTCGGTTCATACGACAGTGATCATGTACAATGTCTCGAAAGCAAACAAAAGGGCGCGGGGATATTGAATGCCAGGCCGTACTCGCCATGTCACAGGGCCACCTGCATACTCTTTTGGTATGTTATAGAGAAAAAGCTCCCCAACCAAGAACTCAGTACTGCTGCTGCATGACTCGACCTTACTGGCGGCTAACCACGTAAATGACGGTCGTCCCCCTGTCTACAATCAGGCACTATGCAGCCCCATTTTTCACATAAACATTTTAAACCCAAATGGCAATGGAAATGGAAAGAAACCGAACAAATCAACCGGAGATTTACCGATTGTCAATGTGGATTGTGCCAACTTAAATGGGTTTAAAAATTCGTAGAATTCCGTAGAACAGCAGTATTTCCCTAAGGAACAAATCAGGGAAAATCAACCGTCACAATTTACAGGGATACGACCAATAGTAAACAAAAAACGCACGGAATTCCTTGGAGGAATACAGTGTAATTTGCTAACGATCCGATTTACCAAAGCACAAAATAAACGTGCACACTGTATTGCAGGAACCGTGACAAGCTCGCAAAATCCGTAAATGTGTCCCGAAAATCGGCATCGATTTTCTGCGAGAAATCAATGCAAACTATAGCCGGGTCAAAGAGGAACTCGTTTCGGTCTGGTATCTTTTCACTGGCAATTATTCCAACGCAAACGCGACACCGCCCACAGACTTCTAGTCGTCTTTCTTGACAAAAGAAACGCAGCCATCAATGTGATCATGTGGCTACTGAAGAATTAACCGTAAAGGGAAGTGAAACGGCGAGGGTTGTGCATTTCGAGACGGATTTTTCCCTACAGAGACGCCATAAGAATCCTAGTGCAGTTTAGGAGAATTGCATAATTATAACAGACTTGCGAATCGCCAAACACTCACGGGGCTATGCTAAGAGTGTCTCTCAGTGAGTGCGGTGAAATATCGGAGCATAGCAGAAAGAGCAATATCCCAATCACGACGGCGAATTGTAGAATGACAAACTTACTGTAGACCAGGCAATCCAAGAACGTTTCCCATATCAGTCAACGAGAACTGTATGTACTGGTGTGTTGAAAAACAAATAAGAGAAAACTTCATTGTTTACCCAATTAAGCAATCTCCACCTGTCATTCACAGAGTAAAATGTAACCGATTTGTCTACATGGAGGTTCATTCGTGAAAAAAAGTCAAAAGACCATACTCCTTGAAAACCGTTTCTATATCACTGTCTGTAGGTGACATTTTGAAAGTGGGAGACTGCAAAAGGAACTGGTTAAAGGATTTAAGCCTTTGTGGCCATCATTCTGGAGAAGGAAAACTTAAAAAACATCAAATTTGTGGTAAACAGCTTGAACACCCGATAGAACTACCTCTGGTCAGGTGTATTTAAGCGTGATATCAATAGCCCTAGGCTACTCTGAACACCTCTCACTGTAATCCTAGCAGGACGCTTTCCAT
Source organism: Fasciolopsis buskii (assembly GCA_008360955.1). NCBI lineage: Eukaryota > Metazoa > Platyhelminthes > Trematoda > Plagiorchiida > Fasciolidae > Fasciolopsis > Fasciolopsis buskii. Next base: position 19,352 of record LUCM01008198.1, on the reverse strand, counting down.
AGCCAAAATTGTCATATGCGTTCGGTATTCCATAGATAAGTGGACATTTAGATTATATACTGCATTAAGATGTGACAGAAACGAATAAAATTTCATCACGATCGACACTGTTATCATTCGGAGACGGCCTACACCAGAGTCCACACAGGGATTAGGCACTTATCACATATAAGGTTCATCACGCAAATCAGCTGATCACGAGAGAAAGACTGACACCTAAACCACAAAAGTACTTTTACCAGCGTCACGTGATATGATACTGCAAAAACTAAACGGATTATAGCGTTTGATTTTTCCAGACCAGAACAGCGTACGCACGCGTCCCGATCGAACAGTCAACCGATGATTCTGAACATCTTAAGGCAAAGCACCAGCATTCAGCAACGGTACATCGTATGGAGGTAAAACTGAAATAAAATCCCCGCGCTTACGCATTACAACCGAACAGAACATTCTTGGTGGTTCACATGAACCGTGAAACTCTCGAATTCGAGGTGGGATCAACAAATAGCATTGTAAGGAAAAAAGATCGATCCTTTTCTGATGCCGAAAACAATGACCAAATAAAAATGAACAGCGTTGCAAGTGTCAATAAAATAATTACTTCGATGCGGAAGCTGGGATGAAATATGACCAAAGAAACAATGCAGTATGCATGCAACTAACGAGGGGATCTCCTGTGAATGAATGGATTACATTCAAGCTCAACCACTTTCTAAACAAACTCCCTAGACTAAAAATTGATTTTATCGGATCTTACAAAAGGATACCCTGCCTTTTTGTGGCAAATCAGGGAAACGGGTTTCGCATATTGATGTTCGGCAACGACAGCGGTTCACATCACGACCTTTTGCTTTGCACATTTGAAGCTGAATTTGGATTAGCATAAGAGAAGTCTTCTATGACCCCCTTCAAGGGTCGGACTGATGTCTATTGATGTTTTCTTGAATAAATGCTAAAAATAACAAGCTTGTTTTGTAAATGATAGATTTGTGCTCCTGGTTCTTCGATATATGCCCACTAACAGTTCGTCCTAAACGCAGTTTTTGGTAACGTTCAGTCAACAAAGAAACAGTATTAGATCTCCCTCGTTGAAATTCTTATTTGTTGAATCGACAAGACTAGGTGCGGACGGAAGATGAACATCGCGTTAGGCTAATGACTATAACCATTAAAAGAGACCATTCAGAAACCTAGAAATGTGTCCACGATCTTAACATTGCTTCTGTGCTGACTCCCGCTATCCGGGCAATGTTGATAATCGCCAGTGCTTTTGAACCAGTAGATCCGTTTGCCGGTTATCCATCTTGACAGACCAAGATAACTGATAGCTTCATGATGTGACTTTCCTTATCTATATTTCAATTTAAAGCCAGATGATCTTCTTCATATGGAAATTCGACAAAACAGATATGCATCAGGACTGGAAAGCACAAGTTTATGAGTGTACTGATTTTCACTATGAATGCTCGGATTTATGCGTATGGATCACTAGTCTGCATCGCTTAGAAGTACAGCACAGCTTGTTCACATTGGAGTTTCCAAAGTGAAACAGCAGAACCTTGGGGCAAACAGTTTAATGTTAAGCAATTGTGCGGAATAGAGATGCAAACAAAATACACACTCCACGCGACGACGAGAACTCGTACATGAAGACTGCGAACTGGATAAGGCCAAGTTCTAAAAAATTAGTCGTTTATATTGCGTTGTCATCCTTAGCATACACGCTGGCTTCAGTGTATCACAAAGTCCGAGATCTTTCTTCAAAAGGACAACGCATCAACATATCGCTATTACACTATTCGGTGGCTTAAATTATGTTACGGGATCAATTTGCGATGATCACCGTGGACACCTGATCCACATTATTCGGATTACTTACGGCGGGAAGCCTTTTTCGCCATTGCTGTGATCTCCACGTAACAAGGGCATATTCATCCGCTTAATCCATAATAAATTTAAGTCGGAGACAGTGTGGTCACAGTTGATTTTCTTAGGACCAAAATGCGATAGATATAAAAAAGTTGGTCCATTATTGCTTCCATTCATGACAACGTTGCCCAGATAATACACATCTCAATGAAATACATGTACCCACCGTTTCCAAACCTACGTTTGGAGATGAAGTACAAGAACATAGCATGGAAACAAAACTTTCCATTAGCGAAAAACAGCAGAATTAACCAACCGGGCTGTCCAGAAAGCACACAGTGACCGCTCCCGTAAAGGGTACTTTTGGTATCAAAGGCTTCATTACCACCCTCAGCGTACCACGAAGCTGAAGAGAAGGGCATGAAAGTAAACGACTGAAGACGAATATTATAATCTGAGCGTAATAAATCATGTGTTTACCCTACGTGGCATTTGAAACCAGAATTTCTTTCTTGGTGAAGCGTGGTGAAATTAAACGAAGAAAATGGAATTCAACTTCGAGAAGGACGCAACGAATTGGAAGTAGGACTAGGTATGGAACATAAACTGATCCAGCGATTCATTATGGCTCAATAAAAAAACATGAAATTAGTGATTGGGAATACGTTTGTCTCTCAAGTATATCATTTGCCGTGAAAACCAAGCATCAAACTGAGCACTAGCTGTTTCAAGCGTCTGTGAACAGCTGAAACAAATTTTTAATGCTTTTAGTACTGGATATCTCCAACTTTTTATTGAGCTTTTGCGGGTATACGAGCCAACGCGACATATCAAACCTCGATTAGGTGGTTATTGAAACCGCAACTAGCAGCTGGTATGTTGGTCACTAAGAAACCCATTTAAATGAATATACTTGACATTAAAGATGAAGAACGTAAAATTCGCCAAAACAACCTACCTCGAACTCCTTAATACCAGCCTTGATTTTTCCGCATAACACTTTTATTCTGGCGTCGCTATATAACCTACGAATTTCGCAAGTGATAGCAAGTTGTGTTCGCTTACATCAAATCAAGATCCATAACCACTTCATCTCTGTGAATGCTTTCTTCCATGTATACTTTAACGCCTCCGATTCGTGGGGGCTGAAGAAATCAGCGAAAAAGGCCAAGTCTCACCGTATCTCCAAGATCAATAGTAGTGAATTTGAACGGCTTCAAAGCGGCCGGAAGATTTGCAGAGATTGCCGGTTCGACAGTTTGCAGAATGATATTTCGCGCGTAATCACTGATAAAAGGCCACATTCGCTTAATAACCTGATAAGCAACTAGAAAATTCTTCGGATGGAACCCACTTTGTTCAGCCATTCGGCACGATCGACATCCGGAAAATAAACCTGAGCTATTAGTTCCATTAAAAAACTTACCCACGAAGGTAAATCTCGTACAGAGAAATTTTTTAGAATAAATTTCTTTTCATTCTCGCCTATTGCTTTTAATGAGCTTGTCAATCCGACGCGCCGATTCCTCGAAACCTGAATCACAAAGTAACTCAAACTTCCCAACGCGATCCACGTGGGACTGAAATTGAAATATCCCACACCCCATAGAGATAAGCACGATCCGAGGAATTTCAAATAAGTCCATGACAAAGAAAGGAAAGTTTGTCTAGTTGGGGACTCTTCCGCTCGAATCCCTTCCGACATGTCATATCTGAAAACAACACAAAAATAAGACATTTGAGATGAGCAATTCTGAGTACAGATTTACCACTGGAATCACGATGAAGGACGAAAACAATGCGCAAGAAAGATGCAAAAGAAGCAATACGTATAGTTCACCAAACATAATAGTTCTGCCACGCTACATCTCCACGTCACTGGCTGTCCATCGAGACCCACGATAACTCTGTAAGCTTGATACTACCCAGCTTCCCAAATCGAAGCAGCGAGTTGACCTAGGGGACACTAACACGCCTTTGATCAAATGATCTAACTCACAAGGTAGCAGGACGATCTGAGAATCAAGTATCCCACTGGAGACTGGTAACTGACTTCTCAGTTCATACGCCCTTCGGGTTACACATTCAGAGTGCCCAGTAAACCTCTCTAAAACATATGTAGCTGAGCGTACAGTAATATGCACTGAACGCCATCCGTGTATGGTTTAGAACTAAGGTTTAGCCCTCTCCTGCGTGCTCGAACTCCGACGGACGCTCTTCGTCGGTCGCCCAATGTGCTATATATGAAGTATCCGTAATAACCATTTGGCTTTCCGGGAGGTAGACCAGCTCGTAGTCATTTCTGGAGCCTGATCAGCATCCTTTGTAAACACCTAGGCAAACAGCTAGGCGGTTCCCGAGCAATAGTCTTCAGTGGTTTGATTTGTTTGGACGGTTGTCTATCCTACATAAGTGTAGCTATGGAAACGCTCAAAGGAGAACACCACATCAAGCACTTTCTTTTCTATCTGGGGATAGATTTTTCGGGCGAAAGCGACTGCAAATACGGTAATCAATTGACCTTGCATTTTTATAAGCACTGCCCCCAGGCCCAAATGGATAAAACTACACTGGACACGTACGGGCGAATCCGGTCTGTAATGGAATAGTATTGGTGGGATACTGATGGCCTTCTTTATCCTATAGAAGGCATTTTGTCGTTCCGTCCCCCACTGTATTCCCCTGTCAGTGGACGGATGAGTTTCATCAGATCCATCAGATACGCTAAATACTCGCTGGACTAGTTGACGATACGATAATCGGAGCCAATGGAAACGTTCGAAAGAGATGCAAGTGGTCAGGAAGTTTGGTTCCTGACCTAAGGCGGAAGGTCAGAACACTAAGCATAAATCAACCTTGGTAAAGAAACACGTCCGGTTCAACCCCAACCAGACATAATCAAGTACGGGAAGCCTATATCGCTCGTTCATCAGCACTGGGTTAAGATGTTTTGGATCTATACACAAACGAATGGCTCCAAACTTCTTTATAATGACCAATGCTTGAATAACTGTCTGTTGTCTAGTCGACTTCGGCTACTAGTTCTAAATGTACCAAATGGCTTAATTCGGAGTGTAAAGCATCTCTTAATCCGACTGGTACGTCATGAGCAGGTAATGCAACGACTACGGCATTATAAACCACTGACAAATGCACTTTCCCCGAGAACCATCTCAAGTGTGTATGAAAACATTTACAGCACTGCCCAAGACTATCTTTCTTTTGCAAAGCATTTACGTAGTTGGTCTTATTCATCTTAAAAAACTCAATTGATGGGCAAAATCCAGTTAGAGTACTGGTTGTGAACTTTTCTCGGTAACTAAGAAATCGATCTTCTCTATGTGAACAACCTACGGGTTTTGTGCACCAGGTGTTACTTCTTGCAGAACATCAGTTTTCGTGTCATTTTAAATGCTCAGGTTCATTGCAAAGCGTCGGATATCATTGCAATAAACAAAAGACACCCGAATGACATTTAATGAAGCACCTGAGTCCAGTTAAAATTGAAAGAATTGTCCGTTAAGTCCTTTATCAAACCGCTGACAATGGAATGGGAACCTACTGTCTGGGTGAACAAGCTCGAAGAAATTGGACCACACTTTTGGGTTAAATGTTTCTGTCCTCCGCAAACAGGAACAAGTCTTTTCCCAGACGAAACAGTTCTCCTTCCGCTTATCACGTCGAAAAACAAGGATCGCCTGTGATACGACTGGACTGTGTTAATGTATTCAGTTCGCTTGTTGTGGTACGTCTTGCTAGGTGTTGTGGTTGATTCATAGTGGCCTCTTCGCTCTCACAAATGTCGATGCAAGGTTTTAAATCCAACCGACGCAAAGATAAGAGCTCTTCGCTTGTGGAGCCATTCCGGACATCAGTTACCAATTTGTCTCGCATGAGATTGTCCTTCAAGCACTGGCAAATGTTGCAGGATTTTACTAGCATTTCTAAAGCAATGACAAAATCATCAACAGTTTCATTGTCAAACCGTACTCTTCGGAAGAACTGAAAACATTGAGATATTTTATTGGAACGACCCATATAATATCCAACAATCTTTTTAAACACGGTCATAGGGTCCTCCCGGTTTTCGTTTTCATCAAGGAATACCGGCTGCAATATTCCCCTAGATTCATCCCCCAGCAATAGCAAATCACTGCCACCCAGCAATTCTAATTTTCCGAAAATAATCTCGAGAGCACGGCAAAATCATCGAATCTGTCCTCCCACACTCGCCATTCATCGGCCAGATGATCTTGATAGGATATATTCATGGGTTCTGGGAGAGATACTGTGAACATCCTGGCCATATTAATTGAGCATCTGCCGTGGAGTTTCTCTGGTTCCTCTGACACCATGCTGGGTAATGCCAAATTACTGACCCAAAGTTTCTTCTCCAGTCCGTCAATACTTTCTCCAGATCTGTATTGTTCAATCCCACTAATTCGAGCGAGGACTAAGCTGACTCGTCACGAACTCTCCCACATTAAATGAAAATATTGCAAATTTATAGAATTTTTTTGTGTGCTTGGATCCCTGTGACTGCCATTCCTTTATCGGTTGTCCGGATCACATATCAATTGGTCCATCTCGTTTGATGCATTCCACCTGATTTAGTTCGTTTCGTTTTTTGTCGAGTCGGAACGGCTCATCTTGATTAGTCAGCGCGATCTGATCTTCTCAGTTTGCATATCCTCACTCTTATCTTCTAATCATGCTTCTGTCAGTTGACAAGCGATAGCCAATGAGACCCGGGCCTGCGATCTGTACTCACTCGCGGTCTGACACGACCGGACTGTGCCCGTGCCTGTGAGTTGACTGCGATTCGTCTAGCATGGTCAATCCTTGCAGAAACATCGATAACCAGTGACACAACTCTATTGGACTCAGGCGCAATGTTGGCCAAACTGGCACCCCTCACAAATAGTGCATATCGAATGAGGCTACAAACCTCACGAGTCTATCTAACCCACGCTCGGCATGTTTCGTAGATTCGGACAAGCACACAAAGTTGTGTGCGTAGTCTAGATCCCAGAGCGTTTTTCTTTTTCCCAATTGGACACTTGCATCTTGAAGGGCTCCTAAAGCATCCCCATTACCTCGTCCATAAAGAAGTTAAACAATAAATAGTGAGCTGAGACACTTGTAAAAACCCGAGAGTCATTCCAATGAACTTCGCTGTTCGCCATATACCTTTACGAAACCATAGGTTTGGGAGCATAATGCTAGCAGGAGGATAACGAAATTTTGTGGAGTATCCCTCCGGTGGAAAGCAGTGAATAGCGCCGTTTGCTCCATGGAGTCGAACGTGGCTTTCTAGTTGAGAAAAATCACGATTGTCGTAGGACGATGCGCACGTGAGTAACTGGTTAAGAGTGAAAATCTGGTTGATTCAGCCCAAATTTAGACAAAATCCGGCCAGTTCTTTGAGGACGGTATCTACGCAAACCGGTGTCAGATGACGCTGTAATGGCGAGGTTAAAACCCTGGTAACTATCAGAAGTAAACTGACCCCACGATGATTTTCATAGTCACTGCATGTCCCCTTTTTAAAGATGAGTAAATTCAGTCATTCATCAATCAATGATGAAGCTAATTATTCGAAATATCTGCCATGCGGCGGGTTTGTTCTAGCGGAGTCGATGACCAGTTGATTTGTTTACGCAACTTCTTTGATAAACTTCGCCGAGTCAGCGGAAGACGACAGAAGCAAACAACATTATTTAGAGAGCGGCCTATAGATCCCACATAATGGTGCCACCTGCATACTTGTAATAATTTTAGGGAGAATGCTCGACAGGAAAAAAGGACCATATCCTCGAGACTGCCGATGCACGTCAGCGGCCAAGCATTATTTAGACCTGGGCCCAACTTATTCACGGACGGCCATAAACACTGATGGCAGCTACCTTATCCACAACGCAGAGATGCGAAGAGGGACAAGCAGATCTGTCCTGAACTCTGGCTAGCATTCAAACTGCTTGAAAGGTCCGTAGAGGAACCACGATTAGTGCTAAACTTAACGACGGGGGTAGAATGGAAATTAGAAGTAGCATATGGGTTAATTAGCTAAGAATCATATCTACAGTCCTTCTGTGGATATCTCAATCAACAAATTCTATGCACACTTCAGATGATATGTATTAGATTCTGGTTGTATATTTCAGTAACCAATATGAACACTAATAAACAGTCCGGGAAGCATGAAAAAGAACATGCATGTTTATGTACATACATATACATTATACCATACAATGCGACACAATGCAATACAAAGTAATATAATGAGCAATATGAGATTATGTGTATTCCCAGGTTGAAAACATGCGTCTTATCGACACGGTGCTATCAAAATGTGATGGAGGAATTAGGCGCAAACAGCTGTTTATAATCTTTCGCTAACATGTTCTGGCCTTGTTTGTTGCTGCACAAAAGAAAAATAACAGTAAAAAATAACTAACGACGGCTGAACCCTGACCGGTAGTGGTCAAGTCTATCAGAACTTGGAATCCACAATCCGCCAATCACTGGCGGCAGACAGAAACTTTGTTGGACGGCCCCTTACCAAGCTATAATTACTGGGACCCCATGTGGTGCTATGCCAATTCAGGGGTCAGAGTTGTGGTTTCTGGTCTTTTCAGTGCAGTTGGCTTTCAGTGGATCCATGCGAGAACCACATGATACAAAAGTGGAGTTCTAAATTGCTTTCGCTGCGATTCTGGCGGATAACGGTGAGGACGTCTTTCATTTCAAGATCATGGTTAACAGATGACCAGAAAAGGGTGGTAAATTCTCAAACATTAAACAAAATCAAGTAACCACTATGGGGAAGTTTTGCAACTGCCCATAAGATGGTCGCAGCAGATGTAACTTAAACCAATACGGGCATTCAGTCAGAAGCCAGCACGTGCAGTTATTAAACAAAATTGGCAATCGTGTAACAAGGACCTAGTATGTACCCAGGCAACAGTAAACAAACAGGAGCGTAGTTTTTGCAGATTGCATAAGGACGCAGCGAATGGCAATCCTGAACGACGCTTATATATATGCGTATCTATACATATATATATGTTTATATATATATATATATATATATATGTAAACTAGCTTAAAAAACACAGTGCTAACCCTACATGTAAATAAAACATAACAGAAGGTAGGCAAATAAGGAGAGAAAAATAATAATAACAAACCAGTTATTCTCTTGTTTTTGTTGTTTCCGCATTACTTTTAAGAAGACTAAATTCCACAAACAGACCACACAGCATTTGTGCCACTGACTTCGCTTCTGGCCCATATCTCTCAGCGTCTCCAACCAACAACAATCCTCATCTCATGGGGCCCAACCAGGAAGGCGAGAAACACCAACCAAGGCCAAAGCCGAAGCTAAATTCTTCATATCGTTACGCCAAGTTATAGCTTGACCGTAACGTGGCTTCTTCCAGCCTTGCCCAGCATGTGCACAAAGATCACAAAAAGGCAGATGATGGGCAAGCATACGTAGTACGTGTCCAAGCCACCGAAGGGGGGGAAGTGATTATCTCAGTCAGAGGACTACAACCTGCATCCAAAACACGACGATGCACCTCGTCCTTGCACACCTGACGTATCCACCACTCAGGAGCAATGCTTTGAAGACATCGGTGAACGAACACAGATTTTCGGGCATCGTCAACATGGATAGGCCAGGCCTCGCAACCGTAGAGCAAAACACTACGAAACTGTAGCACTGTACACACTTTATTTGAGGGAAAGCCGGATGTCATGGCGGTACCACAAGCATCGCGTGTTCGTGAAAGCTGTTCTGACTTTCGCAGTTCGTGATGAGACTTTCTCGCCAATACCTCCGCCAGATGTGACCAGGCTGTCGAGTTGCTTAAAGCTATTGACTATCTCCAACCGATTGCCACAGGGGATGAGTATAGGCACAGGCTCTTGCCAGTCTTGCATAAATACGTTGCATTTTGAAGTTGCAAAGCACGTTACGTGGATTCGCCAACCGCCAAACAGTAAAGCGCGTTGAACTGTCTGTGCACTGTTACTCAGTATGGTGACATCATTGGCATAATCTAAGTCAAAAACTTTCCTAGGAGGAGTTCAACTGCACCGTCTAAAATACCAAATAAGGCGCTCTGTATAACATACTCTATGCCAAAGTTGAAAATGCTCCACTGGAGATGATGAACAGTGGCGAAAGCTGGCCATAAACCCGAACCTGATCTGACGTATTAGGACCGGCACATACTCCCCAGGTAGTCAGTTTCTCAACAAACAGCGCCACAGTGCTGACCTATCAGCAGAGTCAAAAGTCGCGCAAATGTCCAGGAACACGATGATAGTTGGCCTCTAAAAAGTAAAACGATGCTCTAACAGCTGTCGGAGCGTAAGGATTTGGTCGACGCAACCACAACCAGTGCGAAACCCAGTCTGTTCCTCACGAGTTTGTTCTTCACGCGTGTTGTACAATCTGCGAAGAATGATGGACGAAAGCAACATTGACACTGTTGGGATTAGGCTAATATCTCTATGGTTAGCGCAGTCATTGTGGAAGGGGATAACGACGGACTCCCGCCACCTTGAAGGGACTTTCTCAGAGTACCAGATCTTCGAGGTCAAAATTTGAAGTACTCTGACCAGTTCTATTCCTTTATCTATAAATAGAACTGTGAAAAGCCCGTCATAGACTGGCACTCTGGGGTCCTAAGGTTTCAGTTTGTGGATCTGTTGTAACAAGCCACCGAACGCTTGCCGGAATAGCTGCACGTTTTGCTGATGTTGAGGGCCAGCTAAATCGTGCTTGAAAGTACTCCGCCCAGCGTATAAAAAGTCACTGCAGGTTGTGGATAAGCGGACCGTCAGCTTCGCAGATAGTTTCGCGCACATCTATTGTTTTCCTTCTCGTGGTAAGAATATGAAACTAGTATCTTACTTGCACTTGTCACTATATGCCGTGATTTTGCTGCTATTGAGGGCTGTTGGTTTTTCTTTCCGAAAGGTAACATGGTAAAATTAAAATCAATAAGCAGGTTCCTATGTTGGCGTTCCCACAACCGTTTCTGCAGCGTTATGCAGCCCAAGTTGCTGAAGTTCGATTCGTTTATTAGTAATGTGGGTCGACATTAGAACAGTTGATAAGAGGTAAAAGTGGGATCTGTGTAGCTTTTTAGTCAGTCTTACTTTCACTCACCCGTTTCTTACTCCCTCTGATAATCCTCGGAGAACGACGGGTCTCGGGACCGTCGAAGCAAGCTGGATGAAGTGGACAGCTCGCTGACTATCATGTAGTTTGTTATACTTTTTAAAAAATAAAGATCAAATCAACCGGGAGCAACGTTTCCCTCTTCCCACATCTCCAATAACACATGCAATCATTCGTTATTTAAATATTACGCCCTCGAATACGTTTGTCGGGAAGTCAACAGGTCTTGCAATCTCTTTGTGGGTCTGCGGTGAGCTTACACTTCACAACTAGATAATTTTTTTTGGATGCTAGATCTATCACAATTAAACTGCGCGACAGTTTTTGGGGATGCTTTATGACTGGAAACTACTTGGGCAGCTAGAATTCACATCCAATCAACCATGGATTTAGAGTCGCATAGCGAAACAGCACTGAGTCTATTTCTCACACCATCGTAAAATTCAACTAACAGCGCTACCTCCGGCATTCTAGAGATCCAACTTGGAGCATCATCTTGTTTGGCCCACAATGTAGATAGTATAGTACACCACCGCGCGAGAATACTGAAGACACTAACGCCGGTACAGCTTTTGTAAACAGCTTCTTTATGCATCAAAAATCTTTGAGATTTATGCGCCCAACCTTGATTTGACGAAGGAGGTGGACAAGTGGGTAAACGGCACACCGTCCTCATAAAGAGTGAGCCAAGCAGAAACAGGTGACAAGAACAAAAATTGGGAACCCCTTCAACACTGTCCCCGCGGCACCTTGGCAACCGAAACTTAAGTGACGTTTATTCGTTCTAGTGCTATCAGCTCTGGTATTCAGATCCCGAGGTAGAATCATGATGTTCGCCCGTCACGCCATTCTTTCTAGATTATGAAGGCCTTCTGTTGTACTTGATGATAGCGCAAGCTCAACCTAATTTCTGCTTACAGTTCTCAGCCCATACTACCGCAAGGGATAGTGGAAGTCGAGCAAAGGAGCATTAAATACCACCTAGACCCGTTGGTATTCATCATTGTCATCATCGTTCAGCGTTAAACAACAAGGCAAGCTTCATTGGCCGCTGCCATCCAAAAGGAACATGAAGTGGACCTTCACAAGTGGGAAAAGATAGGAATGCTGCAGCAGCTAACAAAGGGAATACAGTCTAACTGTAAAAATGCACTCTCTCAATCATTCTGATTTGACAGAAAATGGCAACCCGATCCCCAGTGTTCACGGTTCACTGTCACATCCTTCATTGTCTCTAACTAGGCAGTTGACGAGTCTTTCGGATCCCAACCACGAAGACATGGGACAACTGCCTTACCTAAGTTTGTTGTACATTTTCTCATTCCATGTTGCCACGTCATCTGTTGACCTTCACATGGCTTCCTCCACGCAAATAGGGCACGGTACGGTAGAACAGTATTCCCTTTATGAAATATGTGACCCAACCAGCGTAGTCTAATAGGTTTCATATGACGAGATAAGGTGTTCTCGGAATTAGCACCTAGTACCAGATTCCTCAACCGGTCACTCCATACAATCCTGGGGATACTACGTAGACATCGGTTGTCGAAAACCTTCAACCGACGGACATCGCCCATACGCATACTCCGTGTCTCGCAACCATACAACAACTGAGCGCACTGCGGCACAGTTCACACGACCTTTCAACTTCAGTGAAATATCAGGCCGACGTCATTAGTAATTCTGTCCAGCGTAAGCAGCTCGAGCCTTCGATATATGCGTGTTTACCTCTACCTCCTAGCTACCATAGTCGAAATGCAGTTACCAGGGTAAGTGAAACGGTCCAGAGCCGTGAGTTCCTCTCCATCCAATATCGAGTTCGAGACGACTGTCGTCCAGTCCTGTTACAGAACTTTACATTTTGAAGGTGTAAAGCACATGCAGATATTCAGAGAAGGGGCAGTTATGTCCAAATTTTCCGTGGGCTGAATTATTCTGTAAAACGAAGATCTGGAAAGAGTGACATTTTTGCATTTCAGACAGATCTATTTATCGAAATTGTCAACGGCCATTGGGCATACGCCAGAGAGCGTGAAATAAAAAATTTCATATTCTGCAACTGTAGATGACACTTGGTTGGAATTGGGAACCAGGAATTCAAGAACCAATATGAGCCGGAGAAAACCGAAATGCTGGGTACTGACGTACAGAGGCAGCCGTTATCTCGAGCGGGTTACCAGATAGTGGTTTGTCGGGCAATACTGTACTCCGTCCGTGACTTGGCTCACCAAGATCATAAAAAACCACGGCGGTTTAGTTAATATTCAAGAAGTGCTCCGAAACAGGGGCACATGCAATTATATCAAAACATCTTCCTTTTTAGAAGTATGAGATTCGGAGATTATTCGGCTTCAGTTTCAAAGATAAGGACGTCGTTATTAATTTGATTTTTTAATTTGTGATTGTGAAACATACATAAATAACAATGAGCTGAAAAAGTGGAAACTCTACATGAATAACGAAAAGCACAGTATTCACAGACGTGGCAAGCGAATGCATTTTGGGATGGATTTTGCGAATTGAAGGAGCAATGTCCAAATGTCCCTGAATCTAAAGTCTAACTAACTTATTTGGTGACGAAAATAACAAGTGTGGAAGACTGAGAAGTAGTGCGTAAGAACCATCAACCTAAGGTCTCTATAAGCGGACAAGAAAGAATACTAGACTTCAGAAACGGCAAAAACATTACAATCTAATTTATACTAAGGCAACACTTCAATGTTAAGTGTCATGTAATGTTGAATACCAGGTCCTAAAGGGGCAGCTACTTCAGATGAGATGACTGAATTAATTTGAAGGCCAGAGCCTCAATTTGCTTGCGTCTGATATACAAATGATTAGGAATATACCTGAAAAAACAAATTAGAGAGCAGTCAAGAGTGACATTTCGAAATAAATGAAAAAGCCCCGCAGACGGGGATGCAAATTCACACGTGCAACTTGGTACCAAATGCATTCCCGCAGCCTCTACCACGCTAAAACCCCAAGGTAAGAACAGGCATACAGTGAACCGGGGGTGGCAGATAACCCGATCCGAAGGGTGCTGATTAATATTATTGATTGAAAAGTACCAGGAACCGGTTAGAAAAAAACAATGAGATTAATTTCATAATGATTTAGATATCCCGGTGTTTGCTAAGTTGGATAATCGACCCATTGGCAAGGAACCACCTTTTATATTGGTCTAAAAACCACCACTGCTTCTGTATTGTCTTTGAAAGGTATGCCATAAAGATTAGAAGGTGTTTCTACATTTCCGAATCTTCCTGCTGAAATGAGGGCAGAAATTCAGCGCCTCCTAATGTCGATCGGCATAGTAGGGCGGCCTATAGACTTGGATCGATTGCTGACTCCCAGACGTTCGTGCATCGGGATAGACCGAACCACAAGGAACCCCAGCTACACCGAAACGTTCGCGAAGGTCACGACCTTAACGCCACCAGCGAAGCAGAGAGGTTCACGCGATGAAACGATTTCTCATTTTCAGTCCCAGTTCCAGTTCCAGTTAGATTACAGGACTACACAGCGAGATGCCTGATCGTCCAGGTTCTTCCAACGAGAGCTCCTTGGATCTGACGATACTCGACAACAGGAGGGTGGAAAACCCTCTTCACTAGGGAGGAAACAAATACTGGGATGCTTTCTCCTCGACCATCGCCTCAACCACAGAGTTCACACCTTGTCCACTAAAAACGCCGGTAGCCATTTATTGTCTTGCCGCCCTTTGAGTTCGCGCACAGGCCCCACCTCGAGCACTTCCTACGGTTGCTTGTTCCAGTCATTCACCACTCGTATCGCAGACGATTTGCTCCTCAAACCGGTGGTAACGTGCTCTCGCGCAAACGTTTTACAGTGTGTCGTTCCACTTTTTCTGGAATAAGACTCTACGGTGACCCCGTATCTCGGCCAGACCCTTAATGATCTTGAAGGCCTGTATTAAGTTGCCTCTTTCTCTGCCTCTCTCCGGGGAGCGCGAGCCGTGAGCCCTCAGACGATGATCATAACCCATGTGTCTCAAATTCCCAAAATCACGCTTAACCTGTTCCAGCATTTTATTATCTCTTACCAAGTATGATCTCTACGCCTGGACACAATATTCCAAGTGCGGTCGGAAAAAAGCCTCGAGCAACGTCAGAAGAACTTCAGGCATCCCAGGTCCTACGGCCCTCTTGAGTTGACGTAGGGCACACAGTGCCTTCTTGGCTGCCTTTTGATATCGCAGAGTAAGTTTGAACTCGGCACCGACGACTATCCCGGTGTCCCTTGCTTACTGAGTCTGTCCCCTCGCGGCCTGATGCCCAGATGTGCCCATGCGGCGACTCTCCTTCCATGAGCCACTGACGTTTGTCCAAGTCCAACGGAGGATCCCAGCTCACCGACCACTGGTAAACCTTACCCAGATCCTCTGGATAGCCTTACTGTTTGCTGTCCTTAATAGTTGGATGTCTTCAGCGAACATGAGACACGGATGTTCCCACCCAACAACTATGTCGTTGACATACAAAAGAAAGAGCAGTGGCGCTAAGACAGAAGCCTGAGGAAACCCACTGTGTAACAATCCTCCGTCCGATAGACATTCCTCGAGTCACCCTGAAAGATCTGCCCTTCAGACGTTGTGCTATTTAGTTATTCACCATATCATCAGCTCCGAAAGCCTTCACTTTCTGTCCAAGTAGCTTGTGGCTCACGGAAAGAAGAAGCACTCCCAGCCACCTCTTGGGGTGCACAGGTGCATACGTTCTCAGAGAGAATCCTTAGCGTCAAAAATTTTAGGTTCTGGTCTTTCTGATACCGACGGGTTTAAATTAGCGCGCTGATCTGAAACACGTGCGTTGTGAAGGCACAGGGATGCTCACAAAACAACGAGAAATAGCCAATGTCCAAAAGGATCCAAGAAGAATTCGAAAAGACAAACTTCAGCTTCTAGGTGGAGTTTGATAATTGCTCGGAATAGGGCAGTCCGTTTCTTATATTCTGGGGTGGTTCATCTGATCTTCAGCAGGGGTTTAGAGACCTTGATATTGTGAGATTGTGCGCAAGTCATATCGTGCAGTCCAATGCTGGACCGCAAGACCCAGAAGTCAAGAGGATCGTGTCGGGCAATAGTAGTTGTCGAGGGTGTACTTTGGGAGAGGCGGTTAATCTATGCCGCGGTAGGTTTCGACGCTGACGCACATAAGTTGCAGGGGCAATTATCGCCGCGGTTGCTGAAAGATTTGTTGGGCACAAATAAGGAAACATTTTCCTCCCAAACAGCGACTCTCTACTTGAAGTAGACGTTTCAAAAACCAGTTGGCACCCCGGATACAACGCTCGTATTCCTGGATGTTGAAAAGCAAACCAGAGCACGTAAATGTTTTCAGCCGTTTTTAACAAAAATGCACACAATATAGTGAAAAAGAATCCGGTTGATTGCTGGAGCCGTGGAAATGAACGAGTGAATATTTGGTGATGCCGAGACTTGGCTGTTCAATGGGGCACAAATCCCGAAATGTTCACAAACCCGTACCAGTTTCCCGGATGATAAGATAGCAAAAACATACGAGTAACTGTATTTTTGGGAAAACGCATTAAAAATCATCATATATGATGAAATACGCATTATTTATTTCGTTGAAGTCAGTTGATTGCTCGTCGAAAACACTGTGAATCTGGGAGAAAAAAGCAGAGGTTGGGAATTGACCGGGGTCAACTGAATACACCGCAGCCTAGAGATAAAAAACGAGAATGTATATTTTCAAAGCACACGATGGCGTAGTGAGAGAAGAATATAAATGCATCCACGTCAACCTCGAAATTTGGTATGTGGCCATGTTTGATTTTGAGGTGAGAGTTGGAGTTAAATAGCGGGACGGCATTCATGCAGAGGACGAAATTTTGGTAAAAGCAGTTTTGCTGTCCGCTTAGGGTGCGGATTTTAGGGAAACAATATTAGTTCTTGGCGGATATGGTTTTGACGCACTGATGAAAAAACGATTGTTAGTTTGGAGTTTAAAACTGAGGGTGAGGGCTAAATCTGTCATGAGATATTGGTCAATGTGACCATTCTTAACGTCTGTATCATAAGGCTTGTTAGGTGTATGAGTTGCGATTAGACGTCAGTGCCCTTTACGACATACGGGATGGTAAGCACGCTAGATGGCCAGCGGAAATGTCTGCGCTTCAGTCACCTTGGAGCTTAGCAGCGCCTATAATGTTAAGCTCGGTCCTCACAGTTAGCAGACCAGTTGGAAGCAGACTCAGGAGGTCAGCAGAGAACTTGGAGGATGTGGATAAGCACCGACCGGTTAAGGTGAAAAATTGTTACACTGGACTTTGAAGCATGAGAAAAATGGACCTAGTAGAAGCTTCGCAGTCTCAGAAGACTTCGCGTCACGAGCATCCAAAGTTATCGCTTTTTACTGTAAGGGTCTGTGCACAGGGTGTTAGAAGGAAGATGATTTTCACACAGCAGTCCAATCGCAATGCACGACCGCATGCCTTGCTCAAGGCGTTGACAAACCAGGCTCCGCCATTTGCCTTCGTATACACATATGACCTAACAGATCTGACGTAAAGAAAATGTACGTCAAAATTGAAAGGCGATTAGATACGAGCGAGTAAAAAATACCTACCTCATGGTTGAGGACGACCTGATGACACCAACTGAGAACTTATCATTTTTTCCGCTAAACTCGGCCCCTCTGAGACTCTAGTGAGCAAAATGCTCTAGATACCACCCGGTGGCGTACTACCAATTCCTCTCGAGTGCATGCTTGTATGTAATTCACGCAGTTCTAAAACGTGCACCGCGGTAGTCACAGCTAGGACGTCTGAGTGGAATAGTTGTAGCCACTAAAGAATAAGAGTCCTGGTGCGGACAAATTTCTTCAGCTTTTTTCAGCTCCAATAGCCCGAAAATAAGCTTCATGCGTTCTAAATAACCCTTAGAATCCCCAAAGCAACAAGCAGACCGCTTCGATGTCCAGCACATGAGAGTAAGGTATTTTTCAGTAAATTCTACAGTATTTTTCATGACTTATAAAGTATGCGCATAAATTGCATGCTTTTGAAGATGTGCCAGCCGGAAGGTCCCTTTTACCCCTCACTTCCTTTGTTAATGAATTAAAAATGTACATCATTTCTGAGGGAGGGGGCCGCGGCAAACAGAAGGCTGCCATGGGAGGAAGTTGACCTGCGGTGGGGTTCGAAACCGCGACCTGCACGCTCAATAGCCGCGAATTTGCCCTTCTAACGACCGCCGAGGATCAAGAAACAAGTCAAAAATCTGCGCGAAATGAGCGGAGGAGCAAAAGGAAGAAATACCATTCGATTCTTCGTCACGGAAAAACCCAAACGCTTCTTCACGGTTGATTAAGCTCAGCGAACACTTTTTCTAGCTTCACGGCCCTTGAAAACAAACAGATCGTCAAGGGTCGACCGATATGGGCGATTATACGAAACTGGATAGTAATAAAGCAAACCAGCTTCATTTTGCATGGCTGGTGAGTACACCAAATGCTAGCAATATAGTCACAATCCGAATGGACGATTACAAAATGAAGGCAAGTGTATCCAATGGAAAACAAACTATGACCGACATAATTGCGATTGCAAGCAGGTTTGGCACGCTGAGTCCGATTTCGAATAAAGAAGGGGAGCCAGAAAGAACCCGATTCACATTCCTGAATCCAAGGTATTCTTTGAAAAATGACCAGCATCGCGTCGGGAATTTTATCATGTGTTCCATCGTCAGTCTGTGATGACATAATTACAGTAGACGTAGGACTCATGGTCTAATGCCTTTTCAGTCGGGTAAGCGGTCCTTACCCCTGAATAGCCGCCGAAACCGCCATCTACAAGTCTGGTTGTAGCCATCCACTTTGCAGATTGTGGAAAAAGTCTGCAACAGCCTGCATGCAATGGGGTTGCTAATTGTTTCAAGACCGCTGTGTAAGTTCATGCAAACCTTGGCAGCTGTTTGGGTTTATTCCTTTATACCAAATGTTGTGTCCCCAAAAGATAGCTTCGAATGGGGGGTGGTTTTTGTGGCGAATAAATTGTCGGAGGTTGTCTGCTGAGAACATCTGATGTCATTGAACCTAATAATGCCTTAAAAAGCTTTCGGTGAGTCGCTCGACTTGAGCGTTCCTGTATTATTTCGAATCGCCCCATTTTCATGTGCGTAACGATAGTATACTTTGGGATTCCAGTTTACCACTTTTCCTAGGGAAGGTAAAATTTATCGTGCAGTTTCGTGAGCTCATATCGCCCGATCCATGGGATCCGATTATTTCCCCAAGTC
>LUCM01008196.1:25713-164138 GCA_008360955.1 Fasciolopsis buskii | reverse complement strand
GCAGGTTATGTTCATTAGAGCACAGAAACTGCATCTTCACGACTAAATTTTGTCTTACCATTTCCAATGCGCCATCTTGCCTTGCGCATGACTCTCGAATTTCGAGAAATATACCCATCATTAATATTATTAAGAATGAATCCAAATAGTCATTTTGCTCAATTTTTCTGTTTCAGACGCGCGACTTGCACTAATGTATAACGCAGAGTTTACTGTTCAGTTTCGGCTCCATCTTCGCAAGTCTCAACGCACCGGGAAAGCGAACTGACCCAAAGATCAGATCAACTTTTCCAGGATGAACAAATACGATCTCCTCCACCGTCCACGACGAAGTGAACAGCGCCGTTGATTTCCAGAATTCATCACCGCAAACTAATGACGCTGGTGAAGGTCTGTTTAGAAATCTAGGAGACAATTTTGTCCTCAACGCGTACGAACTATAGATGGACGTTCTCCGAATTACACAGCTCTTCTACTGGAAATGCCTGATCGCGGCTAACATGCATACCAAATTTACAAGCATCTACACGTAAGTCCCTGTTTCAGGTGCCACCACTGTTTTCTGCCTATAATTTTTTTCTTGACACCGGAAGCCATCAGTTTACCAGTAACTACAATCCATTTGACCCCAGTGAAAACGGAAGATGTAAAGATACCCGATATTTGTTTCACGCTGGCTTACCAGCGTCGGATATACTATCCAGCGCAGACCATGTGAATCGTCATTTTCTTGCCTGCTGCTGACGATATTTCCCTTCCTAATATGCTCATACAATGATTTGTTATAATGCTGCACCATTTTTCTGCATCTGTCGGAATCTGCGAAAGGATTTGATTATGTTCTGAGCTTTGGGAACCACGGCAAAAATACAAACTTCTCTCTTTTCATCCTGATTTTAATATTAGCCATCGATCGGCCCTCAGTATTTCCCCCCAGCTCTTTTGGTCCGTTTTGGTAATTTTTACACCGTACTCATGGTCCTCTTTGGCTTTCTCCATGGCAGCTGTTCCTTCAAGTTTATTTTTTCAACCCGTGACATCCGATGACTGCGTACATATCTTGAAGCTCGTTGCAATTATTCAACTGCTTCTTCCGTCCGCGACAAACATCCTTGGTGCAAATAAACTTCTCTTCTTAATAGAAAGCCATTTTTTTGGTTTTTACTCATATTTTCTCACTTGTGCGCCGCTTTCCTCAATGCAGCTTAAAATATCCATGGAACAATTGCACTTGACACCAAGTGTGCTTCTCGGAACATTCGGGAAAATGGTCCTAAACATCACAGCCAAAATTTAAATCGTGAACTATTTCACGATAATCGATTATGACTGGGCAAGTAGGTTTTATAGATATGAACATTTGCATGAGAGCCATTCCAATTTAAATGGCTCCCGAACCAGCTAAGGCGACGTATAGCAGTTTTGCCATTAATTTTAACAATAAGATTCTACAACTACTAGATGACAATTTATAACAGTTCAAATTTGTTAATACAAAAATCCCCAAATTTCATTGTCCTAAAGTTCGATTTGTATCTTCGAGTGTGCGTCCGTCTTGTAAGAAAACGTAACGCGCGATTAAGGAAAAGGGGCCTAGATAGATGAAAATGTAAATGAAATTCCTCACAAAATAGTGAAATTATTTGTGGTTATTCAAGTTCCAGTAAACAGTAAGGCCCGATAAATAAATACGTTTATTATAACATTTCAAGCTGTTTCCAACAACAAAGATTTTCAGTTATTTCCAAAAATCTATCTCTATCTACGATTTCTCTGCACAACCTGGTTCAAATCTCAACGGATCTAAATGTTTCCAATATCTGTTCTCTCTCTCAGTCGGCTTGCCCATCCGAAACGCCTTTCATCGACTCAGAAATACTTACCAGGGCTGATTCTGTGTAATATCTAGGAGTTATCATTGATAAAATTCTGGGGTGGACCTCTCACTTTTCTACCTATGTAAGGAATCTCCGATGGCTGTCACCCCAAATCAGGAAGCTTCGGCATTACAAGGTACACCAATGTGCTTCTCCAATCCTTCTTAACTGTTCTCCTGCTATATTTCCAGGCTTACTAAAAAAACTTTACAATTCTTCACCCGGGACTATCAATTATTAGCCGTGTCTTTCATACCACCAACTGAGTTGTCCCTCAATCTATGTGATCAGCACGTATCAGCATGTCAAAAATTTGCTCACAAAATTCTTTCAGATTCCACGCCCTCTTCGCACAACGAACTTTCGAAGCGTCGTTCTCATATTTTTACACGATCCGCTTTTCATCCCATATCCTCTAGAAGTAATGTCTGTTGGAGCTCCAGTGTCCCATATTGAGCAGGAATTTTGACAAACTGTGACCGTCCTCCAGCCGACTTACTGAGTAACCTATCTTAATGTGTTCTGATTATTCCTCAATGAGTGCAACTTCGTTCCTATTGTTGCGTTCCCAAGTATTTCGACTCAGATGAGACAATTTTATACAAAAAGGTCTATACAATACAATAAAATAAACAACAAAACAGGCGTCGTTCTTGAGGTTGAACCAATGAACTGTCGAATTGCTTTGTCAACTCACTTGAATCCGGCTGTCATGGACCGCTGCCCTTTATCGATCGTTTGGGATTGCAGCTATTGCCAATAGCCGCAGCCGTGAATAGAATTACAAAGTGAGCTAATACCGTCTTCTATGTGTGTGTAGCTAGCCTTTGTGTACCTAGCCTTGGTCTGCGGTCGGAGCAGACTTGGATACAGTAATCCTTGTTGTTGATCTAAGCGGCTGAAACAGCAACTCGGTCTCCAATGTGGTCACTGACTCCACTATGCACCAAACATAGACAGCATAATCACTAGTTCCGAAAACAACGTCAGCTAAACTCACTTCAGAGAGATCGGAAGAAGTCCACGCAGAACTCGCCTTTGTCCTCATGAAGTTTCAAATCACTGGATACAAACACATAAACGATGAACAGACAACACCGCTTCAGCCCACTGCTAACTGGGATCCAGGCTAGCAGTGCGCTCTCCAATCCCTCGTTGAGAGCCAACATGATTACGAACGCTAGAAACAAAATTATCTGACACACAAAGACGAGCGGGGTCGAGGTTGCATCTGGGCGCTACCGACAGTAATTATAGAAGTGAGATCTCGCATGAGCGTTCTGGAGACGCATCATATGCCTACTTTACAAGTTTCGGGATTTCCAGATACGAAGGTTTGCTGCTCTATCTCGTTTGGTATGTGAATATTGGTGACAACATTCCGGCCTAAGTAATTTATGCAACGTATTGGTACTTTCATCAAATGGATCTACCTAGACGAAATCTGTCCTGGTATATCTTTAGTCCACATATTGGAGGAACAAAGGTTCGTAAGGTTCCTTGCATAAACGATGCGAGAGACATTTGGAAGAACAATAATTAGTGGATTCCAAACACACAAGGGAACTCAAACTGGAACATTCAACTCAAAGGTCTGATCAACAAGGCATTGAGGGCCAACTCAGCGTGTGAACCATGAATTCTAGCATAACTACCACTACCCTCTTGATCAAAGCAACTATCTTGCGCGACAACTCGTGCAATATACAATTCTTTGAGTTAGACTTAACAACTTTTGTGGATAGGCACTGCTGCGGAGTCCAGCTATCCAGCAGAAGAACAATTGGGGTTTTCAAACAAAGCCATTGGTTCTAGCAAGAACTTGTTCGTCAGACAGTGGGAAGCCTTTTAGTGGAAACCCAGTTGCTTGGATCACCATTATTCCATTCATTTTTGCAATGGAGTTGACTCCTCCTCATATTAGTTCATATCTCGCAGGATTAGGAGACTGTTTTGCCAAGTTCGTACTTATCGATTCTTCCAGAATGATGGGATTTTTAGCTTGAAATAGCCTATCCTGTATATCATGTTGATTCATGGAGAACCAAAGAGTGTTTCACTACTTACAGTGTATCGTCTTTTTCATAGTCATGAATGATCCTATATTCCAACGTGGATCCGTGAAATGCTAACGGATTTTGTAATGTCTTCTGAAGGATTTAAATAAAGAAATATTAATGTTTCTTGAATTTCTTAACAACGTGAATTTTTACCATTATTGCTGAAGTTTGTATGACAGTACTTACTTGCCTCTTAACGGCAAACTTATGGAAACCTCCAATGCAAGTCTATTTGTTCTGCTCATTTTGTAAATATTTATACGTATGCATTGAGCAGTTTTCGAAAGCGTCAACTATTGTAGAGACGACATGGCGTTTTTTCTTTTGATAAAGAAAGGTTCCCTAAAATTTATTTTCCTGCTTTTGATAAGTTTCTAAGATAACATTGTTAAGCTTACGCATAGGCGTGGAAGTATTGCTAAGTCTAAACCTATCTGGCCAAACCTATTTTAACGTTACTCAGCAACTTTATTTGGGTTGCCATTTTCGAGGCCTCAGATATCATCTAAATGCAAATACTTTTCTCTGAAACGCAGATCTTCCACTACCTCCTCTCGGTAACAAATCAAATAATTTTTAAATTATTTGATTTGTGAAAGCAGGTCACCCAAAACGTAAAACAACTGACCAGTCTACTGTGCACGGTTTGTATGTCCTTCTTATAAACTTCAAAATTTTGTGTAATATTTTTTATCGACAAGTAAATATTGTCACCAAATCTAAAACGTAAGCGGCACTGTACCATCATCTGTCCAGAATATGATAAACTTAAATCCATTAAAAGCAACTCCAGGAATCAGGTGTACAAACACGACTAGAGATGTTCCCGATTTTCACTATTGTATCAACGTAGTTGTGGAAAAGAATTGCAGGTGTTGACATTCTTACCACTTATCTGATTATGATTCTTCTCGGGTAAATTTTGTTAAATATGATCTAACAGATTATCTATGAAAAAGATGGATGATTTTGCTTTATTAGAGGATGACATTTGCCAGGCATCGGTTCGAAATTTCTAATGTTTTAATAGTGAATCCGATGTCAGTTTGGTAACCATTACACAAGCCTGGCGCTTGCAAAATATATCTTCAGCGACCAATGTATCAGGAAGTTCTGCGTTTACTGAAAATGAGTTGGGCATAAGTACACGAAAAGAATATGGCCTTATGCTACTTTAATTTAGCGTTAACTACGTGTTGAATTGAGTGATTTTTTCAAATTTCCCAAACCGAGTTTTAGAGGCATTTTGAATTTGCATCGCAATTTGTTTTTTAACAACTAGACAAAGTTAACTGCTACAGATCATGCTAAACTGATGAAAGCAAAAGAATAATGGCTTGGTGCTACACATTTAAGTATGACTCAAATCTTCATGTAAGCCAAGTGAGCATTAGGTGCAAAACGAACGATCAAAATTGGTTGGCATTCTCATGAATCACCTGGAATCGGGAGTTGAACTGCGCTCTAAGAATTTTCAACTTTGCACTTTTAGAGTTAAAAGGCCAAAGAAGGTAGTCCAATTAATCTGTTCAGATGGCTCCCCAAGTTCGTGCAATGTGGACGGCAGCAAGTCCTTTCAAACCTTCGGGGCCGCAATAGCTGTTACCTCCAAGGTCCTGATCGTAGGAGATTTCAACTTATCGCACGCAAACTGGAAAGTTGGAACGTATATATCGGGAACCTGAGAAGAATTTTTAAGACAGCTGTATGGAAATGCTACGCATCAACATAAAAAATAACATCAGGCATTAGGCTGGATGCGGAATCAATATTACTCGCTCTTTTGATTGCAAAACGAGGGAGAGATTTAGAGCAGCAGAAGCTCTATTCTCTTTAGGAAAAGAGCGATTAAGTGGTCTTTAAATACGCTCTTTGTTTCTGTGTTGTAAAATTTTAGTCTAGTAAGATAAATGAAATAATGGATATGGGCAGACTGAAGCTTCGCGATGGGCGTTTACAATACCGGCAATGATAATGAAAACAAGGTGTGAAATCTGTGGCGCTTCTTGAGGGACGACAAAAATCCTGCAGTGCAGCACGTTGGAAGACGGATTCTTTCACAGGCTTTATCTGTCCGGACCGAGTTCGGCTTCTATGCATCTTTCACGGAAACAGTTGGGAGTGGACTCTGTGTGCCAAAGACAGAATTCGATCTGAAATCTTTCGACGCAAAAAGCCAGTTGTATTTGCTTGGGAATTTTATACAAATTTATTAAGATGCAACTTGAAAGTAAAGTGATCGCCTCCAGTCACGGTGATTAGCCAAGGAAGGACTCTTCCCACGAACAGCGGGTAGATATTCTGTCCCATAGAATGACGTTTTCCAGTGCGTTCACGCGGACGTCACGTCATATAGTCTATTACAGCCTTACGCCGTCTCGTGTAGAGGAGGAACAAGTAGAATCTTTGAAGGAAAGCGGTCGTCAAAGTCGGGCAGTCCCATAAGGCGATTCAAAGGGAAATAATCCACCAATGGGAATAGTTCCAACTTTGTTTATAGGTCAGCGGTTTGTAAATGGATCTTCAACTTATTCCTCCCCAGATGTGGTTTCCGTTTTGACTTCATTGGTGCAGGTCGGGTCGAAATCCATTTAGTACAGACCAGTAAGTCCTATCTCTGCTTTGCCGTGACTGACCGGACTAAGTCTACTAATTTAAGGCCCAAACATTTTTCATCAGCAAGGCAAGTAGACTAAACGACCACCTTAGCGGTGCTCATATACTGGATGCTGGTCGTGATTGAGAATTCGATCTCCCATTTCCATCAAAAAACAGCGGAGGCTTACGGACAAAATTGAGCACGACCCGTCTATGTTTGGGGAACATAAACTCCGGTAAGACACCTGCTCCAGATACGATGTACCTGGCTATTACAAATTCTCAGGCTTACTTACTGACAGGACCGATAAATGGGCCATACAGATCGGCCCCGCAGCAGTCATTTGCCCAACAACTACAAAACGGTAGTCTTAGTTGTCATCTGCAAATATGGTTGGCTGCCGGACTTAGGAAATCACAACCCCGTGAGCCCCATCGTCTTCTGCAAGGCAATAGAACGCATTATCAGAAGAAATGCGTCCCTTGATTTGAAGCAACGATCCGGGGTGTGCCCCGTTTAACATGGTCTCATGAAAAACAGATCTGCCCTGGAAATGTCCTGTGTTTGTTAGA
The DNA here is from genome assembly GCA_008360955.1 of Fasciolopsis buskii. Classification (NCBI taxonomy): domain Eukaryota; kingdom Metazoa; phylum Platyhelminthes; class Trematoda; order Plagiorchiida; family Fasciolidae; genus Fasciolopsis; species Fasciolopsis buskii. The sequence continues at coordinate 157,030 of LUCM01008196.1, read as the reverse complement.
CGAAGTAACCGGCAGGCTGCATGCAAGCTCGCTGGCGGACATATGTCATCTTGATATCAGTAAGAAGTGCAAATTGGTATGTCACTGCCTCCCGTTGCTGAAGTGTAAGACTTTGGGGTAAGTGGTGGGTTACTGTGGTAGATGGATGAATTTAAAGGTGGTTGTACCTTTTCACCCCAGTGGGTGAAACTACTTCCAAGGCTACAGTGGCCAACAGCGGAATATCTCAGGTATCGATACTGGGGCCAGTGCCTTAATGCTCGCAAATGGTTTAGCAATAACACCGAAGGATGACGCGAAAATGGGTGGTTCCCGGGGATTAGATGCTCCAGCCCGTGATGTGGTAACAGTGCTACACCAAGCAGACCAAGGTATCTGCCAATTAGCGCAACAAAAATCCCTCTGCATTTCAGGAATGAAGACAATATCAAAACAGCAAACAAAAGTGGAATTTACACAAAAGATGCAATCGCAAAATCGACGTACCTCAGAATGCAGCGTGCGGCACACCCCAGAGAAAGTCAAGAGATTTTAGAGTGAGATTTGCAGTGCTTTGTCAAAGCACGGAGAGTTTTGTCTCTCCCTATATGGCGTTCGTTGAGCCTCATCCAGATTATTGCATTCAGCCATGTTCTCCACTTTTCCAAAAGGTAAAGACTGTTTGGTCAAGCTAAAATGGCTGGCCTGAGGAGCAAGTAAAGTTTGCAGTCAGGGGACTCGTGAACACAGTTTGAGTGCCATGGGCTTATTCCCAGTGGTATGCAATATGGCTCGGGGTTTCTGACCGAAAGATTCAAGATAGTTAGGGTTCTAAGTGAAATTTGCGACGGGGATCTTTTCGCTGAGGATGTTGTCTGCAGACTCAGAGTAGCGCAAAAATGAGAGCCACCGCGATTTTATCAATAACGGAGTGGAACATTCATGGAGCAGTTAGTCGAAGGGCACCGGTTAGACATGCTCTCAAGAACTGCAGGTCAGAATTAGATGGCATTTGATGTGTGGTCGGCTAGTAGGTCTGTGTTCAAGAGCTGTCATTTTTAAATAGCAAATCCGTTTGGGGCAACCAGGACGTTAGCCTTCTGTCGACGTCAGCGTCGGCGGGTTCCTCTTTACCTACCAGTCCCTAGTAGCAGAAACGAGGCGACCGGAACACCAGGGATAAAGCCAAGAAGGTATCACTTGCAGCAGATTGCCTGCTTACCGCTGGAAGAATTTTGGACGCTGGTTTGCCGGTTTGGGAATTTTCTGTCGTTTGCCAACTTAAATGATATAAGCGAGACTGAACTGCCGGACGGAGAGATTACGGAGGAAAAATTGCGGGATGGCCTACAAAAAGGCCTACGCGTCGAAACTGGCAGGGTCTGATGGGATCCACCTAACGATGGCAAAGCCGCTGATAGGGGTCTTGGTGAAACAGTGCACCCAGCTTCCTAATGCATGGATAGATGAAGGGCAGTTTGCCGTGGGTTGAGCGACGTAGACAGTCATACCGGTATAAGAGCGAGGAAAGAGATGGCGGTGGCAGCTATCAGTCGATGTCTGACATCTATTGTGCTGAAACCCCTTGGATTAGTCCTGCGCCACAGTATAGTTAATCACATGGAGGCTAACAAGCTAGTAATGGGAGAGCAGTATAGTTTTGGACACAAACGTCCTTGCTTGATCAACTTGTTAAGCATCGTGGACGAAGTAACAGGTAGGATAGACGGGGGCAAAAAAGTAGAAGTCTGCTATCCGGAACTTCAGACGACTCTTGATTCCGTGAACCATAGGCTCCTTGGCCAGAAAGTGGATGCTTTCTGGGTGAAGCAAAAGTGAACAACTGAATGACACAAACTCTGAAGGGTAGGTCCTTCAGGGTGGGGGTCGAGGGGTGCCTATCAGACGGAGGATTGCTATATAGTGGAGTGCCCCAGGGATTCATCCTAGGGCCACTGGTCTTCCTAATGTGTCAGTAACATAGCCAGTGGGTTATATAATCCATGACTCATGTTTGCGAAGCGATGCTATCCAGAGGGATCTGGATAGTGTTTACTGGTGGTTCATGAGATGGGATCTTCCGTTAAATTTGAGAAAGTCCTATCGGCTCATGGAAGAAGAACCAAATCCCCCGTCACCACATGGGTTCAATTGGGCATCACATCGCGTTGGAACCAACTTGGGAAGCAAGGGACCTCGAGATGGTGGTGAGTGTGGACTTCAAGCCTAGTCTGCAGTGTTGGAAGGTGTTCAGAGGCATGATATGCACCGCGGTTCAAGACATTTGTCCGATCGCACTTGGGATCCCGTATCCAGGCATGGGGAACGTATTTGGCAAGTGGTAGGAAATGCTGAAACAGGTTCAGGGTGGTTTTACATGCTCGTTTAGACATTTGAGGCATATGGGATGAGCGGAGGCTGAACGCTCTTGGCTTGTACCCTCTGGAAAGAGGTAGGGGAATTGGTGACTTAATACAGACCGTCATGGTCATTAGTGAATTGCCGAACTAGCTACAAGAGGAGGTGTTGGAGGTGGGATCATTGCGCGAATGGAACGAAAGACTAGATAACCTGTGGCTACATGATTTTGGGCCGGGAGGTGTAGGAATTGTAAGGTTGGGGAAGTGGTCGAGAGGGAATCATCTAATTAGTTTTCCCTCTTGACTTTGATGTAATTGAGAGTCGGGTCACATACAGGATTTGCGTCTTACCCTAGAAAAGAAAAAGATGTCGCGCCCTCCTGTTGTCGAAGCATCGTCTTATCCAAGGATCTCTCGTTGGTAGAACCTAGACGATCATGCATTACGCCGTAAAGTCAATCAACCTAACTGGCACTGGGGCGGGAACTTAAATACACTGACCTTGAGTTGGTGTTTACATTTCAAATCCCCTTATCTGTACTCACACGGGGGTTTGAGCTCGGCAGGCAGAAAAGGTTTCAGTGGTTTTGAAAAAAATTTCCACGAATATAGGTTTAAGTTTCGCCTAATATATCCGTGATAGATTTTTAGGCTTTTTATGTGGTTGCTTCATTGGCCGTTGGACTACATTTGTTCCTCATAGAAGTCGCGCGCTGCCCGATGCACTGTCCGGTCGCCAACGGGAATATGCGTTCATGTGCTGCAACGTATGGGGATAGCCTTAAACTAACCTTGTTGGGTTCTAATGGTCCATGCTGCCTGTGAAATGCCTTTGTCTCCTAGTAGTTTCGAAGTCCCTTCTCCGCACGATAATGGTGATCGGAAAAATCGAAAGGATCCAGCGCTATGTTACACGGCTCATCAGAGGACTTTGTGGGATCCCCGATGAAGTTTGACTTCAGGCTTTCCACCTGTTTCTGATGCCCTACAGCCTAGTACCTACTCAATCCCCAAATCGTTCACGACGGAGAAGAAAAGTGGTCCCTTAAAGCGCACCGATAAAATACTACGGCGAGGACTGTCAGTCCACAACAGGAATGTTTTGGAGATTTTCAGAGGCTGTCCTCTCCATGCAGTGCAAAACGTCCTCACTAAGGACAATTTTGGGACTATTTTCATCCTCGATGGGAACTATTAGATTTTTTCGCACCAGTCTTAATAGAAGCCTTCATTATGAACGATTATCAGAGGGTCTCACTAACAGTATAACCTGTATACCCTGGTCGCCGCCGGTAAAATTGTGAACGAACGCGTCCTTGTAGTACGTTGACTATACACTAGCGTAAGTTTGTAACACTTACGCAACGAATGCTTCGACTGACACAAGGCGTAACGTCTTAGATCACCCTAGAATGGTGGCAACCACATATAGAAAAAACGAAAAGCTAAGGTGCCCAACGAAATATGGTCTATAGTATGTATGTAAAAGGTGTACAGTAAAGTTTGATTTTATTAGAATGTGCTATATTGACATATAACTCCATTGTGATTACAAGATTAAATTTGCATCGTGGTACAAGTTTTCCGGTGAACGAGGGAAAAGGTAACGATTACAAATACGCATCAATCCCGATTCACATTCATAACGACCAGAAATAATTACGAAGTGTAGACAAATGGATAACAATTGGAGTTATCAAATGAGGCACTTTGTCTTCATGGAAAATCCTTTTCTTGGAAAGACGTGGACATTCTAGTGCTAGTTACGACTTCGTTTCTCCGCAAGCAGCCATTCTTTTATCCTTTTTTATCTAAATGTTCTCGGGGAAGTTCTTTAACGTATTATCGTCCATGAACTAATGTAATGTTTTCACACAAAAATGCGAATTACAACGGAACAGAATCGTTTTTTACGTAGAACTAATTTTACTTGAGCGCCCTTCCAGTTTAGTTGACTCATCGGGTCTTGGGTTGTCAAGAGATGCAGCGTGTCTCAGGAAATCCTTCACCCTTTTCGTTGACCCTTGGTAAAGTGCAAGGCTCTGCAAAATGAATTAGTGTTTAACTAGTTTGCTCATCACATTTTCGTACACAACTTTCTTTTCTCATCTGTTAAGTTTCAGAATTCCTCAACATTCCTGCAGGGAATTTCCCATTTCAAAATAATATTGGCGTGACCACCGGCCAACTGTATCTCAGATCTGTTTAGCATTAACCCTAAATCGTGCACCTCCCGCGCCACGTTCATAATAGAATCCACGAACGTCGTGAAACATGATGAGATGTCGCCTTCTTCCTGTTCCTTGTGGCATTACATACTTCACCGGTAACAGCTATCCCAGCGCGCAGCGATTTGATCTGCCTGTGGAAGATTCTTCCTGACCACATGGGGCCAGAGCTTCTTGCTGAGGTCCAACTCCATAGCTGTAACCGAGCGCGTAGCCACCGTCTCATTCTGCCGAGGCTAAGATCAACGTGTCTTCCGCTGGCGTATGGTCTGCCTAGAGTAGGGACCTCAATTTGAAATGCACTCCCTGCATCTGAGGTGAAAGCAAACGGAAGTGGTTTCAAACGCCACCTCGGCAAGAGCTTAATGGGACTGTGGCAAATAACTGCGGGTTAGTGGGGTGCTGTTGGAGATGCTTTTGAGGGGCCCTATACGGGACGCCTCTCTTGACCTTTCTTCCAGAAGATAAAAATGGAGATGAGCTATTTATCAATATCAAGACACATGCAAATACTGTTTCCTGGATCTGTATCGTCTTCTCTTCCATGAAACGTCTAGTCTGCAAAGACATTCAGGGACCGTATATAGCCCCCAAAAGTTTGTTTTTTAATTTTTTTTCACTCCTATTGTTCTCTGGGCATTTGCGTGAAGTTGTGATGTCTTCATATTTACATTTAAAACCTAATCATATTGGTCGTCATGTGTGGTAGAGATTGATAGTAAGTTAAACTACATGCAGTCTTGATAAATTGTGTTCATTGAGTCACGAAGTAGTAGCCAACCAATCGTGATCAGAGGTGAATAATGTGACTGTTTTACTAACTCACTGCAAACGTACCCCTTGATGACTACTGACGGACGATGGTTATCCAAGATAAGGACGCTTTGAGGACTACCTTTGACCTCGGTTAGATGGGATATTTTGACGTTGTTCGAATACACCTTTTGCCAGCAGGGTTAATAAAGATAGTTCGAAAGAAGAACTGATGAAGCTTCCCCATCAAAATAGCCGGACAAAAAACTGTTATCTCCATGGAGCTAATGTATGTAGACATTGTTATTGTTTCTATTTCGAATTTTTTCATTTGTTAACGTCGGCTCCTAGGAGCCCCATAATGTTCTATGGGGGAATATTCTTTATATCTGCTTGGGAACTAAGAGACCTCTTTGTTTGCCTAGTTCTGGCCGAACCATTTTAAAGCAAGCTAATGGCTAACTGAGGGTGTAACAATCAAACGGAATGACGATTTCGATGTCTAAAATTGGAACCTTTGCTCTTTCAAACGCCTAAAGTGAAAGCAGACATTTTTATCCACTAAAAAACATATCCTCGAAGAATACCAAGGATTCTTAAGTGAAAAGCAAAAGCATTCTACTAACTAAACCAATCAAACTTAAGTTCATTACGAATATCACGATTAATATTCTCTGTTTAGACGCTTTCAGGCCGTATTGATATAAAATCATGTTTGAGAGGAGTTAAACAAAAAGTCACCTGAAACCGCAGCTGATGGTTACTTTTGAAGTGATTATCAAGATACCTAGTTATTTAATGTGCTACCTTGGTACATGTATTCAGGCATTTCGGAAAGATCTTCCCTACCATCATGAAACTAATTTCCTTCCAGCAATTTACTCCAGGGATCGTATTAATCTGTACCTTAAGCCACAGAAATTTCTCTTTTTTGTATTTAGGCCGCCAAGATATAAGGAAGATAAACTTAGCTAATTGGATTTGTGTTGGCTATCGAAGATTTTCCGCAAAAGTCTTTGCCAAACCATCAGTGTTTTCCAACATGTCTTGAATTCTTTTAAATTGTTGTTGTTAGTGACCATCAGAAAGTATTTACAATTCCTAGAAAATAACTATCTTTTTATTACTTCAACAAATCCAAAATGCAAAAACCAGTTTTGTTGTTTTTTGAGATGTCCCGAAATGTGTAACCTTGTTGTTCAACGTGAAAAATCAAGCGGGAAAATATATGTTAAGTGATAATGTTCTGCAACGGAACAACGTCTAAAGTATGTAACCCGAATTTAAAATCAACCGCTTAGTTTTGTTATTTTAGGTCGCAAAATATCTGTTTAGTGCGGAAACGTTTTCAAGGAACTGTGAAATTTTTCTTGAGCTATTAGTAGTTTAATTTATTGTTTAGGCGATTTGTCGAGACATGAAAGAGCAAATATCTGTTCGGCATATACAGCACTCTTCGGGATCTCTTTCGTCAGTAGCCGTCATTGTATTTTTCCGATAAAAGTTTGCTAAGTGATAAGTAACAAAAAGTGTCTCGCTGATTGAAAATAACCTTTGCACTGTAGTAAGCCAATAAATGGGTCTTGTATTTGATATTAGCTGATTGAAAGTTGTTTTTTTCTTCGACATGTAACTGATAAAAAGGGTGGATAATTTTGCTTATATGAAACACTTACGTAGTACAAAGATATTTACCACGTACCCTTGCATAACTAGTATTCCGAAAACCTGTTTGTTTTTAGAAACATCCATTTCTGGAGGTGGTCAAATAGACCACGTGTCTGTCACCAAAGGAGTTAGAGGTTGGAATTCCAGATCTTCCCATGGTATACGGCAACTAGCTGTTGTTTGGCTGATTGCCACACCTAACCTAGTGTAAAATTGCGTGGTTCTATGCCACTTCAAGTTCTAGGGTCGAGGATGCCGGGTTCCCTCCATGTATTTGGCCCTAGTGGCTATGGGAAATTTTCTGTCCACTGCATTTAAGCATCAAGCATGTATTTAAAAATTATATTTTGTGTTGCCAACAGCGAATCTTAAAACCTCTGATAATTACGATTTAACCATTTGGTTAATGACGTCATAGAAGAGCGTAAGCATTTTGCGAGATGTCTGATAATAAAGTGTATGAGACTTGTGAATGTTTTTGGAAGCGTTTTTTATTAGAAAGCTCAAAATGTAGTTGCCGAGTCCAGATTCCCAAAAAAGCAAAAAAATACTATGCAGCCGGTGAACTCCCGCTAAGAATCGCCAGCAGTAAATAGACACCGTGCCAAAGCAAATGCAATCTATTGCGGGACAAGTGTCTTAGTCATTACGCCAATTATATAGACTTTTGGATACACAATGCAACGTATGTCAAACAATGGTTTTAAAGATACGCAGACCTCCGCCAACAAGAATTTACTGTGCTGAGGGCGACTTTCTCTTGGAGCACTCACACACAGAGTAGGCTCCACAAATGATCCACAGGTTTTTGCAAATTAGTCCGTTTGGAAGATTGAACTGATTTAATTAGTTTCATGATTTGCTACTATGGCAATAATATGTTTCGAAAGACACTTACAACATTCAGTTTGATAATGATTCTATAAGAGGTAGTATGTAATACTATCTCTTGGACATTTCCACCATGAAAACCGTCCCTTGTATTGGTTAGCAGTAATACAGCATCATTTAGAAAAGCCCTTCAAATCTGAAATATTAAGCAGATTTACTCCTATTCTGGGGCAGATATGGTAACAACCTTTTACTTGTATACAATACGTAATTTCAATGAACCAAATAAATTTATGGTATCCATTGATGCTTCTAAAATATTAGCAAAATGTTTCCAACAAAAGCTATGGAATAAACACGATCCCCAACATTAATACCTTTGACCACTGCTGACTACCTTTGAACCACTCGGTTTAGATAAGATTTGATGGTGGATAAAAGTGAAACATTTCGAAGTGTGTGAAGCAGCACATTGAAAGCATCTGCTAAAAACATCGTGCTTTAAACTATAAGGTAAAACGCTTCTCTTGTGGACCATTTGGAACATTTTGAAGTCAAAACCTTATATAAAGTTTTCTGTTAGCTTTTGCCTATCACTTTCGACATGCTTCAAAATCTCATTTCAGTTCACTTTCCCTGCCGAAAGATCGTTGGAAGTATTCGAATGATCAATTCTTTCCGACGTCCCCACTGCAGAGTGGGTTTTCTTCGGGAATCTTAACCGGAGCCTTTGAACCAAAAGTCTCACTCAATAAAAAGAAAGAAATACTATCAGTTTATTAAAAGCAGTCGATTTTTATTAGACAATTAATAAGGCACGGGTAGATGTGCAATATTTTGTGCTCCCGAGATGTTTTCGAATCAAGTACCTTTGCTGTGCTTGCGCACGTCGAAGCTTAAAGTAGTGCTCTTCTCAATAAAACATTGTTTATGATATTACTAATAGTAAAAAAGCCTGAAAACTTGCAATAGCTATCTGCTGTCTTCGATATCTTTTGCTTCTTCTAACCTGATTTGAAGTATTTTGAAATTGTTTGCGTTGATCCACCAGGAGAAATTTTGGTATCTTTTTAATTATCAGAGGGTAAAACATTATTGTTGAAACCGATTGCTTTAGGATTTGAGAAAGCGCGAGGTTTCAAAATTTAACTCATTTTTGGTTATTAGCTGTTACCTGAATTTACACAATAAGGGGCAAGTACGGATATATAGTTTAAATACAATAAGATGAATTTGGATTCCCTAACCTGAAAGAAGAATGCAGGTAATTATCATCGGGATTATTTTTAAATACGAAGAGCAAATATTGGTACCGATAATAATTTGCCTCATGACCTTTAAATATCAACAAGTGTTTTCCAAAAGAAAAGGCTTGAAATTAATCTTAATGCACGACTTTTATCTCAGCAATATTCCACCTCACACAATGTCGTTCTAGTAGGTATCACAAAAAATGCCAACTATTCCCGAGCCCATGCAGAATATATGAGCAGCAAGCTAATGGTTGAAGTTTCTAGCAAACGAGAGAGAACAGCATTCACGTAAAATCATCTCTTTTAATGGAAAGATGGTTTGGTTGCTAAACCTAATGCAACAAGGACACTAACTTGCGCCATGAGGGCGACGTAATCGGCTGCTAACAACCAAGAGTCAGGTTTTGTTTGCATTAGTTGGCGGAACCCGTTTATTTTACCTTGCTGACAGACAACATTCGCAATCATGCAAAGTCGACCTGGAAAGAACCTTCTAACATTAATTTCCAGTGAATTAACGAGCTGTCTAGGTATTTTACTAAATCACTTTCCACCGCCAAGTGTAATCGTCGTCAGGCCGGTATACAGCCATTAATGCTTTGACACCACATGTACCCCAACAGTTGACCTAGGTAGAGGTGCTACAGTTCAATTAGAGGAAGCGCTTAAGTAAGCACAGTTAGCACCACATTTTATATTTTCAACCCACAGATGCCGCGCAAGCATCCAAATATTCCTGAGTTAATTGTTCGAGCAACTTTTTCTGATTCCTTGTAGCCCATTTGGTGAGGCAAACAGGTAGTAAATTTTGTGCCAATTTCACGCATCAGTAGAGTTCGAAAATCTTTCTTATTCGTCTGTCATTTGCCCGACTTCCCAAGCCACACTGCAGACCATATAACCTACTACTTATTTAATAACACGTAATGAACAGCATCTGCTTTAAAGAGCTAAGGCAATTCTTTTGCGACCTACGCCACTTACTGGCAAGCGAAGATACATTACAGTTCATCTTACGGTGCACCCTGGAACGATTTTGCATTAGGTTTATATTTTATTCTCCAGTGGCTAACAAAACTGCTATTTTCCTGCTGATTAAAAAACGTTTAAATTCATCGGAAAATTCTAACTGTGAAAAAGTGCGTCTATTTAAGCATTATGAAACAATAACTATCGCTGAAGAAAAACGTTTGTGCATACAAATAACCCCTTGCACTGCCCCTTTTTCTATTTTTCTTGTTGTTATGACCAGTCTGCTACCTCAGCCATAGGCTACTGATTTTCAATCAAAATAACAAGTTTTTCTTTTTGCTATCCTTGTACAGACTGACGTCACACGTTGAGAAACTTTGCACGGATACTTTGATTGATAAAGAGCCGAAGGTGGCATCCATTCTGTATTACTCATTAACTCTCGATTTTCTCTCTTACTTACCTAAGAGTTACGTTTTTACAGATTTTTAATAAACCAAAACCTACTCACTTTCCAGTGCATTAGGAGGTAGATTGCATTTGCTGTCCTTAGTAGAGTCTGTACCATTTGAAATGGGCAAATTCATAGAGGATACATATGTTGTCGGAGACCAGTCTCACCAGTGCGGCTAACTGAAGTTGTGCTAGATGTTACGAGGCTAAAAAGGTCATTTAATTGAGCTACTCAAAAACTGAGTCATGAGCCATCCAATTTTGGGACATAAGAGTTTAAGTGCCGGCCTTCGGAAGCCACAAGCAAAGAGCGTATTTAAAGACCACTTAATCGCTCTTTTCCTAAAGAGAATAGAGCTTCTGCTGCTCTAAATCTCTCCCTCGTTTTGCAATCAAAAGAGCGAGTAATATTGATTCCGCATCCAGCCTAATGCCTGATGTTATTTTTTATGTTGATGCGTAGCATTTCCATACAGCTGTCTTAAAAATTCTTCTCAGGTTCCCGATATATACGTTCCAACTTTCCAGTTTGCGTGCGATAAGTTGAAATCTCCTACGATCAGGACCTTGGAGGTAACAGCTATTGCGGCCCCGAAGGTTTGAAAGGACTTGCTGCCGTCCACATTGCACGAACTTGGGGAGCCATCTGAACAGATTAATTGGACTACCTTCTTTGGCCTTTTAACTCTAAAAGTGCAAAGTTGAAAATTCTTAGAGCGCAGTTCAACTCCCGATTCCAGGTGATTCATGAGAATGCCAACCAATTTTGATCGTTCGTTTTGCACCTAATGCTCACTTGGCTTACATGAAGATTTGAGTCATACTTAAATGTGTAGCACCAAGCCATTATTCTTTTGCTTTCATCAGTTTAGCATGATCTGTAGCAGTTAACTTTGTCTAGTTGTTAAAAAACAAATTGCGATGCAAATTCAAAATGCCTCTAAAACTCGGTTTGGGAAATTTGAAAAAATCACTCAATTCAACACGTAGTTAACGCTAAATTAAAGTAGCATAAGGCCATATTCTTTTCGTGTACTTATGCCCAACTCATTTTCAGTAAACGCAGAACTTCCTGATACATTGGTCGCTGAAGATATATTTTGCAAGCGCCAGGCTTGTGTAATGGTTACCAAACTGACATCGGATTCACTATTAAAACATTAGAAATTTCGAACCGATGCCTGGCAAATGTCATCCTCTAATAAAGCAAAATCATCCATCTTTTTCATAGATAATCTGTTAGATCATATTTAACAAAATTTACCCGAGAAGCATCATAATCAGATAAGTGGTAAGAATGTCAACACCTGCAATTCTTTTCCACAACTACGTTGATACAATAGTGAAAATCGGGAACATCTCTAGTCGTGTTTGTACACCTGATTCCTGGAGTTGCTTTTAATGGATTTAAGTTTATCATATTCTGGACAGATGATGGTACAGTGCCGCTTACGTTTTAGATTTGGTGACAATATTTACTTGTCGATAAAAAATATTACACAAAATTTTGAAGTTTATAAGAAGGACATACAAACCGTGCACAGTAGACTGGTCAGTTGTTTTACGTTTTGGGTGACCTGCTTTCACAAATCAAATAATTTAAAAATTATTTGATTTGTTACCGAGAGGAGGTAGTGGAAGATCTGCGTTTCAGAGAAAAGTATTTGCATTTAGATGATATCTGAGGCCTCGAAAATGGCAACCCAAATAAAGTTGCTGAGTAACGTTAAAATAGGTTTGGCCAGATAGGTTTAGACTTAGCAATACTTCCACGCCTATGCGTAAGCTTAACAATGTTATCTTAGAAACTTATCAAAAGCAGGAAAATAAATTTTAGGGAACCTTTCTTTATCAAAAGAAAAAACGCCATGTCGTCTCTANGGAGGTAACAGCTATTGCGGCCCCGAAGGTTTGAAAGGACTTGCTGCCGTCCACATTGCACGAACTTGGGGAGCCATCTGAACAGATTAATTGGACTACCTTCTTTGGCCTTTTAACTCTAAAAGTGCAAAGTTGAAAATTCTTAGAGCGCAGTTCAACTCCCGATTCCAGGTGATTCATGAGAATGCCAACCAATTTTGATCGTTCGTTTTGCACCTAATGCTCACTTGGCTTACATGAAGATTTGAGTCATACTTAAATGTGTAGCACCAAGCCATTATTCTTTTGCTTTCATCAGTTTAGCATGATCTGTAGCAGTTAACTTTGTCTAGTTGTTAAAAAACAAATTGCGATGCAAATTCAAAATGCCTCTAAAACTCGGTTTGGGAAATTTGAAAAAATCACTCAATTCAACACGTAGTTAACGCTAAATTAAAGTAGCATAAGGCCATATTCTTTTCGTGTACTTATGCCCAACTCATTTTCAGTAAACGCAGAACTTCCTGATACATTGGTCGCTGAAGATATATTTTGCAAGCGCCAGGCTTGTGTAATGGTTACCAAACTGACATCGGATTCACTATTAAAACATTAGAAATTTCGAACCGATGCCTGGCAAATGTCATCCTCTAATAAAGCAAAATCATCCATCTTTTTCATAGATAATCTGTTAGATCATATTTAACAAAATTTACCCGAGAAGCATCATAATCAGATAAGTGGTAAGAATGTCAACACCTGCAATTCTTTTCCACAACTACGTTGATACAATAGTGAAAATCGGGAACATCTCTAGTCGTGTTTGTACACCTGATTCCTGGAGTTGCTTTTAATGGATTTAAGTTTATCATATTCTGGACAGATGATGGTACAGTGCCGCTTACGTTTTAGATTTGGTGACAATATTTACTTGTCGATAAAAAATATTACACAAAATTTTGAAGTTTATAAGAAGGACATACAAACCGTGCACAGTAGACTGGTCAGTTGTTTTACGTTTTGGGTGACCTGCTTTCACAAATCAAATAATTTAAAAATTATTTGATTTGTTACCGAGAGGAGGTAGTGGAAGATCTGCGTTTCAGAGAAAAGTATTTGCATTTAGATGATATCTGAGGCCTCGAAAATGGCAACCCAAATAAAGTTGCTGAGTAACGTTAAAATAGGTTTGGCCAGATAGGTTTAGACTTAGCAATACTTCCACGCCTATGCGTAAGCTTAACAATGTTATCTTAGAAACTTATCAAAAGCAGGAAAATAAATTTTAGGGAACCTTTCTTTATCAAAAGAAAAAACGCCATGTCGTCTCTACAATAGTTGACGCTTTCGAAAACTGCTCAATGCATACGTATAAATATTTACAAAATGAGCAGAACAAATAGACTTGCATTGGAGGTTTCCATAAGTTTGCCGTTAAGAGGCAAGTAAGTACTGTCATACAAACTTCAGCAATAATGGTAAAAATTCACGTTGTTAAGAAATTCAAGAAACATTAATATTTCTTTATTTAAATCCTTCAGAAGACATTACAAAATCCGTTAGCATTTCACGGATCCACGTTGGAATATAGGATCATTCATGACTATGAAAAAGACGATACACTGTAAGTAGTGAAACACTCTTTGGTTCTCCATGAATCAACATGATATACAGGATAGGCTATTTCAAGCTAAAAATCCCATCATTCTGGAAGAATCGATAAGTACGAACTTGGCAAAACAGTCTCCTAATCCTGCGAGATATGAACTAATATGAGGAGGAGTCAACTCCATTGCAAAAATGAATGGAATAATGGTGATCCAAGCAACTGGGTTTCCACTAAAAGGCTTCCCACTGTCTGACGAACAAGTTCTTGCTAGAACCAATGGCTTTGTTTGAAAACCCCAATTGTTCTTCTGCTGGATAGCTGGACTCCGCAGCAGTGCCTATCCACAAAAGTTGTTAAGTCTAACTCAAAGAATTGTATATTGCACGAGTTGTCGCGCAAGATAGTTGCTTTGATCAAGAGGGTAGTGGTAGTTATGCTAGAATTCATGGTTCACACGCTGAGTTGGCCCTCAATGCCTTGTTGATCAGACCTTTGAGTTGAATGTTCCAGTTTGAGTTCCCTTGTGTGTTTGGAATCCACTAATTATTGTTCTTCCAAAAGCAGTAGAACTGCTAGATTTTGAGATAGGAACAAATTGATGGGTCACCAGCAGTCAGGGATAGGAGATGAGCTTAATGATGAGTTAATCGGAGAGGTGTATGCATCCGTCGAGGTCACAACACCATGCTTTAAAAGAGCTGAGGACAGACTGTCAGGACCAACTCTTGTGGTAATTCCAGTGGTGCGCAGAAGATCGAGCTGCTTTTCCCTAGAAAAGCTTGTAACTGTCACATTATCAGCCTGTGCAAATGTGACCGGGGTATAAATGGAAGGATGGATAAAAGCATGATTTATGCTGCCGACATCCGCAGAGCATTTCACATATCTCTTTTTTCTTCCCACACAACAATCAAACACCTTGCCATGGGACTCGGTTGTTGTTACCACTCAACAGTCGGCTGGCGAATGTAGTGTCGATGCGTTTGATTTCAGCTTTTATTAGGTTGGAAATTTACCGCACGCTTGAGTTATTACGGGATTTGTAGAAGTGCTCCTTGCGTCTCCTTAGAGATTTCAGTTTATGGGTGGAGATGTGGCCATTTGAGACGAATAGTGTTTCTGAGAGGCAGCAAATCTCAAAGATTGCGTTGGCCGTTGGCATTGTCATCGAGCGGGTATTCAAAAGAGAAATAAGTGGATGCGTGTAAAAGGGATTTCTGAAGAAGAGTAAGGTTGTTGTTTGAAGAGTTACGGAGGCGAACTTGGATTTGATTTGTTCGCCTAAAGGAATGGAAGGCTGACCGAGAGCTTTATCTTGGGCCTTAACAGAGGCAGACAGTGACCACCATTTGAAATTGGAGCAGCAAGTTTCAGGGAAAATAAATCGGGGTGTTGGTAATAACTCTATCTAAAATGAAGTCGCCTCTGGTAGGAGAAACGCAGAGGTCAATCAAATCAAACACAGTCGGTGGTAAGGTTGATGCGTGATTGAAATCACCTACAATAATATGCAGACCGTCCTCAAGAGTAAGAACAATATGGGCTAGAGAAGAGTCGATAAAAGATGTGATATTGTGTTGGGAGCTAATGGGCGCTCTATATAAGTTCGTTATGATTTTATTGGCATGGCGAGAAAACCTAGGACGACACTGTGTAACGAGATAGTCAATTTCGTTTAGCGAGTATGTATAAATAACATCGGATATGCCCAACCAGAAAGAGTTTACGTATGTTGCCACAATGCCTCCAGTAATTTAAAAAGCAGCTTAATTTTATCAATCCGAAAGGGAGTCTACAACCTACACCTGAAACTGGAACAACACAGGTAGATGCCAGCACGTCCTCAGAAATAGAGTTTATCTTGAAATGGGTTTCCTTAAGGTGTACAATATCCCCAAAACCATTCGAGCCATTTCCACAATTTTTCAAGAGTAGCGGCCAAGTTTTAACTGGTGGGCTCAACGTGGGAAAGAGAGTAGATTCTCAAAGAATGTTGTGAATTGGTGACCGTACCAACTTACAAAGAAGGTATTATGCCCTCGTGTGAGAATCATAGAGGAATTAGTTTGGTAAACATTGCATCCGAGCTGCTGGCTGGCATTGTACTACACTGATTGTCTGTTACTCACAAACAGCATACATGTGAGAATAAAGTCGTTTCCCAACCCCGTTGGTATTTTTGTTGGCTGAATATTTATTGTGAAACAAGTCCCAGAATATAAGCACCGGTTACTTAGACTTACGGCCTCTGTCTTACTCGATCTCGAAACGCCGTTTGACTTACATGATAGTGCATTTTTGTGGAGCTGCGTCTAGTTGGACCCTATGCCACAGAAATTCGGTCTCTACATGCGAACATCCGAGGCCGAGTTTGTGGCGTTCACTCACGCGAGTTCACGACAAGAATTATTGATTCTCACAGGTGCCACCTTTTAGCCCTTTCTTTCAAACTTTGTAATGGGAACGATTTTTGTAAACCCTTCCGTCCTGAACGGTGGCCAAGCGAATAAGGTCATGGCGTTCGGACATGAAGTTCGCGGGTTCGAATCCTCCCACCACCGGTCAACTTTCCGGTCATCGTCCCCGGTCACCGTTTCCGGTCACCGTCCCTCTATTGGTCACGGCCCTCTTTCTGAAATTGATGTACACTTTTGTTTTCCAAATAACTAAATTAACAAATAAGGGATAGAGATAGGAGAAAATAATGAACCAATATTTTCCGCCGTCGTTCGAACGATAATTAGCTTGTGCTTGGATGCGTTTTTCACCTTCGGAGTGTAAAATGATGTTGCAGGACTGTCCTGGCTCGAAGTGGAATATTGTTCTTTTATGGGGCGAGTTTACGGAAGTGAGTAGGTTTCCTTAAGTGGGTGGCTGAACATCTTCTGTTGTCGCATCACATACGCAGGAGGCGCTATTAAAATTTGTCAATTTGCCACACCCGAGTTAGAACGGTAAAAGCAAGGCAGATGCTGCTATAGGTTATGTCAGTTTCTGACAGATCTGCAGAGACGTTCGGTGTTTGCACATCATTGTCCCCTTGGTATTGACAGAATATGATAGGATACTTTTCTCAATATGTTAGATCCACGGAATCGACCAGCGAGAATTTTGGAGACATCAGATGATGTGTGTGACTTTGTGTCGTGGTCAGTGGCATTTTCGCATTCAAAACCTTTCAACTTCAATTTTCATCTTCAACTTACTACATTGCAATTGATCCCTAATTGTGTTTTGTTCTGGTCTTTTTTTTTGAGGGGATGGTGCCGTGAGGTAGCAAACGAGGCTAGATCTGATTAGTGGAAGGTTCATGATCGTAAGTCTGGACCTGTTTATTGACCCATTCAGTTAATAATAGTAGTCTAAGTGCCTCCACTCTCCTCAGGTACGTGATTTTATTTGAATCGCTCTTGCGAAAGGCGGCCATTTTTTCTTCGGTCTTAGGTTTATGAAATATTGTTTGGACCTCACTGCTTCGCAAACTTCTTATGCTGGCTGACTCCGTATTCTGTTAAAATATTAACGCCTAACGCGGAATGTACCGTTGTCGATCAGCGCGAACAAATATTTATTGTTTCCAGGAATACAAGCACAAGTACCGGACAGTTTCACTGATTGTTTATTCACTAATTTCTATTGTTATTTTATGTCAACTCAGGTAGACCGCGGAAACACGTGGATTCCAACTAAATGACACGCTTAATAGTTGTTTTGAGCAATTGAAGATTAGATGCAAACAGTATCTGCATTCAAAGCATAGACGAAACTATTATCGCTTTGAAGGTCTTACCAAATGATCGGAAGATGAGAAGTTGCACAACGGTTATCATTAACTGGAAGTTTCAGAAATAGGGTTGTTTTGATTTCTATTCATGAAAACGGTGTTTTGTTGGCGGTTAACATTGTTATTGTATAGTAAATTGGAAGGAGTGGGTTTGGCATAATCTGACACGCAAGACTGATCTGTTTTGAGGATGTTTTGAAAAAATCTTTAAATGGGCCACTTAAATATTGACGGGGGAGTGCAAGGTAATTATCCGGCGAAGATGTGCTAACTTAACCAACTAAACGCGAAATAATAATTAATAAGTCTTATCGGGGTAGGGGTATTGTTGTCCAGAGAAATGTTCAGTAGTTTCCCTATGTCTGGTATATAGCTTTTGACTTAGTATGCATAATCAGGGCTTCATACTATCCAGTTGCTTAAACCGAAGTTCAGGGCTGACTTAGGGGATCCTATCTCGATCCCTTGACTAAATGAGCTAACCTACAAGTCAGCGGGATGATCTACGAGACATGCAACTCATTTGAGACCGATAACTGATTGCTCGGTTCATTTGCCCTTCGGATAAAGCTGGACATCCTGTGTGCAGTTCACCCCTCGGCCACAGATATCAGGAAGAACACACCCTTGAGTTTTGTACTTCTTCCGTGGCTGGTTTAGAATCAAGGTTCGGCTAACTCACCTAAACATTATGAATGATCAGTCAACTCGTCGTAGAACACAGGGCATTTGTCTCTGTCCTCGCACTTTAGTGGAGGCACCTCCGTCAAGAAAAAATAATGTGGAGACCTTCCTCATCCGAGGCTACTTCAGACGCAGGTCATTTAAGAGCATTTCAAGAGGCGTTCAGGACGAGAACGCAATTCGGAGCCCGAGACGTTCTTATTCGATCATGCTGATGCAATGAGATTATACGGATTTTATTCATTAGATTTGCCTATTGTAAACTATCCCGGCGGCGTTAATCCTTGGCTCCGTAGTTAGACTGCATGTCCTAATTTGCTGACTGGACACCATCCAACGAACCAACGACAGAGGTGCAGTTTTCAAAAAGATAATTTTTTATTTGGCTTCCACCGCCCTCATATCAAAGATGTTATCGGCACACTTTTTGTTGTTACCACCACTCGTTAATCCAGATTACTATTTCAGTTTTCTCTTTAATTACAGTCGATTACTTCAAATTCTTCCGTGAATTCCACTGACGATGAACGTTTCACAGCAAACAGTAAATTACACGACACACAATTCACCCCAAAATGTCGATCAAAAAAAACTTAAGGTAAGTTCACGTCGGGTTTTCTGAGTCAGACTGAAACGAAATTCGGAGAATGTGTTCCTTCCTGTTCCGCTAAACAGCACGCAAACTGCTTCAACATTGCATTGAAAATCGTGATTGGCCAGCAATCCTTTGGACAGTGTTTTATTTCCTTAGCCGGGGAAAAGATCCCAATTTTTAATACTTTTAGAAGATATTCGAAAATTTACCTGCTTCCAAGAAAAGGATTGCAACTATTTTTGTTCATTCAAACCGCCGATTTGATACGAGGTTCTCTTGGCCTGTTCATATTAAGAAGATTTGATGCTTAGTAGTTCCAAGCCACTTCTAAACAATGCCTCAAGAACAATGCAACGTTAATCGTTCGAGTTGATATTTCCATTTTGTTAAAATTTATCTCATGGCTAGTTTGCGTCCATTGCATTTTGATCTGTGAACAAGAAGTTACTAATTCTAATGACAGATTTTGTTTCCCTGGTGCAGCAATGCTCGTATTATAATTTTTTATTCACTATAAACCTGAAAGGTTTAAAATATGCACGAAATTCCCTGTCATCATGCTCTGAGTTGTTAATCAAAGTGTAGGGTCTGTTATGACTGTAGTCACATCTTGTTTAGAGTAGATGTTTTTACAAGCTTTAGCAGTAACGGTCAATCTACAGTCATTTATTCCACTCTGAACATTTATTAACTGAAATTTAAGCATAATTTATTTTATTCTCCCTCACGGACCATACCGACAAGCAATCAAAGTTCGATATCATTTTAGGTGATGAATGTGATCAGTTTACCGCGTGATATTTTACCTGTAGTTTCGGCAGTTAATAATTTAAACACTTACGATTAGTAAGTTGTAATTCGATGGTGATTGTCGAGATCGATCAAAATTGCCGAATGGTGGCATTACATTTACCAAAACTATCAATCGCATTCCATTGTTAGAAGAGGCGTTAGAGCATTTTACACGAGAATCTTGTGTGAATAATTGGGACTGTTCATTAATAACGTCATTCCATCCACCTATAAAATGTACCACTTAGTGAAGCACTTAAAACTCCGGTTATTTTAGAGTAAAAGGTGAACGAAGCGATTTAAATTTAGTCATTTCATCAATTCTTCAATATTTGGTTTTGCGGTTTTTGCCCATTTACATGAACGTTTATGTGGACCGCTCTATTTGGAGCCAATACTGTTAGCTCAATTGAAAATATGCTATAGGCCCTTTTGAATAATTATCGCAACACGCAACTCTTTAACGAATATGAATTTCGAGGCAATGACTGACGGAGTTTACTGACAGATCCAATTGTATTACAACGAAAAGGAACACGATAGCGAACAAGTTCGTTTTCGGTAGCTTCATCCTCTGGCTAGTGCAACGACATATGTGATGGAGTGCTTGTTTTTTGTGAATTATGTTACAATGTCAAGCCAAGATCGGTTAATGAAAATAATGTGTGAAATGCCGTTTGGAAAATAGGGGTAGATGGATTGTTTACTGTTAGTGGTTGGGAAAAGTCCACTAGACAAAGTACACAACACGCATTAATTGCTTCCTATAAAGCGTGAAAGGTCACGCTCGAGGGCATTTGGGGTATGACTGGCATTCTCCGATTGCAGCTAAGGTAGCTAGAATGATCTGATAAATCATTTCTGTGAACCTAGCGATGAGTTTAACAGCCTGATTGCTATTGATTCCGGTGCTGCTAAATGAAGCTCTCGATGAGTTCCGTGGCTCCTTGTAGATCACCTTGAAGACCTCGTCATTCACTTGGTATCATGTGTCTGCGAGGTGCGCTACGATCACACCATTTACGAATTTTCTAGTTCCAGTCCTCAGCCAAGCTGGCTTGTGCCGCTTGATTTTTTGCAACAACTGCCATGTCGTTTTACTTACATAGCTTGCCAAACCTGATCAAACGAATGAATAGGTCAACATGGATAAGAAAAAGACAGGTTCGTGCAAATCACAGAGCGACTGGCGAAGCGTGCGCATTGTGTGGCAGCGGGAAAAGCACGTACGATTGCGTTTCTCAGACGCCTGATTAGTAGTTCACACTATTTCATTTGAAAGGGAGTTGCATGTGTAACTCTTTCCCTTTAGCCGTCAATGGTGGTTTCTTGGGTATTTTCCGCATATTCTTAAGTATAACACGTTCCGAATACCCAATGTTTAACAATGTCCGTCTGATCTGGCCCAATTCTTCCTTCACTATTTCTTTAGAGCAAATGTTCCGCACAAGAGATGCCAAATACCAGACTAGGTTTTGTTTACACTTGAGCTAATTGAAACTAGCAAATTGGTTGCACTATTCTGTCCATGTTTGCTTTCGATACACGCGGCGTGTAAACTTCCCGTCCCTTGTCTTCGTGAGTGTCACACCGAGGGAATGAAGTGAATTTTCTTATTCCTATTCCGATCTAAAACTAAGCGCACAGTGAGCCTGGTTTAACGTATCTACCAGTGTTTCCATGTGCACCTTATGTCGACTGTATATCGGCTCTAAGTGGGTAATTCTCCGATAATGTTCTGAAGCGCACCATTTTCTAGTTTGACAGTGAATACATTAACGAGTAGTGGTCCCAATGGTGATCCCATTACGGCTCCATCCATCTGTCGGTGAAGCTTACCGTTGAAGGAAAAACTGGACGTTGAGAGTCCATGTTAACATAAATTCTTTTTTTCAGCAACCGGGATTCCAAGATTCGCTTTCTTACCCTAATATATTTAAACGAATAGTCGATCCTTTATAGTAGGTTGACATTAACAAACCATGAACTCAAATCCCATACTTAGATTAATTCTACGAAATGCAAAGTGTCATTCAAGCTGTAGTGGGCGATCTCTGTACGAACGGGTTCCAGTATGTCGACTTGCGAGCAAATGCCTGAGTTATAAGAAGAACTAGTCATGTCCGGTATCGGTCTTAGTGGGACGCCTGGTTTTTTGAACCTTCCGAAGACCGTGTAGACTAGGGATGGTAGTGCCTGTGGGTCGTAACTGCTCATAAATACCTCTGGAAATCAAACTGTGATATTTCAGTTTTCGCAGTGCTGCGGTTAGTTGCTTCTCAATCGTTTTGGTCTTGCTCCTTTCCTCCTTCACCTCAGTAAATTTCGTTTGGTCACTCATTATGCGATTCATTTTACCAATGTAGCCTAGAGGATTCAATAGCACAATTCATGAGCCTAGGAATATTATTCGTCGTACTTAGGCTACCTGCAGAGAAATCTTCTGTCAGTAGGAGTCGATTGCTGTGCCCTAGCGGTCAGTAGCCGTGCAAATCAGTGATGAGTAGATGCAGCATCAGGTGGTGAAGTTCAACAAGCCACTCAGAGCCTGCCCGGTAGTGTAATGGCCAAGGCGTTCGACTCAGAATCGTTCGTCCCGGGTTCGCGTCCCAGTTCGGGCGCGGTGGATATGCACTGTTGATGATTCCCAACAAGGATGAGACAGCTGTACAGTGCTTCCATGGTTTCTTAGTGGTGAGTTGAGCGATGATATCACATGGTAAATTATTTCATGAAAATAGCATTATTATTCTTGAGCTTTCTTAACCCTTCTATGTGTTAACCACTCGGAATCCGTGGTCGGATTCTTTGCACTTACGATGTGCAGCAGTAATTACATTCAGCCTTGTGACAGATTCGTATGCCCAGGTTAGTTAGCTCTTCGTAGTCTTCACTGTCCACTAACCTAACAGTTCGTTTAGTTCCAACTTTATTCCACTTACTACCCTCAAGTTCCGTCTGTTTTTCGTTTAGCGTAGTAAGTGCGTCATCTTGCCAAACGTTTTTCACGAAATTCCTGCTTCTGTTATCTCGTCGTCACTGTGAAAATTATTCCTACCTCAATGACGCAGACTATTTTCCATGTGGTGAACTTTACCTTGATATCGCAAAATATTGCAACAAAGCACTCAAGTTACATCGACGCATAAGACTTCAATTTATTGTCCTGGGGTTTGTTCCCATTTCTTTGAAGAGGCCGAAATTATATCAGTTTGACGACAAAAATGAGGTGTACACATAATTTCCGTTTAATATGAAGGGTTATCGTTTAACTCAAGAATTTTAGTCACCGAAAACCCGAGAAATCCTTCGCCTTAAGCACAATATAGTTTATAATTTATCTAACTGAAAGCCGTCGGTCGTTTCTATCTACAGTTGCCAGTCGTTAGTGGTGTATATTGCTGATCCGCAATACACGCGATTCCACTGGCTCCTGCAAAACACTTGAATGAAGCCTCACAAACTGTTTTATTAGTGAATCCATCTTTGAGATAACGAATGCACATCCAAACCTGTATGGCTGCTATGGATTTCATCGGTGTTCTTAGTTGTCTCCTGAGTGATCCCCTTGCCATTTTGTTTTTATCCTCACGTTGTTAAAAACGCAATTTCGTAAAATCCGGGCCGGTCGAGTCGGTTGGTGGACACATGGGTCATGATTCCTTTGGTTTTCTTTTATGCAATCTTGCCATCTGATTCCGACTGGGTATCAAGTGATGGCTGGTATCCAGTGGAATAGCTTGGTCCAATTTTAGGTGCACTGTTGGAGCTCGCTCATGGTTTTTTGCGATTGAGTTGCATCCGCTTACCTTTATTGACTTAGACTTTCTGACAACAGTATATCATCACCAATCTGCTGATAACCAATGACATATGTGCACTTTCTTTTAGTACAGACCAAGCGAAAATATAATCCCTTCACATTATTCCTATCAATTTAGGAGTAAATTATAAGTGATATTTGATTAGCAAGACGCAACTGGGATGTTTATCATCTGGTTTGTCAGGAGGAGGAATTGACATTAAATCCCTCTATATAACAATCTTAAGCCACTGAATAACACGTAATATCAATTTAATCACACATTATCCCGCAGTTTTCACATCAGCCTAACAGGCTGCACGAAATAGACTCACCATAATATTACCAGCTCCTTAACAGTCTAGTTTTATTTGTTTTACAGATTCAGTAAGTAGTTGTCGGCAGCTGCTATCTAATTATTGTCCCCTTGGTATTGACAGAGTATGATAGGGTGCTACTGTTTGATTGTTTTCAGCAGAATAAAAGCAAGCGAATTTGCCTGTTTATGTATACATCTTCGAATCAGTTGTTAGTGGGGCAGATTATTTGAATGTTCCTTGACAATGTTGCAAACTAATCAGCAAGCTTTGTGTTGAAAAGCGACAAACTTTGGGTACTGATGACGCTTAAACGCATCACACTTTCAGTATATGATCTGGTGTAGGTTTCCGATGAATCGTCATACAGGATCAACACCCTTTCCCAAATTAACCAACCATGGTAACGCCATACAGTTGTTTCAGTACTGTTAGGAATCATTTTCTGCGCATATACACCGCACCCAAGCCTAAACACGATCCTGGAAAGGTTGATTCCAGTTAATATCACTTCAGTGGCTGAAACGGTCGACTCAAAATCCTTCGTTCGCGATTCGCATATCAATCCTTCCACGTTGCTGATGCACTATTAATGGCAACAAACGAGGACGAAGCAGGTAATTCCTAATAGTGAGTTTGATGCTGGATGCTAAATCATCTCAAAAGGATGTCACAAATCACCAAGCCTAATTACACTAGAATTATTATTAGAACATGAATATTGACCATAAGCACATAACAGAAGAGACCCACTATAGATAGAATGTGTCGATTAATATTTTTCAGATTTACGATGATGTTTGCTTGACTAAAAGCTTATGCTTAGTTTAAAAAGCCTAAAACGGAACACATCTTTTATTAGCCGAATGAAAGTAGTTCAACGCAGGAATTAGTAATCTAACCAGTGTTTGTTTTGTGGATGAGCTTTCTGTTACTGTATATAATCAGATAGTTATCACAGTATGTGGCAAGGTCGATAGAAACGTGTTTTCGTTCTTGTTTATTACTAATACTGAATATGGCTGCATTCAAAAAGACAACAAAATAGTGTCGTAGAAAGGCGTAATGTAGCCGGTCATGAACTGAGAGCAATAATTTATGTCTGCCCAAACCGATGTTCAAAAACTGCACGCTTGATAAAACTGTACCCTAAAGTTTGATGACGCCTGGTAAGATTCCATGACGCAAAGTGCTACGAAGGAAAGGTTATCTCAAGCCAAAAATCCCATCATTCTGGAAGAATCGATAAGTACGAACTTGGCAAAACAGTCTCCTAATCCTGCGAGATATGAACTAATATGAGGAGGAGTCAACTCCATTGCAAAAATGAATGGAATAATGGTGATCCAAGCAACTGGGTTTCCACTAAAAGGCTTCCCACTGTCTGACGAACAAGTTCTTGCTAGAACCAATGGCTTTGTTTGAAAACCCCAATTGTTCTTCTGCTGGATAGCTGGACTCCGCAGCAGTGCCTATCCACAAAAGTTGTTAAGTCTAACTCAAAGAATTGTATATTGCACGAGTTGTCGCGCAAGATAGTTGCTTTGATCAAGAGGGTAGTGGTAGTTATGCTAGAATTCATGGTTCACACGCTGAGTTGGCCCTCAATGCCTTGTTGATCAGACCTTTGAGTTGAATGTTCCAGTTTGAGTTCCCTTGTGTGTTTGGAATCCACTAATTATTGTTCTTCCAAAAGCAGTAGAACTGCTAGATTTTGAGATAGGAACAAATTGATGGGTCACCAGCAGTCAGGGATAGGAGATGAGCTTAATGATGAGTTAATCGGAGAGGTGTATGCATCCGTCGAGGTCACAACACCATGCTTTAAAAGAGCTGAGGACAGACTGTCAGGACCAACTCTTGTGGTAATTCCAGTGGTGCGCAGAAGATCGAGCTGCTTTTCCCTAGAAAAGCTTGTAACTGTCACATTATCAGCCTGTGCAAATGTGACCGGGGTATAAATGGAAGGATGGATAAAAGCATGATTTATGCTGCCGACATCCGCAGAGCATTTCACATATCTCTTTTTTCTTCCCACACAACAATCAAACACCTTGCCATGGGACTCGGTTGTTGTTACCACTCAACAGTCGGCTGGCGAATGTAGTGTCGATGCGTTTGATTTCAGCTTTTATTAGGTTGGAAATTTACCGCACGCTTGAGTTATTACGGGATTTGTAGAAGTGCTCCTTGCGTCTCCTTAGAGATTTCAGTTTATGGGTGGAGATGTGGCCATTTGAGACGAATAGTGTTTCTGAGAGGCAGCAAATCTCAAAGATTGCGTTGGCCGTTGGCATTGTCATCGAGCGGGTATTCAAAAGAGAAATAAGTGGATGCGTGTAAAAGGGATTTCTGAAGAAGAGTAAGGTTGTTGTTTGAAGAGTTACGGAGGCGAACTTGGATTTGATTTGTTCGCCTAAAGGAATGGAAGGCTGACCGAGAGCTTTATCTTGGGCCTTAACAGAGGCAGACAGTGACCACCATTTGAAATTGGAGCAGCAAGTTTCAGGGAAAATAAATCGGGGTGTTGGTAATAACTCTATCTAAAATGAAGTCGCCTCTGGTAGGAGAAACGCAGAGGTCAATCAAATCAAACACAGTCGGTGGTAAGGTTGATGCGTGATTGAAATCACCTACAATAATATGCAGACCGTCCTCAAGAGTAAGAACAATATGGGCTAGAGAAGAGTCGATAAAAGATGTGATATTGTGTTGGGAGCTAATGGGCGCTCTATATAAGTTCGTTATGATTTTATTGGCATGGCGAGAAAACCTAGGACGACACTGTGTAACGAGATAGTCAATTTCGTTTAGCGAGTATGTATAAATAACATCGGATATGCCCAACCAGAAAGAGTTTACGTATGTTGCCACAATGCCTCCAGTAATTTAAAAAGCAGCTTAATTTTATCAATCCGAAAGGGAGTCTACAACCTATACCTGAAACTGGAACAACACAGGTAGATGCCAGCACGTCCTCAGAAATAGAGTTTATCTTGAAATGGGTTTCCTTAAGGTGTACAATATCCCCAAAACCATTCGAGCCATTTCCACAATTTTTCAAGAGTAGCGGCCAAGTTTTAACTGGTGGGCTCAACGTGGGAAAGAGAGTAGATTCTCAAAGAATGTTGTGAATTGGTGACCGTACCAACTTACAAAGAAGGTATTATGCCCTCGTGTGAGAATCATAGAGGAATTAGTTTGGTAAACATTGCATCCGAGCTGCTGGCTGGCATTGTACTACACTGATTGTCTGTTACTCACAAACAGCATACATGTGAGAATAAAGTCGTTTCCCAACCCCGTTGGTATTTTTGTTGGCTGAATATTTATTGTGAAACAAGTCCCAGAATATAAGCACCGGTTACTTAGACTTACGGCCTCTGTCTTACTCGATCTCGAAACGCCGTTTGACTTACATGATAGTGCATTTTTGTGGAGCTGCGTCTAGTTGGACCCTATGCCACAGAAATTCGGTCTCTACATGCGAACATCCGAGGCCGAGTTTGTGGCGTTCACTCACGCGAGTTCACGACAAGAATTATTGATTCTCACAGGTGCCACCTTTTAGCCCTTTCTTTCAAACTTTGTAATGGGAACGATTTTTGTAAACCCTTCCGTCCTGAACGGTGGCCAAGCGAATAAGGTCATGGCGTTCGGACATGAAGTTCGCGGGTTCGAATCCTCCCACCACCGGTCAACTTTCCGGTCATCGTCCCCGGTCACCGTTTCCGGTCACCGTCCCTCTATTGGTCACGGCCCTCTTTCTGAAATTGATGTACACTTTTGTTTTCCAAATAACTAAATTAACAAATAAGGGATAGAGATAGGAGAAAATAATGAACCAATATTTTCCGCCGTCGTTCGAACGATAATTAGCTTGTGCTTGGATGCGTTTTTCACCTTCGGAGTGTAAAATGATGTTGCAGGACTGTCCTGGCTCGAAGTGGAATATTGTTCTTTTATGGGGCGAGTTTACGGAAGTGAGTAGGTTTCCTTAAGTGGGTGGCTGAACATCTTCTGTTGTCGCATCACATACGCAGGAGGCGCTATTAAAATTTGTCAATTTGCCACACCCGAGTTAGAACGGTAAAAGCAAGGCAGATGCTGCTATAGGTTATGTCAGTTTCTGACAGATCTGCAGAGACGTTCGGTGTTTGCACATCATTGTCCCCTTGGTATTGACAGAATATGATAGGATACTTTTCTCAATATGTTAGATCCACGGAATCGACCAGCGAGAATTTTGGAGACATCAGATGATGTGTGTGACTTTGTGTCGTGGTCAGTGGCATTTTCGCATTCAAAACCTTTCAACTTCAATTTTCATCTTCAACTTACTACATTGCAATTGATCCCTAATTGTGTTTTGTTCTNCTGTCTCTTATACACATCTAGATGTGTATAAGAGACAGGTCCTGAACGGTGGCCAAGCGAATAAGGTCATGGCGTTCGGACATGAAGTTCGCGGGTTCGAATCCTCCCACCACCGGTCAACTTTCCGGTCATCGTCCCCGGTCACCGTTTCCGGTCACCGTCCCTCTATTGGTCACGGCCCTCTTTCTGAAATTGATGTACACTTTTGTTTTCCAAATAACTAAATTAACAAATAAGGGATAGAGATAGGAGAAAATAATGAACCAATATTTTCCGCCGTCGTTCGAACGATAATTAGCTTGTGCTTGGATGCGTTTTTCACCTTCGGAGTGTAAAATGATGTTGCAGGACTGTCCTGGCTCGAAGTGGAATATTGTTCTTTTATGGGGCGAGTTTACGGAAGTGAGTAGGTTTCCTTAAGTGGGTGGCTGAACATCTTCTGTTGTCGCATCACATACGCAGGAGGCGCTATTAAAATTTGTCAATTTGCCACACCCGAGTTAGAACGGTAAAAGCAAGGCAGATGCTGCTATAGGTTATGTCAGTTTCTGACAGATCTGCAGAGACGTTCGGTGTTTGCACATCATTGTCCCCTTGGTATTGACAGAATATGATAGGATACTTTTCTCAATATGTTAGATCCACGGAATCGACCAGCGAGAATTTTGGAGACATCAGATGATGTGTGTGACTTTGTGTCGTGGTCAGTGGCATTTTCGCATTCAAAACCTTTCAACTTCAATTTTCATCTTCAACTTACTACATTGCAATTGATCCCTAATTGTGTTTTGTTCTGGTCTTTTTTTTTGAGGGGATGGTGCCGTGAGGTAGCAAGGGAGATTAGAGCTGGTTACTAGGGGTTCATTATCGTATGGCTGAAGTGAACTATGGTTTTTGCGTACCTGTTGTTTTTGATTTTTTTGGAACGCATTCATGCGTTTTGAGCAATTTTTTTTGAATTTGTTTTCTTGGCATAAAGTGTTGTAACCTGTGTGAACTGTTGGTTAAGTTCATGCCATTTCTTCTTTCCATCATAACCTTTCAGGGAATTGTGTTGCACGTCATTATGTGAATCATTTCATTAGTCTAACAAAATGTCCAAAATGCTCCTTTCATTTTGGAAGCTGCTGCTTAGTGAATTTGTAGCACGTTATAAACTCCTTCACCTTAATGTAAAACTCCGTTTTATTTGATTTTTTCATGTAAATTATGATTTGTCGACATCATTTTGTAATTTTGAATGATACTACAATCTTAAATCGTGAAATACATACACATGACATGTAATAGACAGATATGGGTAAAATAAGGTTTACTGAAGTCAATTTAATTCTAAAATTTGACCAATCCGAATCATTATGGTGGTTATTGTTGCTTGGTACTGCTATCTGCTACAGTTAAAATAAACCTGAGCATGGTCTTTTGAATGTAAATGTCCAGAGAGGTAGACCTAGGATTTGGTCTTCATCAATGCTGATTCTCACTCGCTTTCCCTGTAATGAAAATCTGGATACCTTTATGTTGAGACGGTAACTAGCACGGATGTCTATTCAGCCAGGAAATATTTGTAGTGTTACTTTTTTATACATCACTGGATCACGGAGCTGCAGCACACTAAATTAGTATTTAGTACTGATTGTACGGATCAACTACGTTGACACAAATTCTTTTCTATTGCACTAATTGAAAGGCAACGCCTATCCATCAACGGCACTTAAAAAGTCAGTAGTCCGTATGACAGACGATAACCACGTAGCTAAGCAAGAAATGCACCAAGGGTCTCGGAATAACTAGTAAAACCAATTAATAACTATACAGAGGAGTTTGTTGTTTGTTGGCGTACTACCGCTACTTAGCTACCGTTCTACGTCAAGAACCACATCCAATTCTCATTAGAAATGTGTTCATAATTGACGTGCTATTGTGGTTCCATGGCAGAAAACAAATCAGGCGTTATCCCTGTCTTAAGCTTTTATTTTTTTACAATTTCATCTGGTTATCCTTATTCCTGACCTTGCTCTGACTTAGTTCCTCCCTGATTGCATAAACGTTTTTGTGAAAGTGGTGTTTGTGCCTTAGGAACAGCGATGAGAAGCTTCTTGATTTCCCCTATATTTTACCCAGCAAAACTATGCAGTTGCTGGGAGGTGCCCCAAGAAACTGAAAGCCTGCCTATTGGGAAAGTGACTGGCATTCAGAAGTTTTGACCGTTTGACTTGCTGTCTGTTGACCATAACGGTTTTAAGATTCATTTGTCACTACCAAACAACACAGTTATGGAAAACTATTCTTCTCTTGCTCGATTTTTTTGTTGCTGGATCAGAATAAACTGTTTCACACGCCCAGGGTGAACTAGCTTCTGAGCGTGTATGAGTGCAATACTTTCATAGAAAGTATTAACTTATGATGCGGCTCGCTCCAAAGGATACTGACATGGCATTAAAACTCAAGCCAAATGAACATCTTTCGTATTTTGTTTGCAATCAACTCATTCAACTCAATAAATTGTTTTATAATGAATTAAAAATGCCTAACTAAAGTAGCAAATTTAACCGAGGCGGTGTAAAGGTCTGTTGTAAAAAGAACCTGTTTCATTTTTCACTGTTTTTAACGGTTCCTGTTTATGTAACACTCAGATTACTCCATATTGTGATCAAAGTTAAATAATCACTGAGTATTTCTAGTTAGTTTCCTTATGGAGACCAGTTAGATCCTTATTAGATGCCAATCACGGTTGAGAGCTTCTGACCAATTCCATATCTGACATCGAAACTTTTCTTGGCTACTGTGTTGTACTAGAGAGTCTATGGAAAATTTGTACCAGGACCTGCATGATAATTTACTTGTTCCATAGTTTTATTATGAACCGGAGCGTAACCTTCTAGGTAGTTGTTTATAGAATGTACAGTTCTTCCTAAACAAGGATGTATAGCTGTCTTCTCACCGGAGTAGCCGATGGTATATGTTTATGCACACGTACTGTGCGTTGGTTTCTGGTCACAGTACTATAATCATATTTCAGGCACTCTGTTTGGCTTTTTATTTTAGAGAATTGAATAATGGTTTAACGAAATTCTTTTCAAATCACGATCTTCAGCGGGACATATCTAGGAATCCACACAAAGTGTTAGCCATTTGCTAGAAGTAAAGCCTCACTTGTATTCATATTTGTTCAGAGCACTCCAGGGTAAAACAGTTTCATGCTCCAATCTTATAAAATCTGTCGTCTGTGCATATGCGTATAGGACCATTAAATCCTGAAGGATAATGCTAACGCTGGCCAGGTCAGTTGGGTGATCTGTGTATAGACAGTGAACTCTTGAGCTAGCAAAATTATGTTGTCAATCCGTGTAACTTAGTTGGTGTAAGGTTGCCATTTAAAAACGGAACGCACATTACCTTCAGTTTCAGTGAAAAGTAAAAAATGAAACAAGCAGCACCTTTTGTGTGTCATTTTTTGGATGTATTCTGAATCACACTCGGTCTAAACACTGATTTGCTTAAAAAACTTCTGAACGTAAAATACT
Source organism: Fasciolopsis buskii (assembly GCA_008360955.1). Taxonomy (NCBI): domain Eukaryota; kingdom Metazoa; phylum Platyhelminthes; class Trematoda; order Plagiorchiida; family Fasciolidae; genus Fasciolopsis; species Fasciolopsis buskii. Next base: position 125,186 of record LUCM01008196.1, on the reverse strand, counting down.
CACTCTTATTTCCCGAAATGAATCTTTCTGCTACACAACAAATAGTTCCAATATCTACACAGTTAAAACAATGTTCATACAAACGCCTTCCTACCCGATACCTGAAAATGATACCCAGATATATCACCTGTGATATTTCATATTCTAAGAAAAGCAATTAATGAGTAAAAAGTACGGACGGTAATACAGTGATGGAGAGTTTATAACCAAAAGTGAAAGTGTGAATGTCCCAAATTGTCATTTAGATCGAACAAACAATGATCTGCTGGCCTTTATTTAGCAGACTTCCAAATCGATTAACCCGGCACGAAACTATGTGATTTCCGATTTCCAAAGATCAAGTTACTCAGTAGCTTTGATCTCCTTGATTGCTGTACAACTGATCGGATACCGTAAGCAGACGCACCCAAGTGCAGACCAGTGGACACGATTTAGTTCGGTGGCACGAAACCTAGCAACTGCGTGTTCTGAGCTCATTTTATCCGTTGCAAAACATTTGCATACCTGTTAGTTTTCCCGTATTTACGTCATTGGAGAAATCATGCCGAAAGTAATGTTGGACTATAAAAAACGTGGGCTCTGTCGAATCATAACTCGTGACATAATTGACTTGGTGCAAGACACGTACGATATGAGGACGTTAGGATTAGACGAGCCATTCAGTTAGTTGCACGTTTCATGGAGTCGCCGTTAGCGTGGGTTTGTTATTTATTTACAACCGTCGGCGTAAAAGAATTCTGAATGTTGAAATTAGCAGTCAAATAGCTTACCATAGCAATGTCAAATCTATAATAAACATGCGTGGTCTACCCGGAACATGAATCTGTGCCACATAGAACAAATAGTACAGTTAAATCAGACTTAGTTCGGCATATTTTTACACAATTTAGAACCTAATTTTTCTGCTTGCATAAACTTTATTTGTTCACATAATGAGTAAGCTTTTTGCTCGTTGCGCCTGGAATGGAGAAGCGGACTAGTCAGTACACAAGTTTCTGTAGCTTTTTATTTGGACATCATGATTTATGCGTTTCCGCAAAGTTCACGATTACCGGCCACCGATCTCCGATGCAGTCAAACTTTTCTGATTCAAGTGTTAAGGCCCAAGTGAGTTGGGTACGAAATGGCTTACATCTAAATCAAGGTGAAAAAAATTACAAAACTACAAGAAAATTACAAAACGTTAATGTCATCAGGGGTCTTCTGGTCAAAAATGTTGAAGAAAACTACACGAACAGCTTTTGATATTGCACTTCTGCACACCTTAAAAGTCATGAGGCCATTATTCACTGCTAATTTTATAAAGAAATCTTGATTTTTACTAAAATTCTTTTTGTTGTGATGTCTCGAAGTCGGATTAAGTGAAACAGGAGAAAAGAAAATCAGTGGTGTGCATCATCAAAAATCGTCCAAGTTATTCTTGCTGTATACCAAGGTACTAAAATTAAATATACGTTTTCAACTTAAATAAAACAAATTACAAGGATTAAAAAACTTGCTTCAATATGGCTTGACTAATTATCACAAAAAAGATTACTTTGACTTAACTGAACGGACTGATTCTGTATTAAATTGTGGTAGCTGCAAAAATTAATTATCGATTTACTATATCTGCTCCGGAGCAAAATCTCTCACAGTGCTGTAACGGGCACCACCCAAAGTTAGAGGCTATTGCGCTCCTGAATTTGGGGATGGTTTGTTATCTGTTTGCACATGATCACGAGCTCCCATCGCCAATGGTTTTGTGTGACTTTGGTGAAGCGCGCGAAAACACGTGATTTGTTAATCTGTTGTACTAGAATAATAATTCCATGCAAGTCGGTAACGAAGCTGTTCTTTACTGGACCTCCGGAGCATTAAAAGGATCAGTAATTCTTCGGCAAGCCTATGTTGGTTCAAACCTATGTGAGACAAAAAACCTGCGCTTACGATCGTGAGCTGTGTATATCCGCACCAGGCTAGTTGATATTGTGTAATGGTTTACTTCAGGCGAACAACACAATGCAGTGTAGCATTTACACTGCGGTAACAGTCACTTGAGAAGTAACCTCTTATTCCGCATTTAACTGCGCAAAGGCAAGGACAACTTCATCCGTTAACGTTAGGAAGACACAACGACTACTCACTGAACAGGTTGTTTACGAATTGAACTAAGCCCATGCTTACAAGTTACAAGCGATTGTGATCGATAAGCATGACTTGATGTGACCCACTAGTTTTTTGTCTCGTGACGGAGCTGGGCCATTAAATGTCATGTCCTTGCACCAAGGCAGTTTGTGAATTGTATGGCCGTGTTTACGCCTGTTCACATTAGTATGGTGTAGTGACCGTCCGGTTACCCTTGCCTTCAAGAAGGAACTGATTCATATTACTTCCTAAGAGGATCATCAATGGGAAGTTTTTTGATAGGGCTTTGCGACAGTATTGAATACTTCCGCTCATATGGAACTCGGCTACTGGAGAAGTTTTCATCACGGCCACTTTCAGGGCTAAAGTACCCTGAAGTACGTCTAGTGAGAACTTTATTTAGTTCTTCTGTGGCAACGTCTTTCGATGTGATTTAATTTGTACTGCAGAACGTTGTACATAGGATTACCTACTCGGCAAGTAATCACTCCTGGCATCTATTGATTTATGGAATGGCAAAAGTCACTGGCATAATCCCCCACTAAACAAATATGGCTTTCCAGAGTTATGTCTACTGATGCACTCTTCCATATGATCGTTCCGAAAAGTTAATACGATTTTGCGGTCCATGCCATCCAGCTGCATTTGTATTTTTATTCGTCTTTTTCGTCCGTTGTTCCCGCATTTCTGCGATGGCCGTATTGGGATTTGAATGACATACCATCAAAAGTTTTCGAGTACTTTTATAATGAATCCTTATTTTTGAAGGATCTCTATCCTTTTTAACGCATCTACGAAACACTGCCTGGCCGTTCGATTGTGAGTGTATGTGGTATTCCCATGAATTCACAGAAATTAGTGAACTCAATGGAAATGATCTAAGGGCAGTTTTAGGTAATCAGCTTTGCGCGAACATCAAATTATGCCAATGACCGTCTCAGTACGATGGTGACACTAGAATAAATTAAAGTTCGCACAGGAATTTGAGTGAGAGCCAACTAGTACAATGAATGTTAATTCATTGGACCTGTGAAGTGGACATGGACCAAGATCTTGATGATATGAGCAACCTGCTCAATCGAACCTTACTAGGCTTATTCGCAGTGAATGAGCACTCCTTCTAACGCTTCATGTATTTTTCAGCGTGCGTATTACTACCGAGCCAGTAGACAGCTTAAAACTAACGTTCCATGTGCATTATATCCGAACTGTCATTATGTAGCTATAGCGATTTTGGAATTATTATGTATCCATACAACACGAGACAGCAATGCACTATAAAAAAGCACTCTTTTAGCGATAAACCGACATACAACAATGGAAGATGATGTTTCGAAGCCCAACCGTTTTTAGAAAGTGTAGCGTGCGCTGGAGGTCATGATATTATTTGATTTTTTTTCTGTATCATGCTGGAGGTTACTGGCAAGTGTCGAACAGACTCTTGGGAAGTGTGTTTTGCCTCGGAATCTACTTTGGCTGATGATATGGCCAAATTCTTATCATATTGGCTGATGACGTCTCTTTTTATCAGATTACACCTGCCTTAGCATGCCCAAACCGCTGTACGGATTTACTTAGTTCAGCTCAGTTCAGCTTTGACAACCATTAACCTTGCAACAACGTGTTCTGGTTCCATCATCCACTCAGACAGAAAAAAGAACGCGGAATAGTGGAAGATCGAATGTAAAATAGCAAGCTGATGGACTATATAGAAGAAAGTTTTCGAATGCATAAAGGCCACTGACTGCGGCACTAAGCCGTAGCGGCCACTGTAAACAGCCATCACTTGCGAGAAAATAACAGAAACCACCCCGGTAGCCTAACTGCACCTACACGACCTAGTCCGGTGGTTAAAGCCTTCATATGTTTTATCCATCTTATCTAAAAGCCACCCCGAACCATTCTCCAACCATTATCTACCTCTCCTAGCATCTGAGTTACCCACAGCATTTTCCTATACTCTACCAATACCAAGAAGACAACGATGTTAAAAGACCGAGGGTCTTCACATTTATTTTGCTCTCAACGGAACGTAAAGTAATACGAGTCTCACTGCTACCATGTAGGCTCGACTGCACACACCATGCATGCCCCAAATTATCAAATGCCAACCGGGCCTTCTGTATGCGCGAACGCACTTCCTCCGATATACGAACACCAGGTGAGACCCAACAACCCAAGTAACTAAACCTATCCACTTCACACAGTTGTTCCCCTGCAAGAACAAGGTGTGGGTTTGAGTAACTTCAGTCCTGCAGCAGCATTTTGTGCTCCAAAGGCGCAAAACGAATACCAAACATATCTACAACATCGTTTGGACGGACAATCGATAAAAACCTGCAACTTACTTGGATCTTCACTTGGTACCATGACATTGTCCGCCTATTCTAAATCAGACGGATTTGCGGTGTGAATACGAATAGCTTTTTCGCTCCAAAGATGCTATTAGTGGTGTATTATAAGTGCACAAATTCTGTTATAAAGCATCTAATGGAATTTGGTAACTGCTTCTCCGTCTGGCTGATTGTAGTATCCTCCAACTGCTATAAGCGTTCGGGAAGCTTGAGACGCTGCTTCTAATAAGCACCACTGCTTCAATGCTGTGGTCAGAGTCGTTTGCTGGCCCGTGTCCAACAGAAGAGTCATCTGATCGTCATTTGCAAACATAATTAGTTATTTCCGCATCTGCTTGAGTAGTGGATTTGTCGTTGCTAATATGACGTATGGGTAGTGTCTGTTGAAAAGAGATTAAATAGATTTACTTAGAAATCTCTTCTTTGGGCGTTCCCAAAATCCTTTGCGCATCATAAGTCAACATGATCAGCATAAGTGGAACCAGCAACTACAAAAGTGCGCAAAATGCCATGCCTCACAATTCCAACAAGCGGAGGGTGGTGATTTTGATGGTGTCGGTTTACGTACTTCACGTTAGTGGGAGACTGTTTCGCATTATTTTCTTCACTACGGTACTGTCAACCTTTGTAGGATGTGATGTCATTTCCGAATAGTTTCCCAAACTCAATAGTCTAAGATACTCAGAGGTTAACTCTTGGAGGCATTGTTGTTCTACAGAATCTAGATTTGCTAAAATCCTTACGCGGATGTCTGGATTATTGATTCATTTGAACTCAAAGACAAAAATCAACGATTTGAATTGGTCGTTTCCGATTTCAAGTTAAAAACTCATGTTTTGCTGGCGAGACAGGAATAAGGTATAATTTTCTGTTACCTTAGTTATCTGACTATTTGGAGGAAAATTCTTTGTTTGCTGATAATTGATATTACTTACCCAGAGGTCGAACTCAGTTTGTCACGAGGTGATAAAATATAAATATACTATTGCGAATGTCCTGAAAGTCTCACTTTTTGCGTAACCAAACAAACTGTAGTGTTCAGCCAAGGAACCAATGTCCATCAGACAAAGGTTTCCATATTATTTACGTCATGATTTGATATTGATACCATTTCTTGCGTCGTAGTTAAATTCCTGTATGCTGAAGGCAAGCTGATATGCAAACTTTGTTAGAAATGATTGGTCGTTGCTTGCAACATTTTCAGAAATGAGACTTGCTACGAATAAGTAAGTCAATTTTGTCTGGCGTTCTTTTTGTTCCAAAACTGTCTGTCCTCGATGCTGTAAATTTTTGATGAGTTCAGATTGTCGATCATTTCCGGTCCGGAATTGATTGCTGTTAGCCCACCATTGAAAAACAGAACCGAATGTTGTTTATCGGTTGAACTGAGTGCATCAATCGATTATGATCGATAAGCACAAAGCGATTCTATGATAGCCACCTTCAATATCGGCTACAAGAAGACTTCAAAAAACCATGCTGTTGCTTTTCCATTATTGGATCTGAATTTTATTAACTTGGTATTGCTGGCTGCTGTTGTACATTCTCCGTTCAAAATACAGGCTCCGGAAATCTAGTTCCGTCACTAAGTCTCTGATAGGCATAAATAACTTTGTTAAAAGTGACAAAGTAAATGATGTTTGAAATGAATGACTGCATTTGAAATCGATGTCCCTCACGATAGGTTCATTTCATACAAATGCTTCCTTCCTGTGAAGCGTCCAGATGGCTAAAATTGCTCACCTGTCATTAATGTCTTTATGACCAAAATGATTTTGGATTTGTCCCTGGGAAAGCATAAACGCTGCACGTTTCTACTGGATCGGTCTTCGTTGCCCTAAAAAACTACACAGCGCTCCGGCAAACTAGCGATCATGCTATTGATGGTTGCTATCTTAAACTGCTCCCATTCATCCTATACAGTGGCATATAGTTTGGTCACGGTTTGCGAGGTTCTTCCGTTCCTTCAAACTTACGCACCCAGTAGACAGTAGCCCTTATTTTTGGAATTCAAAATTAATATATGGGCCCTCAGATAATAATCTTTGTAAAATGATGATATTTATTAAGCCAAACTACATGAAGATTGGTGTTATCGTGGTCTCACGATGAGATCCAAATGAAGGCACAATGGATGCAGTTATCTGAATTAGAATGAAAAAAAAGGTTAACGATCTCCTTCGAACCAGAGCAATTGTGCCTCAGAATCATGACGGTTTATTCAGTTAGTTTGCTAGGTTGAAGAAAATATATTTTCTAAATTGAACAAAATGCATGTAGCTCAGAAAAAAGAAAGTGATTTCTAAGTGACCAGAGGTCACGAATAAAATAACTCCGGATCCCAGTAAGAAAATTATCAACATCGATGAGGATTTCTTAGATGTATAATTTACTGAATTATTTCGGAGAACGTAAGAGGACGAGTTGTCTATTTAAAAGGGAAGGTTTTCAGTTTACATCCAGCCTTAACTAAAGTGCTTTCAGTGAGTGGCTGTTAGTAATCTATAACTTTTTCCGCAACACCTTAATCTGTGGTGTGATTGCTAAAGGCAGGTTTCGTTTTCTGATATCTAAGCTCTTATTGTGAAACCAGTAATATTGCTTCGTTTAGACGAATTTATAAAGTAGAAAGTTCCGACAATCCAGCATCCAAAGAATAATAATCTTTATCTTTTTTACAGTAGAGCAGAGAATTAGCAGTTGGGTATCTAGTGTAATGTTACTCCTTGTCTTATAGTTGTATTGGTTTAGCCAATAATCCCTGACTGTCATTACAGAAAGACTGCACCTTGGTGTGGTACGAAATTTCGAGTGGCCTCTGGGCACAAACAGCTATTCAGAATGGCTATCCCGGGCCGAAGATAAAACCTAGCCTAATTGGTCAGCGAGCAGAAGTCAGACAAATTTTAATTTCGCTAAGCATTTGCTTGGACAAAATCTGATTCCGTATGATTAATTTCTCAGACGCTGGGGAAGGCAGTCCAGCAAACAAAGGCGGAGAGAGGCAGTTTATCCACAAGAAAGGCCACCAGATGTACCCCAAATTGGAGTACCTGGTGTTTCGTTGGGGTTGGGTGAAGCCCTTTCACTTCATCGCCGGCCAAGGCTTAGTTCCAAAGGATTTCTCCGCAAGCCTTCTCGCTCGCACTAATATTTTCATGGGATAAAGAATGCAAAGTGACGGCACACCGTTGTTTCACGTAAACGACGAAATGAATAAGAATGTTGTGAGATCTTGCGTGATGAACATGACGATTCTTCTTCATGGATGGTTCTCTCGTCTTCTGTTCAATAAACGCCTCCTTGCCTTGTGGTTCAGACTTCTGAGGGAAAGGATTTCGTTAAAAAGTTCTCAAAAAACTTTTTACATTGTGGGCACCCTGGATGTATTCCTCAACCAAATACCACAGAATCCTTATAAACCTTATTAACTTGCATCCTTTTGATGCTAGGTCCAACGCAAAATCCCACAAATATTTGAAGCCTGAAGTTAGCATTAGCTGAAGGGCAGTAAATAATTTCAACACATTTCCAAAGCCCTGTTAAATTCATCTGGCTGATTTCAACGTTTGTACACTATATCAGATGGGTCAATAACTTGTGCTAGTTAGGAGTCTCGAAAGCTCATAATTTTAGTGTGCGCAAAAATGGCCCTGCTTCCGTAATCTTTCTTCGAAACCAAAGTGCAGCTCGGGCCTCCCGCCTCACTCTTCTGCTGCCAGACAGTATAGTTTCTGGCACCCATATTTATACTGATATCTTCACCACTCAATACCCAAGCGAACTCTCAGACGTGATCCCACTCATCAGTTTTTTATTTGTACATGGGCTAGAGTTCTCGCTTGTATGTGCATGCCTCTGTCGGCTGCAGTTGCTCTGATGCTATGGATGAATTATATTCTGACATGAATGGAGCGTACGATCAAAGTGAACTGTGTTTGTTACTAGCCATTTAGTGACGAAAAGGACCTGCGAGGCGTATTCGTTGTCTTATTCAATGGAACAGCCGACTGGCGATCGGACAAAGGCTGTTCTTGATGAACCAATTTTTGTCTGATAAACTGTAATCAGCTCACCCCCCCCCCCAATTTCACAACGTTGGACTCGGATTGATCACATTTCCATTGGTCACCGATGGTATGGATCAATCAAAGTTTGCTAATCACCCTGGTCACTACATGCAGGTTCACATTACGTCTTCTTTCCCTTTTCCGAATTGCCTGCTCCAAGTCAGTGGTTTCATCAGTATGAAATCTGCCCGTCATCTCTAGTTACTTCTAGACGATAATCGCCTAATTCGACTCCATTCGGAGCCTTCCACACGGTTACATACACAACCAACTTATCAAGATCCAAACAACTACTTGCAGCAGATCGAAGATGTCCTCCACGCACGGCGGCAGTTCATGTGAGTCACAAAATGGATGGATATATCCAACTGAGTTCTTCTTCTTGTTGGAAATTCATAGATCCATCCTTCAAAATGTCAATGAAGATTAGACAAACAAAATCCAAAGATGTCAGCTAACGGGCAGCCTAATAATTGGCCGCAAGCAGAGATCGATGGAGAAATGGACAAAATTAGGGAAGGCAGGAGCCGTGTTCCATAGCCCATGTTCTGCCAACTGATTAGATCTATAGATTTACGAAAACAAGGTTGGATGAATAACTGCTCACGGATCTATTCTTAAAAACGTTATCTGGAGAGTTAAGCGGCTCACCTTAAAGTTTGTTTTACTCGACACACCGCCACGGTAGATATTTCACTTTCGCCTGCAAGTGAAGCAGTATAGGTAGATTTTTTGTTGTCAGTAGTGTGTTTTGCATACGGTTTCGGGGTTATTGTGCTGCATCATTTTCCCAACGGTCGCTTTTCCCCGACATACGTAAACTTTAGATTTCTCCTTGTGATTATTTAACGCATTCACTTTCCATTCAGGCTCCTAATAACTCAAGTGAGTTTCCAATGACAATGGATTTTTATATCACTCAGCCGTGGGAACTAGGTTCATCATGGAAATAACTTTTCTGGTTACCCATAAAACTGGTGAACCACGTGAGCACTCGGTGTCCTTTTCCAGGAATTATTGCAGGGTATTAACATTGTAATTAATACAACTTCTCCAGTTGATTTATGGAAAGAAGCAGTTCTGGAAGTCCGGTACGAATTAGCTGTCGTACCAGTTGATTTGGAAGATAACAGATGATCCTGAAGAAGCTACAGGAAACAGTTAGGTAGCTATTTCATCTACGCTAAGCATTATTTACCACTGATTATTTTGTGCTCTCAAAAGACAACTGCGTGAAAATCAGGTCGGTTTCTTGTCCAGTCGGGATCGTCACACATCTCCATGATCTCTACCTTACTTGATTTAGAAACGGTTTTAGGCTTAGCGAACCATCCAGTTCCAGTAGGCTGTCCTGATCCAATTCATTTTCTCTACCAATAACGAAATTCGATAGTAGTTAAAGCCGAGTTTGTACTTGGGACGATTTTTCACCCGAGTTCAACGAGGCAAGTAGTATGTATCAGGTTAAGCAGCTTTCATCGTTTCTTCTTTGTTTTATAATCGAACGGAATACGCAATAGCCATGTCCTTATGGGAGGAAAATGGTTGGGTCAGAGACTGACAGATTTGCAATATGTGCACGAATGTGTGCACTCGTCGGGATCCGTTTCGCATCCTCACGGTATAAAGTGTTGCTTTATTGAATTAGCTCAAAGCCGAATCTCTTTCAGGAGCGCAGAAGTTGGGTGAAGTAGATGAGTCCTTTCATTGGGACAGTTATATCAGACTATGCGATCGCATATTGGATGAAATGTCTCCGCGTATACAAAAGGTTCGACTAGAATTTACCAATTGGAGACATGCGGCATCAGCGCGACAAGTGATCATCGATCAAAATTCTAATTTCCACTGCAACATTAAACTCCATCCTGCTAAACGACTTGGAGCTGTGGTTGCTAATGGCAAGTGGTACACGAAGATTATTTTTGTTTGAACACTGATATCTGCATAGTATTTCTCGAATATGTTGGGAAAACTTCATTGGAAACTCTGGAATTGGACCTAGATTGTTGCGCGGCAGGATTCGATCGTTAGAAGGGTCAGTGAATTTGAATGCGTTGAAGTGGTCTGGTGCTAATTATGCCCAAACATCTACTGCTTCGGTGTGAATTGTTCGTAGAAGCAGGTGATGATTAGGGGAGGGGTATGGTAGATGGTGTTTAACGTGGCAGAAGAATATGAAAACCCTAACCAGTAAACTGTTCTGAACCATTCGAGTTATATAACGAGGTTGAATTTTCCTAGATCCCCTCAACGCAATAGCTGGACACCTTGTGTGATGTGGCTAATAAAGACAGTTAACAGTGTTTTTTGCAATTCGACTGTTTACGCTTCTTTTTGATTCTGAATTGTGGTCTGTTGAGTCTTCTTTAGCTGATGCTCGTTGCTGTTTTACTACCTCAAGGCGGAGCACTTTCTATCAGTCCACTCATTGTATGCAGTAGGTTGAAACGATGTGATCTGCAAATTTTGTTCATTTCATATTTCATTTTTAATCTGTGCGATCGAATCATTGTTTTTTATCTCCTTGGATTGGCAGGCCAGTGACTTTGTACAAACTTTTTTCTCAATTTCGTGTTCGAAATTTCTGCACTGAACCCAGAAATGAATATGTCCGGCAAATTATTTGTGTTTCTGTTTCCTCGGTCGTCTTCCGGGGATTTCCCGGATTATTTATGCCATAACTTGTAACTTTTCGGGGGTGGGTTAGGGGGTGAATGAAAAATACTGCCCGTGTATCACATGTTTTTTCAACTTTATTTATTTCGATTGCAGGCCCACGCCATATATTACTAGAGATTTGGTCGATACCAGTTAATATAGTAATAAATTATATGATTGCGCAAGGAAATCTCCAATAACGGATTTGTGTTTCCATCATATAAGTGGCCTTCAATGCTATCGCGGTGATAGTATACAGAGAAATGAATTCGGCTTAGGAAATTTTGGATTTGATTAGGTAGATTGATTTTGATAGATATCAAACACGTGATATGCTCAATGTCACCTCGTAGGACCGTTATTATCCCATGTAATGACATGATTGTCAAAAAAGCAGGTATACGTGAAACCGAACAGTGGCCATTTCAAATCCGGCCATATTTGACAAATGTGAAAAATGTGAATCAAAACGAAATTAACGACCGAATTTTCGGCGAACGTTTTGTTACAGTTTTGATACAGTATAGTATGCCACATCCCTGATAATTTCTTCAAAAGCACTCGCTGTCCTTTATTGTATGGCCATCGGGTTTCGCTGATTTGCTGGAGAATAATCTCCAGAATTCTTTATAGTGGTTTGCTAATTATCAGTGATGTATCATATCCCTGGAAGAGTTCCATCGAACTATGTGATATGCATTTGCCCGCATATGAAAAATCCGCACATACAGTTCTTTCGGATTCCTCCTGTTCTCTACACAACGATCCTTATAAATGCCGTTCTCATGTCAAAATACGTTCTACCTTCCTTTACATCCTCTCTCGATTGTCCCTTACTCATCAGTCGGGAGCAAGTCATGACTGATTTTCTAGACGATCTCCCTTGATCTTAAATACTTTATTTTTAGTTGCGATTTCTACCTCTGTATTTTAATGAAGTAACGAGTGCGTCCATTCTGGATGAAATGCAGAATCCTGTATACGCGAAATTTCAATGCAGATACAATGTTACGATAATTCATACGAGCACAAGAATGCAGGGGGTAAAACAACACATGGTATACATTCTCTTATGTCATCCTCATGGTTAACGCTTATCTTATTTACCACTTAGCTCTTATTCATTTAACGAGCTTCATTTCTTAATCGACTGTGAAGTTTTTGCATGTTGGACAAAACCAACTATATATTAGTAATCCGTTTCACTTGCTCCAAACAGCCCAGAAGAATCTGTAAGCAGGAATAAAAATTATGGTGGTTATGGTGAGATTCAACAGATTATTGATTTAACATTGGTGCAAACCAACAAGTGTACTCTCGCTGCGTTCTGCTCATCATCAAAAGCTTGTATCAGTTTCTTAGTAATTAACTTTAGGTAGTTCTTATTAATCCACTCTTAAAGAGAACGCAAAACACATACAAACAACTCAGTGAAGCTTAGTTTAATTTAAAATCAGTTTGAATTAGTTTTTTTCACATTGTTGCTGGGTGATTTGGTGTCTATCCATCATTGACTTTGCGAATATGTAGTACATCATTGATTTATTCAATGTTTTTTTTGGTTTATGAATTCTCTGTAAAGACCAAAGTGTCACTGGAGACTGACTACCCCAATATGCTTACTTTATCGATTGCTATAATGTAAACAACATGGGAGCACTACTTTCTATCTTGTCGCGGTTGTCAAGAGTCAACCGTATCAGTTCTGACAGAAGAAAATACAACCACAGAAGAATGACATTCCATAAAAGCTTTCGTTTTTACTTGAATTTGTGCGAACTTTTCTACGGGCAGTTTTTCGCACCATATTCAAAAAAGATGCAATCATCATTTGATTGTGACCTGAAGGTAAAATTGGTGGTTCATAACGAAGATTTTTTAAGAAATATAAATCATGTAGGAACTAGGGGTTTAAAACAAGCAGCCAATTTTTTGTCGGATATGAGCTCGAATTGGTGGCGAGAAGGGGTCTGTCGAAGTATGGTCGACACATTTTTATGGTAGTGGTTTAGAGAATGACTGTGCAAATGCGGTCTCTCTAATCTGCGTTGGCAGTACTATTTGGCGGATAAATCATTCGGCTGTGTGAAGAATACCTGAGCAGTAACTAACAATCTGTGGTAACGAATATTCTGATTTTCGTCAAGCAGACCGTCAAAGGGACAAAAGGCGCGAAAAAAGCTGTTATTCAAAATTCCAGTTATCAGCGTTTATTCATATAGTTGAAGATTTGACTTAACTGTCTCAGTCTGTTACTTTGAAAGATTCATAGAAAATGCAAAGACAAACATCGCAGCAAATTTTTGTTCTCTGAAAAGGAGAATTATGTGCATTCCCAAACCGGAAATATCCTAATAAACATCCAGAACATTTATGTGAATTGGAATTTAAACCTGGTTGAAGAGTGGTCATGCCTAATTGACAAAGTACCGCTAAATTATGGTAGTGTTCAGTTCGAATGTTTGCTTCGCTGAAGGTCTATTTAAACGAATGACATGAGGAGTACTTTATTGGGTTACAAATAACTAGGCCAAATACATAACAGGGAATAATAGCTCCATAGGACACTGCTGAATTCCTTGTTAACAATTTAGATATTGTCCTGTTCAGTCAAGTCCACCACTTTTTGTAGAGTAACCAAACGGCCAAATTTACGAGACTGTGGACAAACTAATTATTTCCATTTGATAACGGAGAGGTTAACGAACATAGTCAGATGTAGACAAATATTATGCGAGAATGTAATGTCAACATTTTAAGGATGCATCAAAAACTTATATTCACTATAAAAAAGAGAAGTGACGACGTCCAGATAGAAAATGTTAAGTTTCCAACAACGCAGAAGTGAGTGACACCAGCGTTCATAAGGCAGCATAAGCATCTGCGCACAACGAGGTCTTAGTTTAAGACCAGATGCCTTTAGAAGAAACAGTGTGAATTTGACCTAAACAGTGAAAGCGAATGAAATCAATAACTAACGTCATGGTAACCAGAAAACAAAAGGAATAATAACTTACATTTATTTTCAACCAATAGATGGACAATCTGAGGTCTTCCTGTTTGCAAAACTTGACGGACTGTATTGGACCATGATGCCGAAATCCTAGAGTTTCGTGTTTAGATCTTCCCACCATCTGCCACTTCTACATACTCAACCTTTCAATGGCCGCGGCAGAGACCGTTCCAGAACCACCGTATACGTCCTGCACAAGAAATGGGTGGTACCATAGTCACTAAACAGAAAACGCTAATTCCATATTATTTTGTGGGTCATTTCACGAAGTTATTCTGTTGCGCCTCGGGAAATGTAGTCTCCGCTGTGAAATCTGTGAGCTCTGTCTGGACAGATGAAACACTTTTACTGATAGACTTAGTTTTTGGGAGGAATGTCGAATTTCTATTCATGCTGTTTCAACACAGATCTAATATTTTGTTGCTGGAAATGAACAAAGGCCAAACGTAATCGATAGCGGAATTTCCCTTAATCGTTCAGAGTATAGAGAATATTGCTTTTTTTCTGGCTTCTACATACTTCTGAACAACAGACCAGGAATTTTCAATGTTTTTTCTCGTGAATGCAATGTGCACAGTTTATTTGGACCGTGTACATTGCTGCCCATAAAAACATCGTCAGGGCTAATCAGAATTTTTCGCTGCTGGAAGATGCGCGTTCTTGGGTTAAACGTTTGTTAAATAGCATAAAACGACCACAACACGAGGGCAAGTTGCTAGTAACCACCAGGCTTTAGAAAATCTACAATCAGATTATCAAAGTCTATCCCGTTTTTGGACAGCAACAAGCATTTAGTGAAAATCTACAATACTTACGTCCTTTTTGACTTTGGTACATACATAAGTTTTACAAATGCTTAAAAGCAAGCATAGTAAAAATGTAACATCCAAGAAACGACGTTAACGTTTAGGTCAAGTACAATGTACTGGATTAGGAACTTATTACCGCACCATTTTGCACCCAGCTATCTTACCTATTGTTCATCGCATTCTGATGCTAGTGTTTCCCTGCCCTCAATAAACGTAGTGTCCGAGCTGGCGACGAAACTTCGAATATTGAATTCAAAGCATTCCTGTAGCTGTGTATGGTTTTCTTTCGATCCATTCAAAGGTTCCACAATCAATTCACATTTATTTACCGCATTTTTTAAGTGACCCAGCTTTGTAAGAAGTGAGATTTGGTCTTTAGAAATGGGGTATCTTGGGTACGAAATTATTCGCTGATTGTACTTCCCTTGTTCCTGATGATGCTGTCTTTTTCTTAGTCATTTTTTTCTCGCTTCTCTGCTAAAATCCACGAGGATGCATTGTTCTTCATCTAAATGCTTTACTTTATCACCAGGACTCCAGAATATCTCTTACTGGTAGTGCCATCACAACTAATCAGCACCTTTGAGCCCAGTCACTGTTATAAAAGTGGTTTGGTTGTATTTAAAGTATCCAGCACATCACATCCTTTGCAATCAACCTAAAGAGCATAGAAAAGCCCATAGCGTAGGCAGATTTATCAACTATTCAATAAAGTTTATAATAACACACTACCAGTGGTAGCTTGTGACACGCGAATGGCCTTCGTTGTTTGCACAAAGTTAATCGACAGCAATTTTTACATTATGCAAAACTGAAGGAAATAAGATCCGTATTTGATGCGGGATCATGTGACGCTTCCGTCCTGTTTATTTGTGTTAACCAATGATTCGCAGCGTCTTGACCGTGGACTTTTCTCATGATGAGATTCAGTAATGAAAACAGTTGATATCGAGACAGAGATTTACCAAAAATGTGGTCGCTCTTAGGGGAAAAATCACAGCATTAGTATTTGCACTTACGTACTCCTAGTGGCACTGGCAAATTAAACGTCATTTCGGATAGCAACGTGTAAAATCACATCGAATTTGGTAATAAAGAAGTGAGCACCCACTGGCCATGCATATTCATTCGTTTGATCAAGTTAATATGATGCGTGTTCATGCGCGTGACGTCGTCCTGCGCAGGCAAACAAACTGTAAGGTTATTTTATGTTTTGCTTCTGTCCTTTGTTTCCTTTATTAGAGACAACACTGCACATCGTCTTTCAAGAAGGGATTTATGGCTAACATAAGGTTCTGATATGAGAAGCTAACCTACAGCCAGAGGTTTCAAAGTCGGGGCCTTTGGATTGAAACCTCTAAGTGGTAACCGCTTGATCACCATCTGACTGAATTGAGTTATAGCTTCTCTCCACTTGATGTAAAACCGTTAAAGATAAGAAATAAAATTCAGTTACGAGGTGTTATATCCCCAGCAGTTCAGCTCCCATATGACAGTTTTGTTGATATAAATAAAACAGTTTTGTAATGATTGGTCACGGTCCACTGCCTTAACCGTGTACTCCAACCTGGATGTGCACAGTTTAACAAGTTGCTAACCTACATCGACGCTTTCCTTTGATATTTCTTCTATAATTCTTTTACATTAGCAATTCAAAAAATCAATGCACTGTTCACGAAAGGTGCCGAGGTCATCAGTAGCTTGTAGCCGCGGCTGTAGGTGAAAAGACCTAAGTCCGCACCAAATGTATAAGCTAAAACATGGTGACCACTTTACGACTATCAGGTACGCTACAGGTGAGGTAAATTTATTTGGAGGAAAATTAGAAGTTATCGCAGATTTTGTCACAAAGTCTTAGTTTAGGTGGCTTACTAACAAAGACATCGGGCAAAAATATGATAAATGTTCTGTAGGATTTTCGCAATAGGATTCTTAGTGCACTGATTTTCACTTCATTCAAATGTCTTTTAATGTTTGCTGATGTAAATAGTACTCAAATGAAGAGTTGAATTTACTCTTGCGCATGTTTTACTTTTATTGCCGTTTAACCGTAACGCAAAATGGTTACTCTGATGTCGTTCGTATATTTGATCACTCTTCAGCCGATTTGACATTAGAGTTTTATTCGAATCCTGAGTCCACTCCAGAAGAACAATAATAATAATATTAATACTATTATCAAACAGATGAATTTACGACTTACTTCTCAGGACGTCCGCATTACAGCTTCCGACGATTCACCGCATGACTCTTAAACAGACTGTTTATCCATATCCAAATCTTGTGATTTGAGCGAGATCCCGGTGAGGTACTCTGAAGTTTATTGCAAAGCTCCCAGTAGAACCCCCGGGTAGGGAATTCCGTAAATAGTTTTCTATGAGCGCGTTCTAGGTGCCTCTAAGTTTTTATCACAGTGGTTCATGCCTGAGATTGTCCAGTGAGTTCTCTATTGTCGAACTGCACTTTACAGTGCGACAAAACTGATCGGACATCATTGTTTGACTAACAACGGTGGGTGAAATCGTAAATGAAACCAACATTCGACAGTTTCCTCAATCTATCCCCCAGTCCTTTTTTGTACACATGAATTCTAAATCCCAAATCTAAAAGGTAGATAGCATCTTTCCAATCCTTACTGTTGCTCTTGTTTCCTCGCGACCGCTAAGTGTGAGTAAGCCATAGTTGAGTTTCTGGTAACTGAGCATTTTTGGTATCATTGGCGGACACCTCCCACAGAATCTGACTAAAATGATGGTCTTCCCAGCGGTTTTATTGATGATGACAATTCTGCTATGACATTCGGAAAGGCCGAAGCAAAATTTCAATGATTTTGTAAAGGATCGATCGTATAATGTCATTGACAACTACATCTCTGGTAGTCAGAACAAAGCTGAATAATCTTGCAACATTATAAACACTGACTTGGCTTTGAAAGGAGGACCCAGCTTAGCAACAGTGTTGTTACTTTTCCACAATCATTTGTACAATCGGTCTATGGTTCTGTTTTAAGCATCAACTTGAGAGTGAAACGGAAGTGTCACGAAGATAAATCATCCAGTTTTGTTATATCGGTTTTTCTTTCTAATTTCCTCTCAGGAAAACATGTAGTTGATTGCTGAATGGTTAATAAGTATTCAGTTATAGAATCCTAATGCTGGTTTCAGACCGTTTCCCATATGTTTCCGCCCTGTTGACAGTCACCAGCATTTCTTACTTACCGTAATCCTACCGGAACTCATGGCAGGGATAAACGAGCAAGATCGATGAAGTAAATGATGGAAGTATATTCCATCGTGTAGTCTTCATATTCAGTGAATCTTTGAGGACATCCTGACTTGGGGTTTAAAGGCACCGTCTTCCAAGCGTTCATTCAGGTTCCCGTGCCTGTAAGGTCTAGGTGTGTACGCATTCCTGATAATCTCTGGTCAAGAAGAAGCAGCTGCCAGCTGTAGTTCGATGACATCGGGTAGAGCTGTGATAATCAGATTTTTGTGATCTAGTTCACTTTTCAACAGCATGATAACACAAACACTTCGGTTATTCTAGATATACCACAGATACTTCCCCGTACTAAATAGTACCCTCTGACCATTGCTCTTCAGATATTATTTATTTATTGTTTCATAAATCTCAGAATGCTTGGCATGTGCCATGAGAATAATAACTAAAATGTTACCACCTAGTGATGTTTCATCCAGCAGTTGCCCGGTAAAAATGGCTCATCTCACTTTGTAAACAAGCATTCCCACTGTAGTTCAGTCTGCTGGCTGATGCGGTATGCTTTAAACTGCGTGATTTAAATGCAGGAGTCTTGCTGCTTATGAATTAATTAAAAAGCACTGCGATTTCGAGCGATCCCAGTGATAAGATTATGATCGACTCTAACCTCCCATGTTTCGTAGCAGCCTTCTAGTGGGTGGCATCAATACTTGCTACTCTCATGACAATTCAGCTTATTTTGGCAAAACAGTCATCTGTTGAGAAGTTACCAACCATTTTAAAACCATACAGGGGATAAGTTTAAGAGTAGTTAGCCGAGATCTGCAACTGATGCCATCAAGAAGATCCTAAAACATGAACTTGTATGAATTAATATAATTAATTTAGGGAGAGTTCAATTCCACAAACTAAACAGAGGTATCTTATGAAATTATAGACTACTATCAGAGGCTTGATGAATGTGATTCAGTAAAATTATCTTTGGGGTATCATCTAAGTTTGGCATGCCCACAGAAAGCTTTTCTGCTTGCCAATAATAGTGAATGAGGTCTAAATCTGTTCTGAATGTGTTCTGAATTGGATCAACAAACGTGACAATTGGGTGTTTTCATAGCGATTACAAAGCATGTGTTCTCATGTGATGCCAAACATCATTGGTGTCTGGAATTTTTTATAACGACGTATACCATAAAAATTTATTTGTGGTCTAAGGCAGCCTGATCCACGGTAAGCCAATGAACTTTAAGGTAATGCGGATCACGAGAAATTTGCCGACGCAAACTGGCTGTCAGCCAGATTCGGTTATTTTGAAGGAGATTGACATGCTACGTGTTGGTGCGTAACATGGCTCTAAAGGCGCTGAACTATGAATAGAAGTCGATTAAGGGTTTGTTCCTTATGATATTTTCGAGAATTTCTCTTTTCACAGCTGTGCTCATTTTTGTAGTTCACCTGATAAAATCCAGCTGGATCGATGCAACTTTTCACGTGATTTGCTTGTATTGGTGTCCATAGTATGCAATTAGGAAACAAAACTGAGTTTGTTGAGGCATGATTATATTATCGTAAATGATAGGTTGCATGGGAAGGCTTTCAGTGAATCATTTAGCTCCAGAGAAGAAATCGAAATCAGTGTTCGAGCAGATAAAAAGAGTAAGCAGGAAATACAGCGCACCTCGTTTTGTTTCATGAATTTCGTATCATTATTCTACGAGTAAAAAATCAAATTATGGTTTCCAGATTTCCATTCCGTAAAAGAAAATTTATTTCCGAAAACGATACATACTTGACACGAGCCCCTTTCCCTTAGTAATGACGCAATCACATCCACTGTTTGGCTAAACCAAGCATACATGACAGAACAGAATCAAACTATAGAATGAAAAACATCTTATACATTAATTTAGGATTATTTGGCGTTTAATGTGAATTAGAAGGATGCTCACCTCTCCCTCCCTAAATTTTGCACTCTAAAAGCTGTCTTGAAGGAACCGGGAAATCCTAGATATTTTATGTAATTTCATTGTTCAATAAATGGTTGTGCCGGAAAATCGTTGTTTTCAGAACGTTTGTTCATTCCGCACGAGCGAGTTAAGCAGAAGCTCGTGAGCAAGAACGTAAATGCTTTCTGAACTATAGAAAACGGTCTTTTCCGTTTTAAATCTTGTCAGTTTGATCCCATCCCAGCAGTGCACTAACAGTTAATAATCGTTAACAAAGTTCTATAACATTGTGTGAGAGGCTTACACAGTTATAAATGAAAAGATATTTTTGTCTATTCAAAATCGACTTAATTTTTTTAGTTTAAATGAATTCCTTTATATCATTTACCTTGCCCAGAGCTACTAAGCACACGACCGCGTGAAGTAACCGGCTGCTCATCGATCTGCCTTTGGGTATTTCATTTGTTATGCACTTGATGACAATAAGCCTGATATTAGGGAATTAAAATTTTTTAAATGTATACTAGAACTTGAGCAAGTTGTATGCAAGCTTTTAGCCAAAGAAGAAAACTTAAAATAGGAAAACACCATTGGAAGGATGTCAAAAGGGAACAAGTAGAGGAATTTTCAGATGTGGCTCTAAGCGCTCAAATATCTCCTAAATACTAAATGAATTCGAGAATTCAACGTGAGTCGCCATCTTGTTCGTCGGTTATTAGAGGACTTAAGGTATCACCGAATTTCTGTTTGTGAATATGCGAGGTTGAATAAGACAAAACGTGGAGCAAGTGGAGGAGTGGGACTTGCAGCAAGATAAGTCTCAGTTTAGTAGGTTTTGCCACGAATTTCAAATAAGCAGTAATACCAAAACCTTTTGGCTACATAAAGGAAAAAAAAGAACAACAGTCTAGTCTTCCTTGATGTCTGAATGACTAGGTGTCCAGATGGAACAATGCCGTAAAGCAACTTGGAATGGACAGTACATCCACTTCTCCAGCTTTGCACCGGTAACCTGCAAATGGGGTCTCGTAAGATCACTTTTCTATAGAGCCCGAAATATCTGCAGTGCGGAGCAAATCCCAGAAGAAGAGTTCCTAACTGCGACTCTCAAGGTAAACAGATACCCTGGTAAGTTTACGGAAATTTACAAAATAGAACGATTTAAGGAAACTCCAGCGGATTCAGCGGAGAAAAAGCGAGTCATTATCACGCTACCAGTCTTGGCAGCTCGCTGATGGCCGTCGTCTCTTTCCTGAAAACGATGTACATTCGTTATTTAATTAATAAAGGAAGTAAAATATAAAATAATAGATTACACTGATGTGATGAGGCACAGCAAACATGTTCCATTCCAATGAGATGATTAGTGTCGAATTATTTACATCTAACTATCTAGTGAAAACCCGTAGCACCATTGCACTGCTGTTTTACACTTATCAGGAATCAACAGCAGCTGACATGTATCAAGCCCGGATCGAGACGCAAACCAAAAATAGACCATTTTTAGTCGAACATCACATTCTCGAGACTGTCCGACCACCAGCGGTCTTTATCGCTGTGTGAACACAAGACGCAGCTGGATCCAGTTAAGTCCTTTGAGGTCGTACAAATGGTTTACGGAGCAAGGCTACTTGATCATTTATCGGTCAATCGTACTTTGAAATCTCACCAACAATTCCTTACTGTGCAGTGCATCGAAGTTTTTGAAATTCGGGTGGATGTAGATTCTGTGTGATGAATTGTTTCTATTCACCAAAACAATGTTGGAAACGTGTTCGCTGATCGGACCGATCTCATTTGAAGGTATTCATTGAAACTGTAATTAACAGATCACCCAAGCAAAATGAACCGTTCACACGAGTTTGCACTACTTTTAACCTTTCAGACCAAAAGACTGTATATCCATGACATTCGGCATCCCAAAATTAACTGCAATTAAGCCCGGAACATCTGTAGTTTGTGTTAAATAATGGTGGGCAACCAATGGAATCGCAGGTGTTTCCAAGTCACCGTTAATCAGTTTGGAGAGGCACTTAGCTAATTGAATTGATAATCTCACTATCCAGCGTATGCCTTAGTAATTACTTCAGCTAAATTAGGCACAATTAGAAATAGTCGGTTAGGGTACGGGAATTTGTAGACATATGATATCCAGCGCTTTAGGCCACCCATCCAGTGAATCTGATTATATTGCACATTTTTGTAAAACAGCGTGTTATCGTAATCCTGACGTTAATACGCTTTTCTACAGGGGTTGCGTTGGTTTCGAGTAAAATCATATCCAAGCAGGTAAATATCAAAAACAGTCAATAGTTTTTCAATTCCGTCGTCTTACTGTGATTCTCACTTAAAAACCGTGCAGGGTCTGCTAATTAGTGTACCCAAATTCTGTTCGTCTAAATATCGGAACTTCCACGATCCTTGCACAGGTCGCGATTATTGAGAGTTACAGCGCGCCCATTTGTGACTAGGCTAAATATGCAGCCCGAATATTAAAAAAATGCTAATCAGGCATTCTGTACGCGTTTCCTGTGGTCGCGCTTTAGTTAACGATTCACGTTGAAAACAGAAACTCTGTGTTATTGGTTTACTGTTCCAAAAATTTACCTACTGCGGCATCTCGCATAATATATTGTTTAAGTGTTGTGTAACACAAAAACGAAGTAACATCGGGTGAATTAAAAATCAGTTGGATGCTTTCGGCTCGGTTTATTCATTTACTTTAAAGATATTCCAAAATCCCATACCTATGATAACAGCAACGATCAAATATTTCGGTCTCTACAAGTTGTATTTTTAAACGTAGGAGTATTTCAGCACGCAACCAATCGAGCAGCTTGTGGACGGTCAGTTTCACAACGACAGTGTCAAAACAAAAGCAAGACAGAAACAACGTTTTTTCCGCCCTGTTTGAAGAATTCCAGTCTCAACGACAGCTCTTTTACCATCGTTTCCGTTTGGCGGAAATTATGCAGTTGTTTCTTCTCTGCTAATTTCAGTTTTGTTTTCTTGGCCTGACTGTCTGTTCTTTACGTGCTTTACTTACCAACAGATCGGCAGCAGTAGCTGTTTCGACTGGATCTTCGCACACGTTTGTACGTGTAAGTGTGTCAGCACATTTGTGTGCCCCTGTGCATGATTAAATGAACGACACAATATCTGTGAGCGGGTCTTCTAGATGTCAGCTTAAATTTGGGTCATCAGCAAATTCTTCTTTGATTGCAGACCAATAACAAGTGAAGTTTTTCTTTTGCAGCGTTTGTTGTATAGATCCACGTATGAATGCATATGTAAGTGTTACCGTAGCTTAACTCTTGTAGTCGTTGATTCATTTCGGATGCAGACATCGCGATCATCTGGGAATTGACAGTAGCTTGCCGGTAAGTATTATGCTTAGTTTAGTTCTGCATTGGAAATGCAGTTTCCAAATGAATTAAATAATTAGCTTGTTGATTAAAGTATTGCTAAAATTTGCTACCAGCTATTTTGTGTTTTACGTTTTAAAATCGCCGATATTTGTGAATCCTTAGGAGCCTTATAACAAATATCACCTCAAATTTCAATATACCGTCACTCAAAACCACATGCAGTAATTCGTATACATAACTAAGTCAACAAAGCGTATATTTTCCATTTTTCACGAGCTCATTTCATTACGAAACACATACATTCTGTAATTCCATGGCTATCTACTTTACACGGTGACATTTTTCTAGCTAGTGTCCGAAAGCATTTAAGAGAATATGGTTCCACATCTACTCAAAAACCATACAGTACAACGAAAATTCCTTCCACCTCGTTTGATTTACTAGTCAAATGACAAAGAATGATACGACTTCATTTAATCGTTATGATAATAAATTTGCCATCAGTTACTGTTTGTAAAACATGTTTAGAAAGTAAGTACTATAAAAATCAGAACTGGGAGCTGTAGAAAACCCGGTTTTGAGAAAATCCATTACCCCCGTTACTTGCAGCATTGTATTGACGCAAATTTGATGTTTTTTTATTTCAAATGTTATCCCTGATAAGTTTTATCGAAAATGACCACTTTATTGACAGCTCCGAAAAAAATCTCGTAAAGCTTACCATGGATCTATGCCCAATTTGATGGAGACTTGGACAAAAGACAGTTGTGCTTACGAGCCTATGACAACGGATGACCAAGGTGATGTTGCTTTGTCGCCTGATGAGTTGGGCATACGTCTGGGTCGAGATCACAAGAAAGAGCGGTTTTTGACTCCACATCAGTTGACGTACCGAACTAGATCGTACATTCTCCCAACCACGCCAGAGCATGCGTCTATTCCTCAGGTATCAGAGACACGGTGGAAAGAAGAACAAGAAGCTGGAAGGATTAGAAGAGAAGAATGTGTTGACAAATCATTCTGTTCTCCCTCTTCGGGTGAGTCTTCCGGTCAGCTAATGTACGACAATGCGGAAACGGAATCATTTATTTCGGAGCATATGGAAAATGAACCACTTCCACTCACATTCACTCAAGCAGTTGACGCGCTGAACAGTATGCGACTAGAGGAGGATCGGTTGCCATTACCTTTCCGTTATCACGCTGGGGCGAAAAGTGCCGAGTCTTTGTACGATGGTGACGACGCGTTGATTGATGACCCAGAACTAAACTTTCGATACGAAAAAGTATGTGAAGCCGAGATACACGAACAAAATGTTTTGTTGAAACTGATGCGAATGGAACAACGGAGTTGGGAAGGGCGTATTGAGAATGCGCTTCAGTATCGCAATGAGGTAAGTGCATTCACTTAAAAAGAATCAACTTTGAACAGACAGACTTGAACCAGTTTTCTGTGTGATAGACGCCTGAACCATGGTTGCTATAACTTTCCCATTGGTTTCAGTATTCAAAATATTGTCCACTATATAGAAGCTGATTCGTCATACGGTTTGCGGTCGACCATTTGAAAAGCATATTGTAGCGGATATAATAGAAGCAGAGTATGAGTTCAATTGTATTGGTGAATCCACGAAAATACGAACTACCGGTGGCTTCTTGGAACCAGTTTGTGACCGCAGAATTCCCAGTTAACCAATTTATCATTGGTAAAACAGGCCCATCTGTAACCGAAGTTATTCATCATCACCGATTATTTTGAAACGACGATCGGTGCCCCAAACGAGAACACCTTTCCCACCAATAGATAGAATAGTCAAAGTAAATTTGTTTTTGCTAATTACTCAGCAGTCTGATATAAAGGCCACATTTATTTGGTTAACCAAATTGCTCCAAAAAGTGTCGTTTTCTCCATCTTTTGTAATAGTGTATACTGTACCCCTTCCCGTTGCGTTTCCGAGGTGTGACGCATTTAAAACTTACGGCAAACGTAACATAGTTCTATTTTTTCCCAGTATTCTTGGTTTTGTGAGAAGTACACCGCACATTCTGGTTATCGTCGCAGTAGTCGCATAACAACCGAATACCCGATTTCGACCGCTCATTGTTTATCAAAGTGAAATGATGGCAGAAGCGAAAACCACTCTCCAAGTAACCAAACTCAGCAGGTCAGGTCTAATGCCCTCGTCGTACTTAGGCTACGTGCAAAGAAGTTATCTAATTAAAAGGGTCGACTGCTGTGCACCAGTGATGCACGGCCGTATAAATCATTAAGGGCTAGAGGCGACATCAAGTGAAGCTCGACAAATTGTTTAGAGCTTGTCCTTAAGCTTAATTCCTAGGTTCTGGTGCGGTGGCTATATAATGCTGATGATTTCTAACGTTTAAAACGGTTGTGCAGCGCCTCTGTGGCGTTGCTATCACCTAGTGAATAATTTCTTGTGTACTAATTCCCACGTGAGAGTTATCATACCTCATGGCTTCTGTGGGACTGAAGCAAGGCAGTGGGGGTGGAACAAATTTCTCCTCTCTCCTCCTTGCTACATCCCATGCATAACACCTTTCAGGTGGGGAAACACTTCGTGCCACTTTCGGAACGGGCGCTCTGCATGCCACTTTACACGACTGAGTTAGCCTACCCAAGAAGGTTTAACGTATGGAAAACCCAGTGTGACTGTCTATGTTTTATCCGGGTCTTACTAAGCTTCATTAAGTCATAAGATCACATGATCCAAAATTATCTGAAGCAGCCATCAGTCATATGGGCCAAGGAAAATAGTTCCTAAATTAAGAGAGCTCAGATTCACGCATGTAATCTAGTGGAATGCGGTAAATAGGAGGCCTAAAACTTGGCCGTTCGCTTCGTGGCACCTCCCGAAATTTTGCAATATAATCGCTCTTCTTTGGCAGTGAGATGAATGTTAGATCAGACTATCTGTCCGTACCAGCAGATAAGAGTCCGCACTCGTCTGTAGCCCTTTGACGAAAGATTTGGGTTTTTGGTGTGACATATTGCCCTTGGAGGAAATTTTCGCACACATCCTGATAAAGTTCCCTCCACCCGACTAAACCGTTCGCTTCGGGAGAGAAAGCTTGCATTTAGGAACAAAAAAGTATTATTCACCAAAAAATCTAAGAATACCAAGGCAAAACTGTGGTTTCAACATCGCTTGCCTACACTCAATGATGGCCAGTCGGAATACATGAGAAAATCTTGTTGCATTAGTACTGTCCTCCATCGAGAATCAGTTCCCCGACGCTGATGTTGTCGGTCTGAATTGTGTCTATGTTTCTGATGTAGACGACAACCACTGAATAATTAGTTGCGAAATAATAACACAAATCCCTCCGATGTCTGCAGTCGAATGTAGCGGATAATTCAGATGGACTAGAAGAGTCTACACTGAAATAACCTACAAATTCCTCCTCTACGTTTACCAATGTTTTTAACCTTAGTATCACTCACATTCACCTTCGAGACTGCCGAAGGATGAAATTCACTACGCCCAAAATGGCATACGGGAATCTCATAGCAGTTCATGCTCATCTGTTGGTATAGAAGTTCTAGAGGAAGTGTTTTTATAAAAGATATCTCCCCAGTTCGCTTTTTGCGATCCTACCCGACTTTCCCATCGTTGTTCCCTGTCAATCCTCAATCTACTTTACTCATTCTTTTCGAACTATAAAAGTAAGACTGTTCGATCTTGTTCCCTAGACCAAAATGATTTATTAAACTATGACGACAGACCAAACTCGTGACATATCCTCCAGTAAAAGGTTTTTCAATCGCATGAAATTATCCCCTTCCCCGATCACATTTCCAGCCAACAATAGTTAAATTAACACAGAGAAAACTGCTCTTCAGTTCCCTAAGTGCAACGCAGTCTGATTTCTTTCCTATACTCATTCTTTTTGTGTGCTCAATTTTGATGACTTTTGTCTTTACTGAAGCTCCCGACGATATCATTTAAAGCATGCATTTTCCGAATTCGCCAAAGTAACCCAAGTTTATGAGTAATTTATGGTTGTTTACCTGTCAGTTTTAAGACTGAAAACTCTGAATAAACTCTAATAACGCTATAAACAATTCATTCTTTGGGCCACGGTAAATGGTGTGGAAATCATGCTAACATCAGAAACTCTAACCTTTTCATATCTCACCGGTAATTCACCAATACAGAAAACTGAACTTGCACATGATCAGTCCGAAAATACTGCCAACTCCATCCCACTGAATCGAAGTTCCGTTTACACTTAAATCTCGTCTCGCTGCCTCCACGAACCCCCAATTCACTCCCCTTGTTTTTCACGCCTGTCATTTACCACTAGTAAAGATATTATCTTGCACTTTCTATATAATTGCTCAGTTCTTGCGGTTTATCACTGATCCTGAACATATTACTAAAAACCCTGCAGTAAACCCAGGTTTGTTGGTCTGTTTTCTTTTGCATGTGTTGTGTATTTATGGTGCTAGAGGGGAACATTCATTTAACTGTTTGATTGAGGGCAATTAAATAGCCGCCGAACTTTCATTCACTCCACGGTGAATAACAGCAATTTCTTGCTTTATTTGACTTTAGGCAACAGATTAGGTGTTACTTGGGTGGTGAATATACTTTAATAGATTAATGAAAATAAGCTGAGACAAATGTCGAATGCCGCTAACGTGCAAAAGCCATTCGACCACAAGTTAAACATTCTTTAACATGATACCGTTGCTCAACCCGTAGAACACACGAAAATAAGGGGGTGACTCAACCCAACGGGTTTAAATACGGTCATGGTTATCTAACTTTCACATTTGGATTCATCTGGCTACTGTTTCGTGATTTGTGGGGCATTCAAAGCGGGAAAAATAAGGCGAATCGATGGCTTCACAAAATAAACAATCGCAGTTTATTATTCTCTGGGCCATGTAAATCACTCTTATTTAGTTTTGTTATTGACGTTGATGAGACTTGCGTTATTGGTCAGATGGCAAGTCTATTCAGAACCAGATTGTGCTTGAAAAACAGGAAACATGTATTTCCACTCGATTATAGAACTGCTTTTATTTTTCAAGTAATCGGGCCAATGGCATTTAATGATAAAAACGCAACATTTATCATTACTGCTACACTGAGACTGAACCTCGATGCAGTGTTACAGTTTGCGAGCCTCGGCGGTCCCATTAGCCATACAGGGCAGCTTACCTCAGGCTCAGGATTCCCTCTCGCCTTTAAGATCATTGGGTACAAACATGACGAAGTAGTCTCCCTACCCTTTCGATTGGATTGTGGAGTTGAACGTGCAAGTCATTTGGGAATAATGATTGGAAGAACAATTAATCCAAGCACATGGTCTTCTATTCAATCACTGTCTGTTGCCTAGTGGACAAATTCTTTGTGGAACCGAGCGCTTTCGACGAGAACCCTAATCGTTCTGCTTAGCAGCTGAACTCTGTAGCACTATCTATCCACAGTCTTCCATGACTTGTGTGATTGTAAATAATTCCACACAGCACTGCTCATTTTCCGAGTTGGGAAGGCAGTGATAAATTCGCACAAAGTTCTCTCCCTTATTCAACTTGTCCTTAGTGGTTCCTCTTTTCCCCTGTGCCTATCTAAAATGCCTCTGAAGATAACGGGCCAGATACTTGCAACGGTTCATTGTCAGATGACGTCACAAATTGTTTTCAGTCTCGTGGCTCACGGCTTTTCGAGCCTCGACATTGTGTGAAGCTCGATACTTTTAACGTGCGTACTCTTATACAAGCTAATCAGCGGGCGTGTTTGTTGTTGACAGTGTGTTTGCTGGCAGTTGATGTCTGCTGCGTCAGTGAAACGCGAATTCGGGATTTGAATAGCATGGTTCGACTAGCTGTGCATGGTATCTCATCAAGGTGGTTCCCGTTCCGCTAAGGAGATAAAGCAGTTCTAACTGCGGGTCAACGTGGTCTAGGAATGATTAAGAACAACGAAGCTGAAGTGGCCCTTTCAGACTTGATCCCAGTTGCTAATCGCTTATGCGCCAAAAGACTTTAAAGGTTGGTTGTCTTTCGAAAGGACGGCTATGTTGATCGCAATTTGACTGCCATCTCGGCGTATGCTCCAATCAACGGTGGCAGTGACGCAAAAATGGGCCAGTGTAATAATGAACTTGCCACTTATTTTCGCAGGAGCAAAGACTCTGGAACTGCAGTGCTAGCAGGTAGTTTTAATACAAAAGATAGCAGCGATAGTCTCTTGTGCAGAAAATCAGTTTTTCCTTCCTAGTTATGGATTCCTCATACACAGGTACGCTCAGCCAAAGCGATTTTATCGTGGTAAACTACCACGGGCGCAGTTCTATCAAAATCTGTACCTTCCTTT
The DNA here is from genome assembly GCA_008360955.1 of Fasciolopsis buskii. NCBI lineage: Eukaryota > Metazoa > Platyhelminthes > Trematoda > Plagiorchiida > Fasciolidae > Fasciolopsis > Fasciolopsis buskii. The sequence goes on along the minus strand of LUCM01008196.1, from coordinate 95,276 downwards.
GGTCCGCCTATGTCGAATCGTGCCATATAAAGCTTGCGTTGTAGCTCAGTGGACATCGACGCATACGCAAACCCGGATGGCCGTACGACATTTGTCTCTCCCAGATGTTTGCACCAGTTGCAAACAAAAACTACTGGAGAAGCCGAGGACTTCGAAGAACAGCAGAATAAACAAGCACTGGGATCAAACTAAACGGGGGACGATCTTACACCAGATTTTAACTACGGTCGTAAGTGCAACGTCCGTCAAAGGCACTGGATCTCTAAAAAATCATTGACTGATGTAGGAAAAAGGCCAGCTCTCGACCTACTGGCTCCAACGGCATTCTCCCCTTTTTCCGTGGCCGCAGGTTCACTCCCTGTCCACTCTGCATATACATTCTTTCAGTGTGATAAGGGCAGACATCAGTGTGGGTCATCGTACTCTTTAACCTGTAGACAGTTTTCGAAGATTCTGAAGAATTTTTATAAGGAAGAACAGTGTATACACATTGAGTACTTTACTTGAGGTCATACTTAAACAAACAGAAAAAATACCGATACAGACATTTGTAAAATACATGTCCAGCAGCTGCCTCCCGATTTTGAAAAGCGCTGGCTGTTGTATGTTGTTTCACTGCAATTGACTTTGCCCCTACTATGTTGGACCGTGATCTTCTAATGTGGCTGAATTTCAAATTTTCCATAGTTATTTTTTGACCTCATTTCACTGTTGTTGAATGAAATTCGTTATTCTAATTTAAAATGGATTTCGTCTATGTAGTGGGACCTAGGAGTAGTAAAAGATGCACAAGTGCTCGAATGGCTAAAATGATTAGGAAGTATGTACATTTTTGTTTCGGAGTGCATATACATTTGAATCATGCGAAGGTTTCCCATCTCCAACAGTATGATCTAATTATATTTCCGTGGGATTAGATAATGACCACCACTGGGCTCTAGAAAGCTGCCATAATATTAATGCAAATACTACATCAGAACAAATTACTTACTGGCTGACAGTTCCAGATTGTTCTGTGATTTTGGTCGCTAGTTGAATTACTACTTCACATACCATGCTTCTCTTTCAGATCCAGAATTTCTCAAGATTTCTGGTCTGGGATGAGGTTTAAGCTGCACATTAACGACGTCACAGTCTGGAGATTTGATTGTATAAAATTTGTGAACAGCTATGTTTTCTTGCCGGAATTCGGAATTTGATTTCAGTTTCGAGACAGTAAATGATAGATTCCAAGTTTTGATATATATTTATTACCGTCATAGATGCCTTGTTGTACTAAAATAGTACCCAGCTTTCAAACGCAAAAGTCACTCCTGATTGATGTTGTTACTTTCCTTGATACCTTAAATAAAGCACTTACTCTTGTAATGTACATCTTTCCCTTACACCTGTACCATATAAGTAAATGGTTTTGTCGGCGTGGACTGGATCATTCCTGATCTATTGTTTATTATTACGTGCAAATCCAAATTTGGTGATTATTAATGAGTTTCACGGGGCATATCATTCAGAGATAGATCCGAAGATAAAGTCCTCCTGTGTTTACTGTAGGCATCGTTTTTCAATGCTAAAGCTTTTTTTAACCCGTGCGTATTACAGGAGGCTGGGTACAAAAATAAGTAGTGTTGTGCGAATGGGAATAAAATTATTGTTTTTATCCGGTACCGACTCAAGCGCTTTCTTCAAAACTAAATTTGGAACGTTTATCCTCAATGTATTTTAGGCATGACATATGAATGTTTGTTCCGCGAATCTGGTCTGCTCCTCTTTCTCACAAGCACAAGATAGCTAAAGTGGCAAGTTATTCCAGTGTTTTTAGATCACTTTGACTGGGACATCCATTGTAAGAATTGGTACTTGAGCTGTAATGAATCTTCGGGTTTTCGTTTGGCGCGAAATTCCAACCTTCATATTTGTCAAAAAACGCAAGCGTTCTCATCAGTTATCCAACTGAAAATCATCAGCCTGTCTATTTCGAATCACTAATCGTCAGTTTTATTTCTCCCTCATCAGCAAGTAATCTTTTCAACAGGCTCTGGTGAAAACGCACAAGTGAAGCGTCACAAACCTCGGTTTATCAGAGAAAACCTGGCATATCAATAGAGGTGTCAGGCACAACTCCAGATCTTTGTGACCGCTATAACTTTCACAGGTTTTCTTATACGTAGACTGACTATCCCCCCGTTTTTAGTCTGCTTTCAAACTGGCGTGGTTAAAAATGCCACTTTGTAGAAACAGCTGGTCATGTTCATAGAGTTCATTAGATTTTCTCTCTCGCATCGTTGCCATCCTCTTCCAGCTCGGTGTCATGTGGCGGCCGGTAGCGAATTAGATATTTTGGTCTCACTTTGGTTGTAATGTTCGAATTAGCTCATGATTTTTTGCGATCGGACTGCATCCGGCTATCTTTATCGACTGTGACTTTCTAATCGCGACTGATTATCATGAAACCACTGTTAACCGATGAGGTAGCTTTGTTTGATAGCTACAAGGCGAGAATAGCAACCCATCTTATCCTTTGTATTGGACAAAATTAATCAGTCATTGTTCCTTTTGGTTACACTGGCTTTTTCCACTTTTTGAACTGTCCACGTTCCGTTTTCATGTGCTTTTTCGGCTTGGAGTATGTTCTCCATCCTGGTTAACTTCAGTTTGTTTCCGACTGGAAGTAAATATTTAACGTAGTTCTTATCAACTTGTGTGGTTGTATTTATAAACGCTTTTATTTTCATAAAGACCTGAATTCGCCGCATTTTTTTATCTTGGAGAGCGTGTGAGAGAACTGCTGGCTTCCTATGGAGCCGTAGATTGTAACTGAGCAACCCATTTAAGAATTCATGGTCTTGTTTGAGTAATTTGTTGTTGATGCTCACCCCGGTTCAACGGCCTGGTCTCACTCCTTTGCCTCCCTCACTTCTTATCCATGAAGTCTTCAAGTTTATTTAGAAGTGCATAATAGTATGCAACATATTTTTCGTTCTCGGTGGCAAAAACAATAAAATCGTTGCTGCAGCAAATGGAGGTTGCTCGACTAGTTACTCCGAAGGCCCACATTTTCTTCGAGGCCGTCAGGAGTTTTCGTTTTGCTGCGCTATCGCCAAAAGACCGGGTAATCAAAATACTTCCTACATCGTTGCAAGAAGTATCCTATCACTGCCACCTGATGTCCTTTCAACGCAGCAAGTAGTTTCGTATTCTTGGCAAAATAAAATTCAGTTTTCAACCTTTCCATGCCAGCGATTTTTGAATTTGATCGCTCATATCCGAGTATTTTGGAGGTCGGACAACATCCGTACATGTTCAGTTTGTTCACAAACTGTTCATGAACTCGTTTCTCGTTTGAGATGCGATATTCTAAAAAACTTTGACATCAGTTGCCTACTTGAAAGGCATAAGTTTGAGCATAGTCCCAGTTTAAATTCTCCATTATTTTCACTAAGCGGTTAGGGCAGTACTAATCCATAAAAGAGTAGACGGAAACGTGTGCGATTCTGAAAAGCTGAAAGCTGCAGCACTTGGTATTAAGTCAGTTCCATCAGACAATCCGATGGAGGGTCGGAAAATATTGATGAGCTTAAATTCCACTCATCTTAAGATATTGCTCTCTCGGCGTAAAATTGTTAAATAAAGTTCAGTAGTTTTATTTAGAATACGCCTTCTCGCAATTTGTCAAATGAAGTTTCCGGCGGAAATACATGTTTTAGTATGATGACTATCAGTGAAGAAATGCCAGTTTGTATTATACGACACATTTTGGGAAGGCATAAATGGAGGATTCGTGAATAAGAATAAATCGCTCTTGGGTTTCAAACAGCCGGAGCCTACGAATGTGGAATAACAAAGGCTCTAACTTACTAGCATAGATGAATGCGTACGGATCACCATAAATTACTGCTTTTCTTGATTCCAGTGTACATGATAAATGGATTTCTAGCATTGACGGTGTCAATCAGCCACTTTCGACAATATCTAGCAAGACAGTTTGGCTTCTAGATATTAACATACAGCTGCTGTATCCAACCCAGAAAAAAGTTAAAAATATTATGGGTGGGCATGAAAAAAGTTTTTCGTACCCTTCCAGAGAAAAGGAAGTGTCAAAATATGTTCATCCATTGAAGCTTGGATCCTGTTTATGCTGTAAACGTTTTGCTGCGATGAGAAATAACATATTTCTGTCAGCCTCGCACTACGCTGCCTGAGCAATCCGCTGTTTGTCAATTAGCTCAAGTTTGGTTCCATTGCGAACCCATTGATTTGTCAAAAGTTTGAGAGAATGAACAGTTCATTGAGAAATTGCAAAAATGATCCGTCCAGAGTTTTCTATTCATCAACCAAAACCAAACTTTCGAACGGGGACATATTTAACAGTTATAATGTTCCGTAGAAGTAGTGCCTATACAGATATAAGAAAAACTTTTCGCCGTGCGGACAATGCCTCTGTCATTTTGAAATAGACTGATCATCCATACACAACCCTGGTGAAATGAATAAGACACTGCTGGGAAAATCAACAAGTACTATGCAAGGATAAAGACGGTTGCTCAGCAGAGTGCCGGGTTTGCGTATATGTTGGAGGCCAACTATGACACATTACGTTGTATCCCTCCAACAAAACTTTGATCTCATCCTAATATTCACGTTATCAAAAATCGCCTACGCAACGCTTGCTCATATGTGGGCAACAAACCTGGTCAAATGGACTAGATCATCGATAAGGCTTCTACAGTATGCAAACTGGTTAATCGCCTGATCTGGCAAACGGTTTTCTTTCAATCTGGAGTGATGTGAGAACGATCTATGGCATTGTTAATATTAGACCATGGGTCCCTAAATCGCTCAGTATATGCATTTGTCCCGTGGCCGTACCAATCATCACCTTGTTTGAACTATTGTATAAGCCTACGCCTGCGCTTTTTTGCATCCACTAAGTCGTATGAGGATAACTAAGAATAGTGACTAAAGTAATTCTTCGATGCACATTAAACTGATGCATTCCCGACTCATGTAACCAATGCAATAAACAGACTCACTGGAACATGTGAAATTTTTAGAAAGTACGTAATATTTCATAAACCTACAAAGTTGGTTATAGATCAAACTTTTCACTTACGGGACAATTTCTTTCTCGATTGTTTTTATACTAAAATGAGTATTCGAACTGCTTTAAATTATCGCTTATTTGCCTCCCTGCAGCTGGAAAACAGACTGAAAATGCTTCGATACAAACGCCAACAAGCCCATTCTAGTAAGTGAACCAGTGGTCAGTTAGGGTTTTGTCGATGTGGTTACGGAACGCTGTTACCAAAATTTTTAGCTTGGACAACGATGCTTAATTCTCATGGTATTGACATTTCGTCGTTTTTCCCTTGTACTTTATTTAGTGCACAGAAAGTGCAATATTTGTAAAGTGGGCGGAGATAGCTTTAAAGCTTTTGAATGGAACATGACTAATCGCAGCAGGATTTGAACCAAAATTCAGTTCATCGAAAATTTGACGGACAGCACAAGAAGCATTTCGTTAAATCAACTGTTGTTTTGAGTTCAGTTCTGATTGTGTTGCATCACCACGAACGTGTAAGAATTGTTAAGTGAATCTCGTAACAAAACAACCAGACTGCTCGACGTACAATCCAGTAAAATGTTACAGTCGGTCATGATGTTCCCTGCACTCAAGTGGATTCGAAGGAGCCTGTCTTAGCTCTCCAAAATATTAGAATCCTACCCTGACCGCTATCGCATCCTTTTCCGGCATTTAATTGTGGTTCCTTCACTTTGTAGCTAGCAGACTGTCAAACTGAAATTCACCGAAAGTTTTGTTAAGCAGGCCCAATAGTTAGCCAGTCGTGCTGGGATATCACTGAGTTCAACATGAGGTATGACTGCTGTCCGCCTATAATCGAGACCGAAACGAGAGCAGCAGAACTGACATCCACGGTGACACTGTGTCGTCTTACCTGGACGAAGACATTTCGGTCATTCGGAGTGTGAAATAATCTAGCTGAATCCCGGCAATGAAAATCAACCGTTCCATAGTATTCATGACGTGGTGTTTCGCGTTGGATGTAGTTACGACCAGTAAACCATCTTATTTAAACATAAGTTAGCCTACTGAATTCAGAACCGTATTGAAAGAAGTAGCGGAACCGATAGGAAAAAGAAGATATTATCTCTTGGTCGAATGTATGTGTTATATATTTCAAGTGAACTGCAATTTTTGGCGAGATTGATACCCTGAGGTAAATACCAAAGTGAAAAAAAATACATCCGAGAGAAATCTCCCATGACACTGAACGTCTGAGTAACGGACTTAACCCGTCGTGAATAGCAACATAGAATGCTCAAAGTGACGCTTATCCGGAAGTCATAGCGAATTATGGAATGGGAAGGGGATCCGCGAACTTCTACGCTTCACCAACAGGAAACACTGACAGAACGATCCTGCGTCTAGCAGCGAACCCTGGTCACTAGTCAGGCGGAAAGCAGCCAAAAGCAAAACAAAAGATTTGTACAAGAATAACCGAGGACTAAAAATCCGATTGAGGAAGATAGATTCTGCATGCATTGTAAGTCAAACAAAGAAGTATCTATACGCGATAGCCAAAAACAAAACACACGAAACCGGATGTCTACAGCTCATTCGTACCGACGACTAACAGAAATCGAAAGGCAAACATACCGGCTTTGTTATATCAGTGCTGTCATGCTGTCACACAAAATATCTTCGGAATTCTGTCAAAGAGAGGGAAATGCTTCAGAAGATAATTGAGTCACCACTAGAAATCAATGTCATAAAGCACAAAGTTTCGATAGGTAGTCTGCTATCGGTAAAAAAAAGCAGTAATAAAGTAATTACTTTTCCAGCTTCCTTGAAACTACAACTAACCTCGAGAATTAAGCTGTTTTGTTTGATTGTTTTGACCCGGTCCTAAATAGCTTGGTGTTAAAGGTATCACCGCGGGATCTCGTCCAATGGTTGAGTAACTCTTAAAGTTTCAGAATCTCTTTAAAAGGAAAATAAAATGTTGAGGGTGCATTTGTGTTGGTAATATATTTCAAACTGTGAACGAATCGGCCAAACTGTTGGGTAACAAGCAAGGCAAACGCTTCAGTGCGACATAACCAACGGATTAGTAGTTTACAGTGAGATGAATACATTATTGGTGTACTGTAAAGGAGATTTAATCAGGCTACGAGTTTGAAATAATAATCTAGACGAAAATAAAAACTGGATTGTGCTGGCAATAAACGTAAGGCAGTCGAAAAATACGACGGAATTGAAAAAATGACAAAACCGCAGTGGTGTTTTCGCAGCACGAACTTTCACAGTGAACAAACCACAACGGTTTTGCATAACTTACTCAGAGCTTAATTTCGTTATATCTACTTAGGTTCACCAGTCAATGTAAACTTACAAGAGAATATGCGCGACAGTACAAGCTGAACCGATATTAAACCCAAATAACATCGTTTACAAGACGCGCGTTATGTGCAGTTCAGTATGGTTACAGGAGGAACTAGATATTTCCGTTGGACATTAAGCAAAAGCTGACAGAAAGGTCGCACGGCTGTCTGTTGCTCTGGCTTGAACAGAAGGTTGAAGTCTCTATATTTTGTCACTTAATCTTAGGCTAGTGGAGGCCTTACGGGAAATGAAGACCATGGGTGGTCTAGTGAACTCAAACCAGACGAAGTCTGCTAAACAATGCATTTTGGTCGAAGCCACCTTTCGTGTACTCTTTAGTCATAATTTCTATAAAATCGCTAGCCGGCCTAATGTCATCAATTGTGCCCTCTCAAATTAGCCTTATGTGCATCTCAACATGTCCAAATAAAAACCAACTTCTCAGGCTAGAGCTTGCGAATATCGGTGCAATTTTACAACATTGAGAAAATCCGCTCTCCTTTAAAAGCAATTGGTGCTAGAAGTACCCCTAGTTCTGCTCCTGAATAGCACGAGTTATGAATACCTTCTAACTCTTGAACAGTTAAGTCATCTCTAATTGGATGACAGCCGACTCTGAAAGCAGAGAAGTCAAAATCTTGTGTAGTAAATTCGCTTTGCATTGCTACATTCACTTTTATTAGATGTTCTGTTTCCGATAACCACCAAACAGTCAAAGGTGCCGATGAGGAGTAGGGGCGAAATGTCCGAAAGATACGAAGGTGCAGTAGACGCTATCGAATTATGACGGCAATAAAACTAATAAGGAACTAAATTCAAATGGAACAATGACGTCAAAGACGGTGGTATAGCAAACACGATCCATCCCGGAAGAACAGTATGAAATGGAGCGAAAGAAGGCCACATCGGCAGACGATCACATGACGGTAGAGGAGTCACTACAGAAGATACAAGAAAACCGTATAACGGTTTTGGTCCAATGAAATGAGGACCAAAGATTCAGATGGCGGAGAAGATGGGCCCCATTTGCTTGACCCAAGTAACCCGGTACAGGATTAAAAGGTGACAAATTTGGATGGTCTGTAGGAATGAATATTAAATACATACGCAAGCGAGTTCAACAGAGCGCGGTTCCGTGTGAAAATTTTATAAAGCAATCCGAATTCATTTTCATTTTTCGAGCAATGTTAACTCGGTCTGAGATGTAATAATTGCATTTCTCAAATAGAAGACTAAATTCATTAATTCAATAACTTTTGGGGCTTTCAGAGAATATGGATTTTTGGAAACGCACTGCACTTGTTTGCATTGTATTCTACATTTACCCAGTCCGTTACTAATCACATCTTAACGTTCACTGATTCTCCAGTATCAATGTTTATCCTTATTATTATGTTATGATTGTTTGTGGTATCCAAGCCTAATTCTAACTGAAAGATTTTTGTCGCTAATTTAGAGTCCCCGTACCGATCATCCCATGCTCAGCGAGCGTTACCAGCTGCAAATCTCCCAAACAGGTTGCAACGGAAATACTCCAGTCTCGCTCGACATTCTGCATGGCCAGCTCAAAGGATGCCCCCACCCGAGTTTGCGCATTGGAATTATGCAAACCGCCGATTTCTCACAGGTTATGCTCAGTATGTATCTGGATCAATGGATTCTATTGATGACCTGAATCGAAGTCCTTTGTTCACACCTGAAGAAATGGAAAAGTCGAGCGTTCAGTTGCGATCAATGGTTCATCATCACCACATGCACAATCCCTATGGAATGCAGAGAACCGAATCTGAACCAGAGGAACTCCCATTAACATTGAATATCGAAAGTGAACGTGAGCCTTTAGATACCTTCCACTGATATACCAAAGCTGTTTAGGCAGGAAATCAAATCTATATCTAAATTCAGAGGTAGTCATTGTGACGTTTGTTTAGGATAGGTCTTCTGATAATGGGAAATGTAAACAGTGGAAGTTTATAGGGTGTTAGGCAAAAACCCTAATATTTGGAAACAAACAGTAAAACGCAGTTAAGGGAAAGTACCCCACCAGCCAACTTGGCACAGTTTTCAATTTTCTGCAGCTAACCATAAATCTGCCCGTATTTCGGTGTCAAGCTCGTTTTCCGGCTTGTTTTTCACCTAGCATGCATGTAATGACCAAAAACAAGCTTCTGAAAGCAGGAAAATTTTAGATTTTTGAGTGACAATAATTTATAATTTGAGGTCCTATTTCGTAGTGTTTAGTAAGCCAATCTAGAAAGCCTGTTTTACCTGAATAAAGAAGCAGTACAGTAAGTTTAAGTCCAAGGATAATTCGCATCCATAGTATTCCATTTACATTTTGGACGTTAATTTAACATAGATCTATAAAAGAAACGTTCAAGTAGAATGCACTATGCGTATACGTGTATATATATATATATATATATCACTATGCAACCTGAGTTAGAGATATCTTCAACTTGGAGTCAGATGTATGGACTTAGTGTTTTTGTCTTTGTAAAATAGATGAAAAGGTGTACGGATCTTTCTTGGATCGTGAGTAAGCCACTCTTTTGGATCAATACAATTCCAAAATCCATAAGCATGCGCTCTTAGAGGACGAGCAAAATTGTTCATGCTTATTTCAAACCAGTGCAGTACAAGTTAATCTGTGGTCCACATCGTAGAAAATCAACATATAAAACTCAACTAAATCAAGTCGAAATAGAGGCACCAAAATTCTATGATGTCCATCGAGTAGCAAAAATGATTAACGCCATGAAAAATCGATCTATGGCCAAAACAGAGTAAATAAGTCGCTCAACCACCACAAAACCGATCAAAAGAATAATTACTATCAGCGAAAAACTGTTTGCTTTAGAGGACTAACATTTAACTACTTTAACTCCAGGCTAATCAACGTTAAGGCCTCCATCAAAGCCGTGACATAAGAATGTATTGGGATGAACATGTACGACAATTTTTACGAACCAAGCACAGCCAGCAACTTGTGTAACATGGATTTATGCACACCACAGCAGACCACGGGATTAGGTTATGGCACCAATACAAAAGAATTGAAAACCGGCTATTATTCGCACAGAAAAAACGTAAAGATGGCCTTAATAGAGACTTTCGATTAGAAAGACGGGGCAAAGCAGCTAATCAGAGATAAAGCAACCTTCTGATCGGTCACTCTGAGTCCAATCAAACAGCTAACAGCCACTGAAAATACTCAGAACAAAGTTTGAAAAACAATGAAATAAATTTGCACCAAATCCAAGAATCTACAGCTTTTTGAGGTACAGATGTTATAAGTTTCACTGCGACAAATAATGTCATCAACAACATCCGCAGCCTTATAGTTAGCCATACATTTATTCTCTCCTAAGTCCTAACGTAGAACAAAACCGATAACAGTTTGCGGCCGTCTACCAATAAGTGGAAAACCTGATTAAACAGGAACAAAAAATGGTTTCATTCGCTGCTAGATCAGAAAAGTTGAGACTAAATAGAGTCCATCTTCTGTTAGAGAACGATAATTTTAAAGAAGGACGTTATGAAACTTGCTAATGCATATAAGTGCAGTACGATTTGAAAATGCACCAATGCAAAGCATGTTTATGGAGTGACCACTTTCAAGCGCACAACTAGATGCAGCCATGAAAAAATGGGACCTACATTATTGGAAACCAGTTGTCCTCTTACATGACACATTTTTGTTGCTCAAAAAACCAATCTAGATGAAATTCCCAAATATCGTAATCTATTGATCTACGGGACTAATTGCACAAACCCGATTGGCTGTCGAACGTTTGTCTGATTCGGTTGTTCGCAACAGCCACGAACAGAAACTATCCGACGAGCAGCAATGTAGACGAGCAGTGGGATCAAATTAAGCAGGCTATGCATTTGGCAGCAAATTTCACCTGCTGTCCCAGACCTAGCGTTCCTCAAAAACACTGGATCTCGCAAGCGTCGCTAAGTCTAATGGAGCAAAAACGTCAGCTGCCTAATTGCAAGGAAATGAATAAGATGCGTCGGCAGTTGCAGCGTCAGTTGACCATAAGCCTTAGGAATGACCGCGAAAACTGGTGGGTTAAGGTAGCCGAAGAGATGGAAGTGGCGTCCGCTTCAGGTAACAGTGAAAGACTATTTAAGCTTATACGCGACAGTGGTGGGCGGCGAACTTCGGTTAGTGAAGTCGTGTGCGATAGGACTGGATAGCTCATCCATGGTAGACAGGAAAGACTGGACCATTAGACAGAGCACTTCAGGGAACAGTTTAGCTGGTCATACGCTATCGTTTCTAGTCCGACGTCTGGAGCTGTGAATCCTTGGGAGGTGTCACTTGATCCCCCAATGGAAGTACAAGTACAGTCGAATATTCGACTTCTGAAGAGGGGAAAAGCAGTCGGTCCCGACGACCTTCCCCCGGTTCTTTTCGAATTGGGTGGAGAAGTGCTGATGAAATTACTTACCTCCTTGATTCGTGATATTTGGAACGAGGAGCGTATCCCGCTATCGTGGGGTGAGTCACTGATTATACTCATCTTCAAGAAGGGTACACGGAGTGACTGCGCCGTTTGACATCGATTCGCGAGAGTAATATTCGCGAAAAACAGGCCAGATTTCGGCCAGGTCGAGGTTGCATCGACCAAATATTCACTCTTCGACAGATACTCGAAACGCGCCACACGCACTGTGGCCCCATGATCGTAGTCTTTCTCGACTTGAAAGGTGCTTTCGACTCCGTGGGTCGACCAGCACTACTCAGTGCGCTCCACCGGAATGGTATGCCAACTAAGTTTGTGAACCTGTTGCGAGCATTGTACTTGCATACCTATGGTCGCGTTAGGGTATACGGTGAACTGTCACGTTCATTCGAAACGACTAGCCTAGTGGCGTTCGACAAGGGTGTCCGATCTCTCCATTCTTGTTCAACTTCGTCATGGACGAGGTGATGGAAGATGCTTTAGGAGGTCTCCGGGATGTAGGAGTCGAACTGGGAAGTGGACGGAAGCTATGCGACCTAGATTACGCAGACGACGTCGTGTGCCTGTTCGAGTCTGCCGACCATGCACAATGCGCACTAAATAGACTGCCGAGATCGGTTGCTCGAGTTGGCATGTGCTTTGCACCTTCAAAGTGCAAAGTCCTGTTACAGGACTGGACGACAACAGCGCCGAACTTGATACTGGATGGAGAGGAACTAACGACTGTGGACCGTTTCACATACCTTGGTAGCTGCGTGTCTAACGATGGTAGCTCAGGATTGGAGGTAAGTAGGCGTTTATCCAAGGCTCGTGCAGCTTACGCTGGACTGAACCGCTTGTGGCGTCGGCCTGATATTTCACTGAAGTTGAAAGGTCGTGTGTACTGTGCTGCAGTGGGTTCAGTTCTGTTCTACAGTTGCGAGACATTGAGTATGTGTGCGGGAAATGTTCGTCGGTTAGAGGTTTTCGACCACGGATGTCTACGTAGTATGGCTAGGATTGAATGGAGTGACCGGGTGAGTAATACTGAGGTTAGGAATCTGGTATTGGGTGCCACTTCTGAGAATATCTTGTTTCAGCGTATGAAACTTAGTAGACTACGCTGGTTGGGTCACGTGTTGCGTATGGCGAACACTCTTCTACCATATCGTGTCCTATTTCGGGTTCATCCCAAGGAATTGAAGAAGCCATATGGAGGCCAACAGATGACGTGGCAACGTGGGATGAGAAAATGTACAGCGAACTTAGGTAAAATAAAGTCTTCGTGGTTGGGATCCGAAAGACTCGTCAACTAGTTGGCTGGAGACACTGAAGGATATGGAAGTGAACCGTGAACAGTGGCGATCGCATTGTCATTTTCTATCGAATCAGAATGATTGAAAACACGTGCGTTTGTACAGTTAGACTTTGTTCCGTGTGTTGGGTACAGCAGCGTCTTACATTTTGCCACCTGTGTAGGTCCACTCCTCGTTCCTCTTGGATATTTACTCTTTTTATATAAACGTGTAACTCTGGGAAAGGCAGCGGTCAGTGAGGCTTGCCTTGCTTTTTAACGCTGAAAGATGATGATGATGATGATGAGACTAATTGCAAGAAGCTAACGAATTCCAGTTTGTTGCGTCTCATGCATGAGTTTAGTGGAGGATGCATTTCACACGCCCTGCAGACATCAGTAAATCTGACGGAGACTGGGACTATATCCCTGACACTGTAGGTGGTATGAAACGACATGAGGTCTTTATAGGTCACTCGTGGTTGTCGGTTATGTCTACTTCTTCTGACTGCCCTCACTGTGTAACAGCCTGAGATCAGAATAATTTTGATCACATACTAAATTACAAAACGAAATTCCTAGTTTCATCGGGGAAGCACATGCTATAGCACCAGCAACTACGGATAGAATAAAAACCAGAACGTTTAATTGGTTCAATAAAAACAGGTCCTCGTAATCATTATTTCCAGTACTTGAGGCATAATGAAGTTGGAAGGACAAAATCAAAAGCATCAAGTAAATACATGCACGAGGGAGTCCAGTAGCCACATGTCTTCTGGTGAAACATTTGGTTATCCAGGCTGTTCGCAAATACACCGGCTTTCTGTCATTTGTTCGGTTCATTAGGAAGATCGCGTGAATCGTCATTACTAGTCATGGTTTTCTGCATGATTCTGCAAAACAGGTTAACAGCCGTGTACTCGTCTATCGGAACACAAATTAGATTTATGATTTACTGACGCATAATCCCAAATTCGGAATCACTGTGCACCGACAAAAAATTCAAGGTCGTACTGTTTGACCCGTGCGTGGTTTCCCGAGAAAAAGTAATCCCTTGAGTCCAGAAGCACTCAGTTTAGTCAGATCGTTTTGTTGACTTGTCGAATATGAAGAATATCACGCCAACCTGGAAAGTCCTCAAGAGACAAGTAGCATCGAAAGCAGAATAGGACGGACGAAAAACAAGCTAGAACATGTGGAAGTTGCTTCCTCATTCGCGTATTCCAACTTCATGGCGATAAATTTTAAAATTTCCCTTTTCAATCAGTATATATATATATATATATATGCATATACATATACATTTATGCCAATAGAGCTTTTGTAGTTAAACACAAAGAAATGTAGGAAGAATTTTACAACACTGATAAATATTCCCAAAATATGGAAAGCACTTATGAGATTCTATAATGGTTACAGGGGGTGATTATTATTTTCTGCACTTGTGTTTACGAGTCTCTTTATTTTTTAAGCATTCTGTTCATCGGAAACAACTCATTTCGCTTCCAAACGTTATTCTTTAAAGTGTCTAGTTAAATCCATTTCTTATTCTCTAAGTTTCAACAACAAGCCCGATATGTAGCAACTACCACCACCACTGATATAAAATGTTTGACGTGATCACGCTGATTTATGACGTGATCGCCATGCTGCCTCCTTCACTGATGTTTAGGAAGTTTAAACGTTGTGAAAACTTGAGAAACAAATAGGCATGCCCGAATGTTTTTGTTCCACTAATTTTTTGAATATTTAAACCTAAAACAAAACAAGGAATCACACTGCAGGAATTTTTAATCAATCAAACTCTCCAACCCTGGAAACATTGGGGGCATAACCAACGGAACTTGGTAACAGTATGTTTTCAAATTTTATTTCAGCAACGAGTTATTAGCTAGATTTAAAATTTATCGCATCTGTCCTCATGTATTGGCGACTGCAAACTGTATACAACAACTCAGCGGAACGAGAAGACAGTGGAATCGGCATTCACGTATCAGTTATTAATTTGGAATTACTATTCCTCAGGTTAGCATTTGGTAGTCTAATCACGTAACTAGTTTCTCGCGGATATTTAAACGCCCTTGAGAATTATATATTGTTCTGTTACTGAAATAGCCCATAAGAAAATATCTTACTAGAATATTTATTTTTCTACTGTTTTTTTCTTCTTGAAGGAATCCCACGTTGTGATTTTGTCAAGTTTGCGAATAATCGGTATTCGATGTTCGAAACCCCACTCATTGATACGTCCTTAGTATCTTCTCCTCTGCGTCATGAAGGTCATTCAAAACAATGGTCACCTCATTCTCCTAATCTCTCTCCGGAAATGAAGCAACCTAATCAACATCGCCGAGTAAAGAGCGTCTACGTGAATTCGTTCAGAAAGTTCCCACAGACCACCGTTCTTCCTCAGTTGCCTAACCCACCGAAGGATTCTTACGATTCTAGTGACCAAGCTGCTGAAGAAACAAGCGAAATGAGTTTGGAGGCATTAGAAGACACGAGAATGAATTATGGTGACAGCAATGTGCGTTCCGAGAATCGTCGACAAGCGTTGGAGGCAGAGAAACAGAGTCTCCATTCCCACGGTCCTACATCAGCGGAAAAGACTGAACGCAATGTTCGCCGTCGTCAGTACATCCATCAAGCACAAGAAGTACGAGAAAATCGTCCAAGAAGATTCATTATGCCGCAGGAAATTGATAACATGGAATTATTCTCAGAACCCGAGTAAGTGTCATTGAGCGGCTGAAAGCAGGTGTTTGAAATTACAGCTCGGTACTAGGATAAACGTGCTTCACTTATGATTACTTTCGGCTCATTTAGATACTTGGTCGGCGATAATGCTTCTCCAGTGACGCAACACCGTCAGTTATCATCCAACAAATCACAAGCGTACGACCCAACGCAACTTGAATGCAGTGGTGAAAACCGATTTCGTTCAGCAGGCAGTTTGCGCGATCACGTGGATTCAGGAATGCGTGAGCAACATGCCAGTAGCCCAAAAATGAGATCAAACAAGCCTGTACCATCTAGCATTATTCGCTCCGTATTTGACCCACTGGTGGAGTATTCCGAGGAGGATGTGGAGTCGGTTCGCACAACCACACCAACAAACGACCACTCAGATAATCGATCACAAGTTGTTCACCCAGCAGCCCCTACTAGATTGAAAGCTTCGCCCCACCCTGATGATTCGCAACAAAATCGCCTGCCTAGTAATTCATCCACGCACCCAGATGACTCAAAAGAACGCGAAACAAACAACGACA
Organism: Fasciolopsis buskii; assembly: GCA_008360955.1. Classification (NCBI taxonomy): domain Eukaryota; kingdom Metazoa; phylum Platyhelminthes; class Trematoda; order Plagiorchiida; family Fasciolidae; genus Fasciolopsis; species Fasciolopsis buskii. The sequence goes on along the minus strand of LUCM01008196.1, from coordinate 78,854 downwards.
AGAGTATTGATGATTCGTCGTAGGTCATAGTATTTTATTTTATCAGTCTTTATCTTGTTTATGGGTTATTCTCCCATTCATCTATTCCTGTACGACTTTTATCACTTTGCTTGTTTGTGCTCCGCATCTTTCACTCTATGATCATATTCTAAGATTATAATAACTTATTCAGTATTGTTTAATGATGAAGGGGACGTAACCGAAAACACGTTTTCCGTCGTGCTTTTGTGATTAAACAAAAAATACCGTTGCATGACAGGCTAATTTAGCGCCAAATCATAATGCCTTTATTTCGTCGACACATTTGCCATAGAGATGAAAGGGTACCAAAGCTTAGATGACAAAGAGCAAAGTACTTTTTAAAATATCAGGATTGTTGCAGCGAGATATGTGAAATGACTTCTGTTCTTTCGAGGCTCAACGCGAGCTGTACATTCTTTTGGCCGGACGTTCGACTATGTGTGAGCCTTGATGATGTAAACACATTGATTATTGGACTAAAGAAAATTGTTTTGTTTAGTACAAAATGCTCGCCATTAAAATTTATAATTAGTATTTTCAAGTGATAATTAATAAACTGCAAAGCCTCTGAAACCAAAATTTGACAGTTTCAATTCAATTCCGGTTTGTGATATGAACTTCTGACTGTTTTTTTTATTTGAGAGCAGCTAGCAACTCGGTTGATTGTGCGTTTCATCGGCGCGGCTTCTTCCTAACGGTATGCCAGAGGAGCCCACTTCATTTTTCTAATCACTCTACCCGAAACAGATTCCGCTCTTCTAGTGATTGTTCATCTGAGTTCTCCACGAGATGTGGTGTACGCCAGGGTTGCCATCCTTTACTCATTCTTTTCAACTTTGTGTATGATTACGTAAGTCGCCTTATCCTCTTATGGGAACAGTGACATTAATGTTTGTTCAGACAGGAAGCTATCTGACTTGGAATATGCTTCTAAATAAAAACTCTCATAATTCGCAAATTTTTCCCAGCAGCCTGAATAACGGTGTAGCTGTGCTCGAGAAGTGTTTTGTATTTTTAAGGTGCAGAATGCTCCTACAAGAGTGGTCTTATTCGAAGTCGAACCTCTTTCCTGAGGACTGTTGTTCGGATGAAGTATATGGGTTTAATTATTTGGATAGCTGCATCTCACCAGGTGATTTTATATCAGATAAAGTGTATTCGCGCGTAGATAAGAACTGATTGGCGTTCATAAAACTGAGTCATCTTTGGCGTCGGCCTGACATTCGGTTGTCCATCTAAGGTCGAGTTTTCACAGCAGCACTGGCGTCAGTCCTGGCATGCGACTCAGAAGCAAGACAGCTTTGGACAGGAAATATTCCAGACCCTCCTTGTTTGTTTAATGATATCCTTTTAGTATTGCTAGTGTGTGTTGGGAGAGTTTCGTTAATGACTCAGATATGTGGCGGAAGTCACTGTCCCCTGGGAATTAACCTTCGGAGGATGCACAGGATTTAAATGAGTTAAGATGGGTGGAACATGTTTCCCCATGTCCACAAAACCCCTGCCTCACTTTATGCTGAACTTCAATACGGGTAGCGATATAAAGTCGGGTCAAGGTGGTCATTCGAGTTTATAACCAGTAGATTTGAAAGCTTAAACCAATAAACTGGCTTGTGTAGGTCCAGTTGGATTTCCGGGGTAGAGTACAGGAAGTCCTCTCACATGTTAGTTGAAGACAACAGATGATGTGTCTCAATTTCGTCGTCTGTCACGTTCGTTTGAAATCTTCCCTCTTCTATATCATCTCTTAACTTACGAACTTGGAGTTGATCTTCTCTGCGGAGTAGACTACGCTACGAAATGGCAATCAGAACCGTAGTGCATCAGTTAATGGTTTTAAAAGCTGAACAAAAATATTGATTTTTAAATGCGAAGCTCCCAGAGGGATTGTTCAAACTGTAAAATATCCGGCTTCTCCCACTGCTGTTCTAGTAAACAGTAGCGCTATCAGTGACACTGGGTATTCTAGGTCTTGAAAAATAGAAGGTCTCTGCAGGAAAAATAGTGTTAAACTGTATTATGATTTTGCTGGTATTCTTTGAGTAACACCATTCCTCACTTTTACTTGACCACACATCGACAATTAATCGACACATGCGACCATTTTCTGTAACGTAGGAGGTGATAACCCGTGCCATCTCGTGCAGAACACACAAAAAGCTTAGTCATTTTAGCAACTAGTAGTAACGTTTCCAGTGGAAAAGTTTTTCGCGCTTCTTGAGAACGGTTGATAAGCACAGTAGGGGGTTGAATCGTCTTCAGTGTTTAATGGTTTATCGGGAGCACGCGAGCACGCACGCTTTTACACAGGCACAAGTATTTATGGTAATGAGCGCACTGGAGTTTAACACCATGCTGTTACCTTCTTGAACTCTCCCTTACTTTTTGGTGTTGATCACATTTCAATCTTAAAATGGGACTGTAGTTCTATGTTGCTTTCAAATTAGGTATCAATATACATGTATTGGACATATTCATTCTATGTTTTTAACAGTCGAAGTTTTGTCCTAATTGATTGTCGCCTCCTTTCTCCTGTATACAGCTGCATTTGCCATTTAGATGCAGTCTTCAATTATGTGCATGTTTGTTCCTGTTGTCGGGTTTATCGAGATGAACAAACTAGAGGAAATATTTGGCATTACTAATATTGTGCCGTTAAAACGGAACCATATTGTGCTCTTTTACAAAAAATACTGTAACCCACATGGTTTTGCGAAGTCAAAATCTATATTATCCGCTTTGTTCCGGACCTCTACGCTCTTTATCGGAGCACTGACTAGTTCCCATGTTCACCAGATAGTGGCATAAGGTCAGTTTCAACTTGCCAAACTGAATTGGTCTGTTTCATGTAGCTTGATATTTATCCACGAAATCCCGGAAGTATGTTATCTCTGATTGATTCTGCAAGGACGTTTATGAGGATGTGATTCTACCTCTAATCAACCATTCGGAAAATGTCTGGGAATGGTTTTTAACCTCAAGCCTTCTAGACTAATGTCGCGTACGTTGCGCAAATGTGGCTCCGCACACTTTATAAATCGTCTGTTTTAATATACATGTTTATAAGTTGTTTTTAAAGAAGCCAGCTATGCTCCAAGTTTGCTTTTAAAAGGGACTTAAGTCACCGGGTTGCTCTCAGAGATTTATGTGCACACAGGGGCTCGTTTCAGTTGTTGACCGACCGATCACTTATCACTGAACAGCTTATATAGCACATGAAGCGATACTCAAACCAGGCTATCGTTTTGCGGCCGTTGTGGAACTCACGGGCTTTTGTTGATGAAATCCAATTTCCTAGTGAGTTGATCGACTAAGCTGCTGGATAATTACACAAATTTTCAGAATGAATCAATCAAACCGAATAACCCTAAACAGTGTATTTAAACCGTGCAAGGGACTACTAACCACACCCTGGACGAGTATACGAAAGAACCAGCTCGTTAAAAATTAGTGACATTTATTATTAAAGTCTGCCATGTATTACTCGGTTATACGTCCGGTACGTCCGCTACCCTTGAGTCATAGCTGCTTAGGATGACAGATATCGATCTGTTCAGTGAGTTGAAAAGTGCCATGCTTATACGCCAGGCCAGGCTAGTAAATACTATGTATTTTCATTTTCAAGAGGGAGGTGAAAGGGCCGGAGTTCAGTAAATATCAAGCCAATTCATCCAACCTTCAGTTGCAGGTAACTTCCGGCCCACTCATCTAGCTACCAATTCTGTCGGCCACTCATCCCAAGCACTAAATCCATGTTCAGGTATTGCAAATGTGGTTCACATAGTGGCACCTTATGCATAGGCGAGTTGATGTTCTACTGGAAGAACCGCTTTAGATTGAGGATAAATGCAAGTTGTTTATCTTCTCCACGTAAGAATCACATTCGAGTTGTTTTTTCCCCGATATGTTAGCTTAAACCCCCTGAAAAGGTAACCAGTTTGCTTACTTCTTTCTCATTAGAATGAGGCAAATCCATCGAAGCCGCAACATTGTTCACTTCCCAGCTCAAAATCCATGCGATCAGGAATATCTGCTGTCAATAGCATTCAAGATTTGCATACTTCTTGTTGAAGCACAATCTTTTGCTAGAGAAAATTCTGTTTTCCGAAAAAAAGTGCGGCCTTCACCTGGGAGAAATGCCTCATTTTTGGATTCATTCTGCTCACGAATTTTTATGCTACGCGTTCTTGCTTTAAAAAGTTAGGTTTGGGAGCATTCATCATACATATTTTTTGTGAAATTTATCTGTCACTAGTGGACAGCTGAAAAGGATACCGCTGCTTATCGTAGTCTCATCTGCAAATGACTTTCCCGAGGATGAACAGATAACTGAAAATGAACGTTGCGCAGCGGCTTCTGCTCAAAATAATTCTGAAGGATCGTTCATGTATTTGGCCAATGAGGTTATTTCAAGTGATTCGGCAAAATACGTTCCTTCCAAAACAAATCCTTTGTCAGTAGCTTCAATGTCCATGCCTTCCGAGAAGAACAGCTCAGTGTGCAATCAAGACGACAATGGAGGTACTCAGAAGAACTCACGAGAGGTCATTTCCGTCAATGATCCAGTGCGGCTCATTTGTTTGGGTCCACTTGATGGACATGGAGTGGAATATCATTATCTTGCTCAACAAGGCGGAGATCCCGTGACCCCACGAACAACAGGGCCGCCAACTTGGATTGGCCTGTGCTTCGGGGATTCCAATGTATCAGTTTATGAATTAAAGGTTAGTTGACTCCATATCATTAGAAATCTGTCCGATATGTATCTTTTGAGCTAAACAAAAGAAATGAATAGAAATTGAGGTAATTCGGTTATGTTCTATGGGCCTAATTCGCCTCACCCTTCGGCTGATGCTCAATCTTTACCACTGTCTTTGTACATCTAGCATATGGACTAGTGATCTGCTTGTATTGATCCTTAGATGGGTCCATCGTATGCCCGAAGCTTTGAACAGACAATGCGATCCCCCACGATGGTCATTTGGACCCACTGGCAGTGGCGCTTGGGATGAACCCATGGTACTATCGAGAATTAACAATTGTGCAGCAGTCAGTAAAAAAGCACTTTCCAAATCTCATGTAGGCACTACATTAGTAATTTTCTAAACCACAAGGCTACAAGTTCACAAAAACACGATGATGTTTACGAAGTAACTCAATCTAGTTGATTGCACTGATGTCTATAGTTTTGCATGTAGTAGTCAGACGCATCGTTGGGTTGGGGTAAATAAAGTATAGTAATGTTCAATCAGCCGTTGGGAATCACCCCGCCTCGCGTAATAGCTAAGGCGTTCGACTCAATCATTCGTCCTGAGTTTGCGTCTCGTTTCGGGCGTGATGGATATCCGCTGCACAACGCTTCCATGATTTTCGGTGACAAGGTGGACGCTGACACCATGACGAATGATTTGGAATTACACTGTAGACCAAATCCCAATTTTTGGGACCTTCTGCTCGATTTAGGCCTAAGAAACAGTTAATGTCATATTGGTCTGTTTTCAAAGTAATCTCAATTTTCCTCTGATCTTTGCTTCACCATATGACTTGTTGCATCAAGGCTCATAGTTATTGGACTCCCTCATTTGCACTATCACTGCATTTATGTAACAGAATAGTCGGTTTTCCAGTTGTTTACATTCAGACTAATGTAGACTGTGTCTGCTACTAATATCCATGCAATTTAACGGTGTTCTTTAGGGTTTTTTCGACAGCGTTATTACCTGTGTTGGTCTCTAGTTAACGGAAATCTCGCCATTGGTAAGCCTTTCTTAAGAACATCCGCCAAAGTTAACTGGAAAGACACTATCGTGCTTCCTTACTGTGACGAGGATTAGCAGTTTTGCTTTTCAATACGTCAGCGGACGGCTGGGTTTTCTTTTAGTAGACAACCAATAGCCTTTTATTAAATTGTCACCTAAGGCAGCAAACAGAATTCGGCTGTGGTATTTACGGGCAACCTATTAAGATGTTGGTTTGCAGACTTCGTCAACTTCGATATTCTCTTTACCCTTTGATTTCCACTCAGTTAGATGTAATACTTCTTACATAATTGAACGTCACTTGTTTTGGTTCAGCTGGTGGCAATGTTTGTTATGTATTCTTTTTTTATCCTTCGTTCTGGTTGACGCTTTTTGGACTCACCGAGAGGCTTTCGAAGCTGAGTTGATCTGAAATTTCTTATTCATCTACCGATCATATGATCTCAATTGCCTTTAACCTTCCCCCTCCAATAACCTCTTGCATCGGTTCCTAGTTTGTACCAACAAATAATGCTTGAATGTCACATGTTTTGTCGAATTCACTTAGGTTTCTTGATCGTAATCACGATGCACCAACCTTTATAAGTGAATGTTTCATTCCAGACCATCGTTTTATCAGCAGTTTTGTTTTTTGTTATGTTGTTCGAATTTGCTAAATCATACAACATTTTCAATGAAATATTATTATACATACGGGAACATGTTCCATTCGGCTATTCAAAATCTGGATTTGCCTGCCATATTTTGTGATGTACTCAGTACATGTATTCATCTGAAAGTAACACCAACCAGCAAAATGGGTTTCTGTAAAACCCCACTTCTTTTATTTACGGAGTTTAAATTTCCTTTCAAAGGGATGACCTTCAGGCATCGGTTATAAGGCTGATTTAAAAATAACCAACGGTAATCAGGATTTCAGGCATTGTCACATCGTTTTTAATCATGATTTTTATGCTGTTATCAAAAATTTCGTCATAGAATTATCTAGAACTACCTCCACCTACTCACATATTCTATAGTTTATCCCGTTTTTCTTCATCTTTTATTTGCTTGACGCGGATAGCCGAATCCGAGTTCGTGATTTGAGCGATTTTTCACCCGAGTTCAGACTGGGAGAAACAGTGTTTCTCAGGGTCTTATTGTTTTGTCCGTCCTCCGCTATTTCATAATTGATTACAGAAGTACACCAACTCCATGTGATCATACTGACATTAATATTTGCTCAGAAAACAAGCTGGCTTGAAATATTCGGACAACATTTTGCTTCTGAATGAATGCCCAAGGGAATTGTTTTCACATAGACATGCTCATTCACGACGCAGCGACATATGGAATGCGTTTTGCTCCTCAGAAGTCACGGGTCTAATTATTTGAAATTTGTTCACATGTAAAATGGGCTGAAAAACCATATTTGCCTTCTGGAATAGTTTTTTGACAATTGTCGTATTTTCTTCGGTCGTACTTTCCCATATAAGTTTTATTCTACATTTTAGGATAACCACATGATTCTACCGGGCGGCAAACTAAGACAGATCAGTCACGCGACTTTTGATGCAGGCCACTTGACCTAACCTGCTGGATTATTATATTTTCGAACTCCCACATGTTTCCAGTTAACACATGTTGTAACTTACTTCAATAAATGCCAAAATTACGGGCAAAACGTCAACAGTTAGTGATATTTTCAGAAGTGGCAGACGTATCACTGTATTAGTTAAATCCGAGAATTCAAAATCACGAGTAATTTTGACAACTAACAATTTTTCTTGCCGAGATGCATCACGTTGTTAGATATTTTGGCGAACTTGAGCAAAGAGATCATTTCTTAGCCTGATAATATTTCGACATTCATGGACTATTTTACGGCGTGCTAGCAGAACAAGAAATCCATGATGGGTAACTGCAAGAATCATCCTTTACGCATAATGAAAAGTCGCGTTTCATAGTTGTCTACTCCATTTTACTGCCTTCATTAAAGACAGTTAATAAATTTATTCAAATGTTTGCATCGTTAGGCAATAATGGAAAATATATTCTCATCAACGTTTTATTACAAAATACAAAAACATTATTTGTGGTGTCCTTTTCATTAGTTCCCTGAAAGACTCTGTTCATTTCTCTTCATCACGCTTAGAAGGATTTACTTTAGTCATCTTGCGTGAGTCCCTCTAGTTCCCGAATTGCAGTGAATCCAATCTATTGTACAGAAACGAAGCATATTTCCTTCAATCCAGGCTGAAGGCCGATGAATTGTCGTAGGTCGCATATTCCAATAAATGTGGGAATAAAGAGGGATTATTCCATACTAAGTGCAAACTGCAGACGCGTCTTTGTAAGGAAGCAGTCAGAACTGGTCTAATAAAAAAAACTTTCTTTTGGGCCCCCCGATAATAGGAATAATTTGTCCTGATGGACGAAATCATGATGATCGTAAGCTAACTAGCTTAAACATTATTTCAGTTGAAAATCTAGTGGACCACCGATTGGAAATTTGCTCGGCTCGAATCGATTGGTCCAAACGATTTGGTATCTTAAGGGCATTGATACCGCCAGGTGGATTCAAATGACTTCATGTTTCTCACCAGTTTTTCTTCTAGTTTGAAGTTTTGTCACATCTTTTAATTTCGGATATCTGAATTATGGGAGATTCGTGTTTGAAACACCCAGAACAGTAGCAGCTAATTGATCAGAACAATTTCGAGACACTCTCGTCAGTGCATATGAGTAGTATTAAACTTTATTTTAAAATAATCAGTGCAGAAAGAACCAACCCAAATGCAAACATCCGCTTGTTCAGCTCAGTCTGTAGAACCAATAACAACCAGTTATTCCACACCACCCCGAGTAACCGCTCAAAAGATAAATGCAACGATGCCTCCGCACAAATAACATTCGATAATGGCATTGGCAATCAAAGAAAGAAGTCCCAAAATCGACTGGTTTATTAGTTATTAGAGGTCTGCGGTACTCTTCTGTACTATTTTGCTCATTAGTGAAAAAAATCAGCTGGTAACTTCGTACAAACCACGGTCACTGAACCAGTTTCTCTTATGCACTTCTTCTGGCTAAATTCAGGTTAATAGTCCCTTGTTTGCAAGGTAAAATAGAGGTTTCTTAACTTGTTGAAATTCGATGGGCAGTGCAATAAATCTTGGGTAACGGCACTTTGCTTCACAGACGTTTGCGTTTGAAGGCAAGGGATTTTTTGTCGTGGGAGTCCCCTGGTTCATCAGAACAGTATAGACGTCTTCCGCTGAAGTGGACTATGAAGTCATAATCTTTTATTGTTTTTCCACTGTGGATGAGAATCTGAATGTTCATTCTTACCGCTTGTTTTTCTTCACTACAGACTCATCAGTGTATTATTCAATGCAAAGATCACAAACAGCAGTCTCGAAGCCCCGTGCTTGTCCTGCTACCCTTTGTTTCACAAGGTGCATCGACAAGCAGCGCATCTGATTCACCTAACGCATCTATTCACGGGTTGTTGTGTGTCGTCCAAGAAGACGGGACAATGACCGTTTACAATCTGGCCGTAAGCAACTTATTTCCCTTTTTCTTGTGGTTCTGTCGTAACTCCCATGAGACTCCAAATAACCCATGATCAAGATTGGTGGAGCTCCATAAAACACCATTAAGTTTTTTGGGGCCCTTTGATTTATGTTGTTCGCACAATGACACTTGTCATAGGTATCACATTATCTTCCACAATATAACAAGGAGACCCTAAATAACCCAGAACACCAAATTCCACTCGAAAATCTTGCGTTGCAACCGAAATATTGCCAAATATATGAAATTTAGCCACAACAAAATTTCCGGCAACAAAAATGTTCAAATTAAACCTCTTTGAGATTATACTTTCCAGACAAGATTTTCTGGACCTTAGCCAGCTCAAATAATGAAAATTGGTAGTGAAAACCTTTGTCGCGAAGTGCGCAAGCTCCAGATTAGAAAATTCAAATACCGATCAAGTTAGAATCTGAACTTCTTTTGTCATTCTTCCAATTTTTACTGCATACATCTTGACAGTAAACAAATGAGAATACTTTGTTCCTGATATTCTGACTGAACTTATTTCTAATATCAAATCAAAATTTTGGAAGTTTCCCCGTATAAGGCTTGGGGACGTTTGCAATCTATTAATTGTAATAAATTTCAAGGCCTTTGCAAGTATCTATCGCGAAAATTCCTTGTTGCCACTGACTCATTTGTCTTATCACACCCACCATGACGTTTGGCTCGGTATTAGGTGGTTGTCTTGTGAAGTTGGGCTATTCAACTCTAATGTGAATACGTGAGAATAAATTGGATTCATTTGCACATGCAAAATATCTGGCAAAGCTCTAGGCAATCGAGACAAAGTGAAACGGCCCCTCAGCAATACCAAAAGCGTTAGTGGTGAGAAGAGTTGCTAGATCATGCCAATTCATCTGACAGTAATCGATAAGCGACTTCGTTTAGAATCGTGTCGATTTGACCCAGAAGCAGCTAATCATTCTCCACCTGTACCGTACGTTCAAGAAATATCAAAATGGAACTTGAGTTTTGCATTCCAGTTTTATAACTAATAGACATGATATTAGTCACTACTTTCTTATCGCTCCATTATCGCACGCAAAAGTTCGTCCAGTTGTGGGCGCCTAAAATTATTAATGAATAACGCCACGTTTTTTTATCGAATTATACTTACTAATCAAAAACAACAACCTTTAACAAACATTAATCCAATATCGTCCTTTTCGTCTCATGAGGACTTCAAATTGGTTGTTCTTAATGCTAAATGATTTGGCTTTTCTGAATGACCGGCTTAAATTCCCGGATACCGTAGCAGTGTGATCACATGTACCCCTCTGACAGTGTCTTATATGTTATACGTACGTGCATACACGCACAAACAGAGGGACATTTCATTTTACTGGAGATGCTATTTATTGAGATATGTACCACTAAACAACCACTTCATCCTTAACAGATTGTTCACTGTGTAAAATTATATCTTGAGTGAGGTTAAATTTAGCAGATGGTGATGCATTTATGGTTTATCTTTGGCAGTTTGCTATTTAGTTCCTTGGTTTGTATGAGGTTCCTGACTTCGCAAAACTAGGACACCACAATTCAACATCAGCTCGAATGACATTCGAGAATATGTTGAATTAGGAACCGGGATCTTCCCCTTTTTTATTTCACCTTATCCTCCAAGCAATGAGGAAATCTAGTGTGGAAATACAGTGAGAACGTTTGTTCTAAAAGTAAGTCGATATTTAGGTTAATTTAGCTGTTGCAACCATCGGTAGCGAAGTGTGCTCTCAATGAAATACTTTTAATCTAACTGCAGTGTATTGAACAGAATAAGTTACTGTGCGCCACTGACTGTTCTTTGGATTACAGCTTTCATTCCCAAACCTCACGAAATCCGGCTTCGGGAACAACCAATTTTCTATCTCAGTAGAGCTAATCATATTCTCCGTCCTACTCAGGGCTTGAACCTTGGCTTCCCAGCTGAGGCACGTGTACTATCACTGCGACGTCCAGACCAAACAAATTACCGATTTAATTGTGTTCAGATGTTGTGGTCATTGTCAAAACAATCGGTCAAGCACAGAAACAGCTATAACATCCACTGCTCACAAGTAGTTATGACATATAGAAACAAGATATTTACGCAATTTATGTGAATAACAGTTCACATAATAAGATAAAAATACTCTTGGTGATGCATGTTCATTCCAACTAATTTTTTTTTGTTCCGTTCGCATTTAGATAATTTACCTTCCTAGTTATTGAAAGTATCTTTGTCATTTTTCCCTCGCCTTACCTGATTTCCACCTCTCCATATTATTCACCTTACAGAACCAAAGAGTTTCGGGTCAGATAACCCTAAAACAGAAAATTAATTATTCCGTTCTGCTTCCTCAACCGCGAGTCATTCAGAACTGTCTCACACAGCTCGTGTTTGCTGTCACCGATACCGGAATTCTGATTTGCACTCAGTGGAACTTAACTGGGTACCTGAAAGAAGAAAACGGAGTGAGACATCCTCAGTGGGAAGCGGAGGTGCATGAATTAGGGGTAAATATATTTGACCGTGTAAGTTGTTTTTTGTCTCCTAGATGACACCAAGAGTAGTTCTGCAGGTGCCCGTAAGATAACTTTGTTGTTTACAATAAACAGACAAATATGAAATACTAATCGAATTTCCCACTCTCTAAAGTAACAGTGGTCACGGTTGCAGTTACTAAAGGTTCCTCTTCTGTTTGTGATTAATGCATTGCCATGAACTCTTATTTTGGCTGAAAAAAAGAAACTAGCTAATCCTAACTTTAGAACCCTTAACTGCTCTGAGATTTGTTTCAAGATTTCTTACGTTTCATCGTCGTTTAAGGACATGTATACCATTGGAGAAAACACTGACAGCGGAAGGTCTAATTCTTTGCCTGACGTTAAAGAGTGGTTGAAAAGCACATGCAACAGTTGAGATAAATGTGACATAACACAACACTTATGGTTATGGGTCGCGTTAATTCTTGATGTCCGGAGAGTTTTTCATGTCAAGGATCACTCCGACATCCTCATCTTCGCCCTCAGATTAAGAGTCAGTATCCCACTCCAATCTCAAACAAAACATGTTCAAATAAACCAAATTATGAAGTGCATTTTTATCTGCGAAAATAACGAGTCGAACAGAAGCCCAAAAAAACTAAACTGATCATGAACAAATGTAAAACACAAAAAATGAACCGTCATCATCATCAGCGTCAACAACACAATCGTTTAGCGTTAAACAACAATGCAAGCCTCACTGAACATTGCTCTTTCATCGGAGCTGCAAATCTCTATAAAAAGAGTGAATATCCAAGAAGAACGAGGAGTGGACCTACACAGGTGGCAAAATGTAAGACGCTGCTGTACCCAACACACAGAACAAAGTCTAACTGTACAAACGCACGTGTTTTCAATCATTCTGATTCGATAGAAAATGACAATGCGATCGCCACTGTTCACGGTTCACTTCCATATCCTTCAGTGTCTCCAGCCAACTAGTTGACGAGTCTTTCGGATCCCAACCACGAAGACTTTATTTTACCTAAGTTCGCTGTACATTTTCTCATCCCACGTTGCCACGTCATCTGTTGGCCTCCATATGGCTTCTTCAATTCCTTGGGATGAACCCGAAATAGGACACGATATGGTAGAAGAGTGTTCGCCATACGCAACACGTGACCCAACCAGCGTAGTCTACTAAGTTTCATACGCTGAAATAAGGTATTCTGAGAGCCGGCACCTATTATTAGATTCCTGGTCTTCACATTACTCACCCGGTCACTCCATTCAATCCTAGCCATACTACGTAGACATCCGTGGTCGAAAACCTCTAACCGACGAACATTTCCCGCACGCATACTCCACTTCTCGCAACCGCACAACCGAACTGAGCGCACTGCGGCACAGTACACACGACCTTTCAACTTCAGTGAAATATCAGGCCGACGCCACAAGTGCTTCAGTCCAGCGTAAGTCGTTCGAGCCTTAGATATACGCGTATTTATCTCTACTGCCGAGCTACCATCGTTGGACACTCAGCTACCAAGGTATGTGAAACGGTCCACAGTCGTTAGTTCCTCTCCATCCAGTATCAAGTTCGGCGCTGTTGTCGTCCAGTCCTGTAACAGTACTTTGCACTTTGAAGGTGCAAAGCACATGCTAAACCGAGCAACTGACTTCGAGCGTCCAGTTAGTGCGCGGACAGGAATTCGTCTGCATAATCTGGGTCACACAGCTTCCCTCCATTTCCCAGTTCGACTCTTACATTCTAAAGCCCTCGTAAAGCATTTTCCATTATCTCGTCCATGACGAAGTAGAACAAGAATGGAGAGATGGGACACCCTTGTCGAACGCCACTAGTCGTTTCAAATGAACTTGACAGTTCACCGTATACCCTCAGGCGACCATAGGTATGCGGGTACAATGCTCGCATTAGCTTTACGATCTTCGGTGGCATGCCCTTCTGGTGGAGAGTACTAAATAGTGCTGTCTGATCCACTGAGTCGAATGCTTCTTTCAAGTCCTGAAAGACTACGGTCGTAGGGCGGCGTTTTGAGTATTTGGCGGAGAGTGAATATCTGGTCGATGCAACGAAATCTGGCCTGCTGTTTGTGGATGTTACTCTCGCGAATCGGTGTCAAACGACGTAGCATTATCGAAGCCAACGCCCTAGTGACTATCGCAAATAACCTAATCCAAAGATGATTGCTACGGTCAGTCCATGTGCCCTTCTTGAAAACGGGTACATTCAGTGACTCACCCCGTGATAACGGAACACACTCTATGGTCCAAACATCACGAAGCAAAAAGGGAAGTGATTTCACCAGAGCTTCTCTTCCTAGTTTGCAAAGAATTGGGGGAAGGTCGTCGGGACCGGCTGCTTTTCCCCTCTTCAGAAGTCGAATATTCGATTCTACTTCCAATTCTTTTGGGAGATCGACAGACACCTCCCAAGGATTTGTAGCTACAAACGTCGGCCTAAATACGTTGGCGTGCGGCCAGCTAAACTGATCCTTGAAGTGCTCTGCCCAACGGTCTAACCTTTGTTGTTTACCATGGATGAGCTCTGCATTCCTATCGCACACGACCTCACTAACCGAAGCTTGCTGCTCGCCGCTATCATGTGTAAGCTTGAACAGTTTTTGACTATTACCTGAGGCGGCCGCTACTTCCATCTCTTCGGCTACCTTAACCCAGTAGATCTCATGGTCCTTCCTAAGGCTTGTCGTCAACTGACGCTGCAACTGTCGACGCACCTTACTCACTTTCTGCAGTTAGGGAGCTGGTGTGTTTGCTCCATTAAACGCAGACACCCGTTTCCATCACTGTTTATAACTGTTAGTGGCTTGGTATATGCTTTAGAGAACTTCATTTATCAAGTTAAATGTTCCTATTCCGCATCAGTCATAAGTGAATCGCTAAAATTAATTTTGCCTATGAGCGCATTACATTAGAAGGACACGAAGTTTGTCAGTATTTCGTTACGGGCGATTTGTGAATGATTTCAGTGTCATGGTTGGAATATTATCTTATTCACCGGGGTTTATTCAGTGAGGATAAAAAATAATAACCTACTCTTAAGCATAAGAATCTCTAAAATCACCCAGGATCGAGAATCGGCTGCTAAGGCCAACCGGTCGAATAAAACAGTCATTCATTCTGGGCTTCTTGGGAAACATATGGACGGGGTTGCAAATTAAGGGTGCTGGATTTGGACCGTGGATTAATGAAATGCTGAACTAGTTACCTTTTAGTTTATATTTCCACCTTATATTTTCGTTCCGATTATACTTTGCATGCAAATCGCAAATATTTCTTTCAACCTTTTGTTGTTCATAGCTAGGCGACAATGACTGTAAGATTCCCTATGTCTGCTGTGTTTCGCCGCATCAACAGTCCGGGTCCAGCCCAGACGTCCGAACTTGTTCTCCACTGAGTCCTTCGGGAAACGGAAGGGAACTACCGATAAGGCACTTCAGCTTTTTGGCTGCTTCCCTAAACGATGAAAACAAAAAGAACTTTACCACGGTGCGACTATGCCGTTGGATTCCTAGGAGGTCTCAACTCAAACTGGCTTTGTGTGTTGATAAGACGGTACACTGCGAACCTGATAGTGCTCTGGTCGGAATCACGTATGCGGAGATTGGCGGTGCGCCAAGCATCTGTCTTTGCTTATCCTACAACGTTTTTTGGTTTAGTTTTAGGGTAAGTTTTGTTCATTTATTTTCCCCCTGTCATCACTGATTTCACATGACCTCACTAACAATAATCGCGAGGAACCGGTACACTGTACATTTTGCCAACGATCTAAACCCGTCTTATTTCAGTCATCACTATTTTGCTCATTGGAATATTACTACGGTTATTACTGCCACTACACTTACGGAGAAGACTGCATAGAAATGCATCAAACCTATTCTATTCCATGTCCAGATTTGTAGTCAGTTCGTCATCTTACACTATTGTATTTTGAAGCTGTCATGAACCATCGGTACTATATTGGCAGATTAAAATCATCTGAACAACAAAGCAGCCTGTCTATTTTAGGAAGCCTAAACAACACATCTACCATGTCTAAACTGCGACTGAGAGCCAGATTTTGAAAATCAATATAATGCGAGGCTGACGATCTGTTGGTACGCTCAACCTATGTTCCAACCACACTGACCTATCCATAATAAGTGGCCCCTCAGATGACTGAAGTCTAGGGTTCGATCAACTGTGCATAACTTTTGAGCTTCGAAGAGAATTCCCTCAACATATTCTAACATTACTAACAAACCTCGAAGCATGACGGTCTCTGCACGCCTCCTTTCCGCAACAGCGACTTCTGTGCTGTATGGTAGTACGGACTTAATAGCTGCACCATGCATTATACCGTTGGCCAACACATGGAGGTAACCTAGAGGCCACAAAATCTTCAAATTGGTAAGCACCAAGCTAACATGCCGTGTGTGCGACGGCGCTCCATCCGATATACTGGCACTTGGTTAGATGTAACTCCCCACGCAGCAAAATTAACGAGCTTAACGCAGCTCTTCTCTCCCAAGAACAATGTTCGATTTCGTATTAGTCCAGTCCTTCAGTAGCGTTTTCTAATTTGAGGATACAAAACGCATTCTGAAGTGGCTGGGTTGCCCCTGGGACAGTCAGGAAACACTTGCAACTTTCCTGTTTCTGCTTTCTGAAGCACAACGTCACCGGCTTACTCCAAATCAAATCATTTGCTGTTTGAATACCGTTGCAACTGCGCTTTTTCATAATTAGCTTCGTTACTATTCGAAAAGAAAAAATGACTGGAGGCAACCGTGACAAACAGCATATTCCTAGCGAAACTCAATGTGAAATTCACCGTAAGCACTAATCCCGGTTCTGTTTTTCACATTCAGGGCTAAAATAGGTATATATTTTCAGTTGTCTGCTGACACGAGGAACCAGATGGCACGTAATTCAGAGAGGGAAGTAGGTAAAAAAAACTCCGTTCGACCCAGTGAAACCCCGGATTCAGATTAAGAAAGATTGGACGTAAATCTCTGGGTGGTATATACTGAATCTTTGTTGCAGGATATGGATGTGCGATGCAGTCTCCATGCGATCAAAAACCCTTTGTGAGCATCGCAGTTCTTCTGAATTAAGATCGCAGTATCCTTCTTACCCTATTATCCAATGCTGCGGCGTAGTAATCAAAAACAAATTAAGATAAGCCAAGTCTAACGGCTGTGCAGATCGGAACTGAAATTTTAAATAAAGGGTGGAAAATATTTCTTGCCAGCAGTTTGGATGCAGTACCAGTGGAACTAGTTCCTCTGTGATTTTCACGATGGATCTCTTTGCCACCTTTCGCACACATCGGTGTGATTATCGTCAAACACCAAGCGTCAGAAGTTTGATCCACTTCGCAGATCGACTCTAGTAGTTTTGGTAACTCAGGTCATGGAACTTCTGAGCCAACTGTGAAGAGTGACAGAGACAAACAATCGGATCCAAAAGCCTTGTCTCTTCAATACTGTTATATCTCTCCATGTTGTAAGGCGCCAAAAGTGTTAAGAAGTTTGCGTTGGTGTGGTCTCGTCAGTTGTTTTTATTACCAATTTGCTATTACCCTTCTGACAAGAAAAGCCAGGTAGAGGGGACACAATTCCTTTTATTAGGCAAAACGAGTCGTCTGCATTAGTTTCTTGTAGCTAACATTTACTGATCGATTAGCCCCTGATTAGTTTTGCCTATCGCAACTAATTGACTCTCTCATACTGTCTTTTTACTCAACTTTTCGATTCCCGCAATCTGTGCGATATTGCCTCCCTTATGTTAACCTCTGATTTGGATAATGGACACCCCCCTACATTGATGAACACCATTTGCGGTGAATATCTACCTGCATTACTTCATTTTCAGGTGTTAGTAAAAAGTTCTGTGTGGAAATAAACCAACTGACCAACAGACCAGAAAACGCTCTCGAGAGTAAATCAGTGAAACGTTTGGTTCCTTGGTCCCCTCAGTAGCTCTCGGTTTTCGTGGACAGAGATGGCGGCTATTGCTCTCAGCGACGGTCTTCTCCGTTTCTTTAATTTTTTATTCGTTCGCACGCTTCGGGTCAGTTGATATCTCAAGGGTTTACCTTTCTCGTTGTTAGTGGTGTTTGATGTAATGAATTATCAAGCGTCTGAGGGAGCAACTGATGTCTAAGCTATTTGTTGGTTGTTCGGTCCATGTCACCCAGTTGTGCGCGGTATCTGCTGCGGTGAATATAGCTACTCTGAGCTGCTCGCAGTACTTGCTAGATCATTCCGCATTTAGTTGACGTCAACCGCTTGGTTAGCTTCGAATCCAACGCTGTATAATTTTTATTTTTGTCAACATCGATCATCCCTTTTCTTGTCTCGTACGCTTTTATTGCCGGTTGCATTTTCGCATCAGCTTTACCCATTTCTCATGTCCAGTTTTTCTCGATCTGACGTGACTTACGGAAAAAAGTAGCGGACATTCATTTGAACCTTCGGATATGAGATACTACCAACTAAGCATGCACGCTGCATTCATGTTGCCTGGTCAGTTCATCTCGACTTCAGTCGGGCTTGTGAGCAGAGTGAGCCAATCACCAGAATTGATAGCCGACAAATTCAGTATTTTTTCTAGCATAAACTGTCCATAGTTCTGATATGTGGGAAATGAGCACACCTGAATTAACCTTTTATACACCTAGTTCAAGCATCACAACTTCCCATGATGCTTAACAGCAACGAACCAGAATGTGGTATGAATTTTCGTAACTCATTGTAGGCCTTTGGCGGAAACTTGAAAAACCTGTGTTACAACTTGAATCCTTTGTGAAAGCAAGTGGTGCATTCGTAGACCTATGGGGAGAGTTTACAAAGCTTCATGAACAACTTTTGTCATTTTTATCTGTTTTCCTCCCTTCAGTCGGCGGATTTGGTTTCTTCCATGAAAATTCCCGCGTGCGTCCAACCAGCAACATTATTGCCCTCAATATGGCCGTATAAATACTTCGGGTCGTATTCAAAAACCAATATGAATGAACGGCTCTGGGCAGTAATGAGTGGTAGGCATCTGCTCGAGTTATCGGCTTTCGATAGTCAGCGGCGTCGTGATAGCAGTGGTCGTGGTAGTCTTGCGCTGCGTTATGTCTACCCGTCGGATTCAATAATCACCACTTTGGTGTCAACATTTTATGAGGAAGAAGTAGTAAGATATCGCTGTGACAGAATCACGACTGACTTATTCAATGTATCAGCGTCCATCTGTATATATTCTACCAAACAACACGCGTCTTTTATTTGTTGGATGCACGAAAGTCACGTTTCCATGTATGTTTGACAAGTTTCACTGTGCACGGTTCAAAAATGTGCACAAGAAAACTGAACTACCTACTAAAACTCCGTAGGATGTTTTACTCCCTACAAACCTGTTGCAGCACCCACCCTAAGTTTAGCATTCCTTCCTCAATACAGCATCCAAACAGGCTGAAATTGACTACTGCTGGGATAACTCGTGAGTTCTATCTAGGCCTAAGCAAAAGATTCTGTCATATTCCAGTGGGTTATCATGACAGAGAGCCCGATAATATGAATGCTCAATGTGTTTTCATGGAACACATCTGAGATTTTTCCAGGATTTGACTGGAAGACTAGATAATCAGTTTTCCACAAAGGGAATCAGGGAGGAAAGTCAGCAGCAGCAGCAGCAGCAGCAGCAGCAGCAGTGGACAAAATGTTGATGTGACCAATCGCACAAGTTTTTCGGTACCAATTTTCCCGTCCTGTAATCTTTAGGATCAACAGGCGTTTTTATTACCAGACGCCTGAGTAGCTTAATCGTTCTGTTTTTGACTCACTCTGTACGACGTATATTTTTACAATTGTGACCAAACACTTTTGTTAACATCTCTAACTGCCCTTTGTTTCTGACTCCATTTATACTAAACTTACTATTAGATAAACTATAGGAGTATTTTTTTAATGGCCAGCAATTTTACTTGTGTCGTACTTATTTTTTTGGCTCACTTGAGCCAAACACATTGCAGCCTATTTTCGCTGACTACCGTTGTGAAATGAACCAGTTTCATTGAATTCATTTTAGGTGATTGTTGGAACGGACAAAGGCCAGGTTCACTTCATTCCAGTGACAACCGACTTTTACGTATGCCAGGTGAGCAAACTCATCGATATGCATGTCACTGTAGTTGAGTTTCGAAATATTACAGTAGTGTTAATGGATAATTTATTGCAGTAGAAAGACCGTTTCTACTCGAAGGCACATGACCGACCAGTATCTAAACCTTTCATCGCCAGTCAATCTCAGCGTTGTATAATGACGCCAAGCTTAGCAACCACAAATATTTGGATACCGTCACCGTATCATAAACCGCATCAGTGATCAAAAACCACTGGCAGAAATTGCTTTCTTCTAAAGCCTTTGAACTTCGAACTACCTGATGGTTACATTTGCTAATTGCATTTGAAACACATGTCCTTAGTTCCACTGTTTCACTATTCCCTGCAAATTAAATTGTCTGAGGCGAATTTACTCAGTGAGATATTTCTGGCCAACCAATGGCTAGGTAGAATGACACCCTGTGAACACATTTCCCAATAAGGTAAGAAACATTGGAACTGTGATGATCATTGCAACCTGTGCAAGCTACCACTACATCAATAGACTATGACAGTCGGTTATGTAAATAATTTATTTTATCACGGCACGATCTGCCATTCAGTAACTAAATTAATAATTTCTGGCGTGTTCGTAATTTCATGGCCGATATTCCAAGATGTGGATCGCTTTGACATCCACGTCGTAAATTTCACTAAAGAAGAGAAACGTGATACTATTTATCATACAAAATTTTCATCGATATTTGAGAAAGAAATCCCAGCACGGTTGGTTTCAGTGTAATTGATAGTTTCGAACAAATATATCTTTTCTATTCTTGGTTGGTCTCGATCACCGATGAAATCAACAGGTTCAAAGTATGAAAAAAACTGATGACCTGAGCCGAGCCTGTTACTCGCCCCGGGTATCATATCTATAATTTAGTATCGTGAATAGAGTTGGGATCCCGAGCCGAAAGCGAATGATCTTACGTCGTTTACTAGCGGAATGCTTCGTCACACGAAGCGCATAACAGAAGCTTTTCATTAAAATTGCTCACATTGAGGCTTCTAATGAAATAGCCGATAGGGTGCACTTGAGAAACGGAGCATGTTTCACCCAGTTTCATGAAATCACAATGGAACCAGTTCATTTATGCAAATGAATATGAAATTTTGTAATACGTTTAAACGATGTCATAACTCATTGTGTTCTACTTCCAGGTGCCGAATTGTGTTCTGGGTTTCTGTTCCAAAGATGATTTGGTTTTTCACATAGTCCGTGATCACTATTCCGTCGAATGCCCTACTACAGCTGGAGCAATTGCTGTTTGTACCTGGCCCGGTTGTGATCAAGTTATCAAAAATTTGCACGAGCGAATGAATGATGCAGTGAGTGTTAATTAATCAATTTGCATGGTTATGGTTGGCTAATCAGAATCATTCTTATCGCTAGCACATATAGAACCGAAAATATGATTGCTATGCACGTTGATGATAACGTTCCCGCGATAAGCTAGTGAGATAAACAACGAAGAACGGATGCAGAGGTTGTCACCCTAGAACTGCACCAAATGTTCCAAACAAAATGTGTGCGATATGTGATTATTCAACAGTAACGCAGACTGAAATACATGCTGGAAACCTGCCTTAATAAAACTGAAGTCGCAATTTTTTCACCGTTTGTTGTGCATCGAACAAACCTGATACGAATAAAATCGTTAAATTTCAAACACGCGAAGGTCCCGTATAACTCTCAGTTACTTGCAGTTGGTGTATGTGGAATTGGTGTGATCATGCTCAGAAATATCAATTCCAAATACTGCTAGCAAGAAATCGTGAGCTAAATATGGGTACCAATTGCGAATCAGGCTAGTGGAGACATTCATTCACCAACTTGGTGGAAAACATTCGATTGTAGCTAACGGGATATGTACCGTCTCTCACTTCTTGGCTGTTGGGTGCTACTGAATCTAATTGGGTATGAATTTTGACCATACTTAACTCAGTAATTCTGCATAACCTGAACGGCACCTAGCGCCGCAATAGTAACATATATGCCTATCAGTTAGGAAGGCCGTATTCAAACCCTGTATGTGACAGGATGTGCACCACTAATGCGCGCTAATGGGAGCGAAACTGGAGTCCGGTTCTTCTCGAGTTCAAGGCTGACCGGGTTACTTGAGGTTTGTGAGTCAAAGCGTAGACCGAAGTGCAGTTAGTCAAGCCTGGCAACATTAAATCCCACACATTTTTCACTTCGTCCATTAAAAATGGCAAACTGTTATTTGTAGTGACCTTCACACACTACACAACAATTTGTTAACTTTATCTAAGCTGTCTTTCGTCGTGTCAGACGGCTATCAAAAATTCGTGCACATCTTAACAAATCCTCCGAAACAAAAACATCAAAAATGTGTTTAACGATGGCTTCTGTGGGCCGAGTCACGTTTCCAATTTGTGACAAAACGGATCAACTAAAGAACGTTTGCCTTTGTCAAAACTACCTAGAAGTGGAAGGCCAGTGAAAACCACGCCCCGCCGAAATAAGGACAAATATTTTGGAGGATCGTCGTGCAGATCATGAGTTTATTCGTAAACTCTTTAGGTCTTCACAAATAATGGTATTTAGACTGCAATAAACTTATTTGCATGTGCTGTGAGCCCATTCCTATCTATTTATCATCCGTATTTTATCGTTTTTTACTCCCCGAAGCATGTGGAAAAACACGCTATGCAGCACGCCTGCGAACCGTGAAACGAAACAAGAGGACATCCTGAATATTCCTGGACGCACGCAAAAAACCGCGCCCATAGACGCTCTATGACTGTGAAGACAGCATCCCAAGAGCTTCACGCTATTTGAAAAGAGTGTCGATTCTCAGGCATAAGTTAGTAATCATTAGGTCACAAATGAATATTACCATTCATATTTGTATTTCGTCAACCGGATTCTACCGTGAAATGTTCCAAATGAAATCTAACTTTTTTCCAACATTTAATTTACTGCGTTTTTGCATACTTGACCGTCTTTGCGTCACCATTACCGCTGCAATCGCAATTCTGGAGACAGAATACCCAAGGTACAAATCATTGGATCTGCGCATGCACATAAACTATGAATGATTGGTCATACATGTTGTTCTCAGTTGATGACCGAATGTATTTTTTCGTGATTTTTCTAGCGTACATGAAAGCGTTCTTTCGTGCTTCATGAAGGGGCTGTTTCTGAATCAAGTTAAATCATATAACTGTTTTCCACTTCGCAGCTTCATGTTCTGTTCGAAGGAAACAGTCCACTTTGATAAACTGTATTACCGTACGAAATTCATTATGAAATATATTGAATTCCGGCATCCCTGCCGTATTTTCACTGTATATATATATATATATACATATATCGAATACAAGCAGTATGAGTAATGACCTCAGTAAACACGTAATAATAAGTTGTTAAGGGACTACAGCGTTGCGTAAAACATTTTCATCAGCATACCATTGAGCAAGCTAATGAGCCACGTGATTACTGGGCCAATCGGGGCATACAATGCAACTCTGAAATCTGATATGCCAAAAGTAAACCCGCATGACTATAAGCAAAATCATGTGATGTAGGTCCATACGTATGTGAAATCAGTCGGTCACGGCAAAACAAACATTTAATGCAAGGGTTCAGTGCTAAAACCACGAAAGTCCATCTCACTGATTTGTGACAAGCTTAACTCTGAACTGCGATGGTGAATTTCATTCAAAAGCACTACACAGATACAGAAATAAAAAATATTCTGGAGCAAATGTTTACGATGATCTTACCCATTGCCTGACAACATTTGACTCCAGTGTCATAATGTCAGCTTTTGCATGATCTTGACGCATTTTCTTGGCATGGACTTCCTAAGATACTGTGAGAATAGCACTTTACAAATATTAGGAACACAAGGTTGGGTTTTAGCGCGAAATTATGCTCTTGACCACGCACCATTGGGCAGAAGGCACCATTAGAACCCTAAGTTACTGTTCAATAACCAGTTTCTGACTCACTACCCCTTTGACCTTCATGTCACAGTTGAGCAATTCAGTTCAGTTTGTACGATCATTAAAGTTGTACTAATGTGCTTTGGATTTGATGGCTACCTCCCAGAAACGATAACACTGAAAGGAAATCTCTGCTAGAATCACTGAAAACGAGCTTGTTCGCCAACTTGTTTTCTCAATGTGCTCAGTGGTAATTTTCAAGGAATTGAAACAAGCCAAGGACCCGGCTGTACTGAAAGAGCTTAATAAGTATATTAAGTTCCATACGAAACTGGCGCTGGCTAGAGCTCATATTCAGTTCTTGGACGACTGTATAACTGAATCTAATTTTCCAAAGCAATATCATACTCTGTTAAGAAGAAACCGGATATACATTACCAAAACTTCACTTCAAAGACAAGCTCTTAATGAACGTGATACCATGTGCAATCACACCACGGAATTAGAACGATCATTTGTGACATCAACTTATGTGCTCGACCAATTGAATGAGGAGGAAAAACAATCTTTCGAGGAATACGTTCAATCCATTGTACATAAACAGGTGAACCAGAAGCGCCAAGTGTTGATGAAACGATTGGAAGGATCAAAACCATCCAGTGAGTTTCCGCAGAACCCTGATCGATTTGTTGACAATTTTTCAAACTTCAAGTTAGACAAGACGTTGTTAGAAGTTTTATCCCTGGGGCCCAAATTTTGTTGCCCAAACAGCCAGAGTGCACAAATGGACTTAGAAGTTGGATTCGAGAATCTTTTCTCTCAATAGTCGAGTTTATCTCCGTCATCACAAATGGAAATGCAAGCATTTAAATCAACTTTGGTGAACACTTGGCGCTAGACATACAACGAGTGGGCTATCAAAACCAGAACATAAGAGACGGTTAAGAGAACTGCAGAAAAATGCCGACATCATGTTATCAAGGCCAGATAAGGGTGCGGGCATAGTTCTCCTGAACAGGTCTGACTATGTAACGAAAATGGAAGCCATTCTGAATGACAAATCTAAATTTGCAAAAATGGCGAAGGAGAATGATAAGACGCATCAGATAGAAAAATCGTTGTCTAGTATCTTGAGACGACTAAGACAAAGGGATATCATAGATTCGACGACATTCGGACAAATTCGGCCTACGGGAACTACTATTCCGAGATTGTACGGCCTACCCAAATTACATGAAAATGGAGTACCTATGAAGCCCATTTTCGACGTGCAATTCGCCGTACCATGCTGTGGCAAAATGATTAGCTAGGTTACTGGAACTCGTTAGACAGAAGGTAGCAAAACATAGTCTCAAAGACACATTTGAGCTTATCGATTCCGTGAAAGAACTAAATATGAAGGGACGAAGGATGCTTTCTTTAGACGTTACCGCCCTTTTTACCAACGTTCCGATCACGGAGACAATCGAATACCTCTGTGACTACATCGAGAACAATGGCTTAGCGACAAGTCTTCCGATAGCAGACTTGAAACAACTATTGTTCTTTTGTACCTACAACGTCCAATTTAAATTCAATAATCAAATTTGCCGTCAAAAGGACGGCGTAGCGATGGGATTCCCACTCGGTCCACTACTAACTGACATTTTCATGGCAAAGCTGGAACGTGGACCACTCGAGTCGTCAATACAATTGCTCTATCTATACAAGCGTTATGTGGATGACATCTTCTGTGTACTCAAACCCTCGACGAAAACTAAACAAATGTTGAATGTGTTCAACTCGGCTCACGCAAATTTGGAATTCACAACAGAGATGGAGCTGAACAGTAAAATAGCTTTCTTAGATGTACGACTAAGTCGTCGAGAAGGCGGCTCAATTCGGCGATCAGTACACAGGAAAGCCACATGGAATGGGCAATAAATCAACTTCCACAGCTTTGTACCTCTTAATGTGAAGAGGAACTTAATTAGATGTCTGATTGCCAGGACAAAAAGAATATGCAAAGAAGATACTCTTGAAGCTGAACTGCAGACGGTCAGAAGAGTGTTCACTGAAAATGGTTTCCCAATTAGACTAATCGACAAGATGTTGGAGACAGAACAGGAAGTTCCTAGGAGGGCGACGGTGGAGAGAAAGCCAGTATACATATCTCTACCATTCAAAGGTGACACGCTAGCAGAAATAGCACGACGAAGACTGACTAGTGCTATCAATAAGACATTCTACGCAGCCAAGCTTCGTACCCTGTTCAAATCCCGCCCCGTAGTGTCATTATGGTTGAAAGACAAAGTCCCTGATTCTGCAGCCTCGTTTTGTATCTATTCATTCACATGTTCCTGTGGGACTATGTACATCAGCCGCACGACCAGGCGCTTGTCTGAACGCATCCGTGAGCACCATCCGGTAGGGTTAGGCACTGGAACAATTAAGTCACTTAATAGCGCAGTGGTTTCACATCTAGCACAGACTAACCACACCGTGAATGTGACGCTAGCTTTCCAGACCCTGTATAAGGTCAGAGGTCAACAATCCAGGTTGGCAAAGTGTCGCCTCTTGAGCACTGCGGAAGCTGTCGCAATCCGTCTTCACAATCCTCCACTTTGTTCTCAAAAACAATTTGTGGTTGCACTTCAACTCCCGTGGCCCACCCCCCGTCCCAATACAAACCCAAGAAAAAACAATTAACACCACAAATCCCCTCCCCACCCATAGTTGTAAATGACTAATCCAATCCTTCCTATAGTGAAAATATTTTGTCAAGATATATATATAGTGATGTAATGGTATGAGTACGAATCACTGAAAACGAGCTTGTTCGCCAACTTGTTTTCTCAATGTGCTCAGTGGTAATTTTCAAAGAATAAGTAAAGACAAGTGGCAGCGTTTTGCACTTTAAAGGTGCAAATCCCATCAAAAATATAGTAACAATGTCGATAGGACGGAAGAAAGATAATTTCAACTTACCTGGATATTCACACAGAAACAACATCGTCGACATATTCTAAATTGGACAACTTGCTCTCCGATCAAGCATTGATACCGCCATTCTCGTTTAAGGATGGGACGATTTTCGACCTTATCGCAGTTACAAGGTTGAGCAGAAAAGGCAAGTGTCACCTTGATGAACCTCACCTCGTGTTGAACCCAAGCAAAAGATTGTCTAAAGCACGGACTCGTGTTTGGCTGTTCACATACAACGATTGGAAGAGAAGCGGGTTTCTCTGGCATATCATTCAGTGATAGACAACGTCACAGGATTTTACTCCCGCTAAAAGATTAAGGAATACAGAGGTCGTTTGGTTGTAGTCAAACAGTTGTCGTATGAAAAAGTGATCGGTACAACCCTGGTTGCGCCAAGAATTAGCTCGATTCTTACATGTACGTCTTTATTAAGCACTAGATAGTCGAAGTAGGGTAGCAATAGCAGTCTGGGTGCAATACTAACCAAACTAGCACCTCTGTGATTAAACAGAAGGATGTACATTACACATTTCATATAGATCTGTGTGGTTGCCGACTAACATAATTCGTTAGAAATGCGATCCTTTTCTTAAATGCATTACAGGAGTTTCGCTGAAACTTCGCCAACATCCTGATTGAGGACGGAAAGGGCTCAGCTTGTTAAGCAGCCTTATGCCTTTTAAGGAAACCTCCAAATTCGCTGCAGACTCGAAACCCACTTTCATTGCTTCACAAGGAGACATAAGCCGGAGTTAAACAGACTATCCAAGCTCGGGAATGGTAGAATATAGATAAAATAAGACGAAACTTGTGCTAGACTAAATTGCTCTAAGTAGTATGTTTCTCCTACGGATGGATAAACAAAATTTCCCCGGAAGCAAATGACCGGTTTAACGGTTATTGCCGTTCTTCAGGTATACTTATCCGGTACTCTTCTGTCCAACCATCCCTATACTAGTGCGCTCCTTTCTTAGTTTCTCATCAGGACAGAAGAGCATCGGGTACGTATGCCTAAAGAGCTGCAATAACCGTGGAACCGGTCGTGTGCTTCCAGGAAAATTTTGTTCATCTATCTGTATGCAAAACATTACTAGGGAGAAACACTAATACTTTCGGGTCTTGTGTCCCCTTTTGAAGGTTTGCCTAACCCACAAATCACCGTGTGATTCCTAACTATACTCTTCATCCATTCACGCTCCTAATGACTTAAATGAGATTATGCTGAATGAATTGCTCTGAGTTGTGATTTCGACAGTGAACTCCTAAGAAGACATCTGAAAAAAGCTGCGAAACGGCACCCTGGATCCAAAGAAATGCCTTCACAAAGACTTGTCAGACCTCCGAAGTTACGTAGTTTACATTGCAATTTTATGCTTTATTGCAGAAAAATTTGCTCGCCCGCACACAGAAAGCTAAATATCTTGGATTTACATCCACGCAGCACAAACAGAACCATATAAAATAATTCGCTTTAGAAATACATGTTCAAATTTGGTGGCAAAGACCTATGAGACTTTCGGTCGATTAATTAATAACAAGAATGAAACAGCTGTGATTTCGTGGTTTCCAGTGCTGAGTTCGACCTAGACCCTTTAGGCTGTCTGTGAATCATTCGCTCCACTTAGGCCCTCAACAGAGTAGTCATTCTCAGCATTGCCTAGGAGCTCTGATAAGTCATGCAGAGGTCGTCTAATCTGCATGCACCCCAACACACGCAAGCTCCCTGCAGAGCCCTTCTGTTTGACAAGGAAGTTGACACTTCGTGCATAATGACAGTATTCTCCCTTCTATATTCCGGTTCCACGAAATGCACGCCAAGATTTGGCTTGTTCTCTTCATAGCCAAGCACAATCAATCAGTACGTCCCGGGGGTAAATCAAATGCGGAATATATCCATCAATCTGAACAAGCAGAGAGCCTTGCTGACTAATCGTACATGACAAATGTGCTTACTAGTGAATGGAGTCCATTGAAAGCTTCAAAATGACTGCCTAAACAAAAAAGGGGACAAACATTTTTTTCTGACGCATCGTCTTCGGGTCTACTCTGGAGGTTTGAGCAAATGACAGTTGGTCATCGGAAGCTTATGTAAAACAATACAGAAGTACATCAATGAGACCATCAAGAGTAATATTCCACCTTCCAGCTCAATTCATTTATCTTAGTGGCGTTAAAGCACTTTAAGTTCTAATTTTAGCGTCAGTCGAGGGAGCAAGTGTTCCAAGCCGACCTCAATTAAAGATACGTGTTCAGGTAAGGGCATATAGGATGACATTCAGTTTATCCCATACAGTAGACAAAAGATAAAGTAACAACAAGGGATTAATCTAAAAAGTGGCACTCAATAGAGAAAAAAGTTAACCGAACGGTGTGAATGAATTGGTGAGTCACGGATGTCGAGGAGAGGACAGGAGAGGAAATCCAGCTTCTGAAATCAAAATTCAGGTTCACTTTCGAAACCCGTAAAAAATTGCTCCAAACGACAAACGGTAAAATCCAAATTTTGAATGGTTATGGTAAGGGCTGTTGTAATCTAACAGAAACATGTTCGTAGCACTAGTTATCTGATACTTCCAAACGCTTTCTCCGTTATACCTTCATTTTTCATGTTCAATCGAAATGGATGAGCCATGAACTGAGGCATTCGAGTGCTCCAATCTTGTTGAATTGTCTCATAGGCTTCGAAATAGGATAGTTTCCCGGGTATTCTGACCCACTACATAGCAGCCACATTTTTTCATACAACAAATAGTAATGTTGCTCTGGGAGGTACAAGAATGCGTAGGCTCTGATTTCTGAAGTAAAAGATCGTTCTATTCTTTTATCTTTTACTCCTTTTATTAATGTAATAACAATTGCATATTATTTTTTGATGAAGGATCAGTGGCCATCAGAAGTCTGGCATTTGGGGCAGTTGGCCGGCGTTGGGAGGAACCGAACCCGTGACCTCGACCAAACGTCACGACCTTATTCCCTTTACCACCCTTGGTCAAGTTAGTTAGTAGATAGAGGGGGGTCACACTGGCTGAAACGGCGTTTTTACTGTCCATCCAGATAGTTCCTAAAAGTATTCCCCGAAAATACAAGATCAGATGTGCAACATCGAAAACCAATCTTGGAGAGAGCACGCTAGGTTGCTACAGGAGTATA
This sequence comes from Fasciolopsis buskii, assembly GCA_008360955.1. Taxonomy (NCBI): domain Eukaryota; kingdom Metazoa; phylum Platyhelminthes; class Trematoda; order Plagiorchiida; family Fasciolidae; genus Fasciolopsis; species Fasciolopsis buskii. The sequence goes on along the minus strand of LUCM01008196.1, from coordinate 48,832 downwards.
AAATTTTAGATTTCGTAAGCCATCTTCCCGGCTGTAGCCCGATGAAAATACAGACTATTGTGGCTTAGGGACACCAAAAGATACAGTTCATGATCGAAGCCAGCGGTAAAATTGATGTGCCACCCCCCCCCCCCAAAGAAACAGAAAGCAAAAAAACAAGCCCAAAATGCGCTAGTATTTTATTCTTCTTTTCTGGTCAACTTTCCTACACTGATCTTCATCTAACTCACGTCATCCTATACGCTTGCAATAGCATCATTTCTCGCCATCACAACCAGACTGCACCTTGATGTGGTGTAACGACTTGCGTGCCTCCATGATCCAACAAGCTATGCACGTGCGCTTATCCGAAGTGGATGACCCAATCATGCCTGGAAGATCAATGGGTAGGGGCCTGACGAAGTAGTCCCCTGGACTTTCAAGTCGGGGGTTGATCTGAGTTAGCATTTCAGTCGGAAAAACGAGTGGAGAAATAATTGATCCAAGTCGATGGGCTTCCACTCAGCTGTGCCCCGCTGCCTTGCGGTTAAGCTCTTGTCTAAACCCAAAGCTTTGGTTGAGAACCCTAATCGTTCCTCAGCTTAACGGCTGGACGCCCTAGCGCACCCATTCATCCATCCCAATGAGTTACACGCATTGGTGGTCGCGCAAGCTAACCAGGACCACGCTGTCCATCGCATGGAGCGCAGGTGGGGTGGGTAGTGATAAGTATGCTACTGTTCACAGTTCCCTCTCTTTTATTCAACCTGTCTCTTCTGTCTCCAACCCAGTCCCTTTGACCCCTCCGCACTGGGAACAAGACCCGATACTGGCAACGGTTAGTTGTTAAGTTGTGCAGTAGGTGGTTTTCTATCTGCTGGCTCACATTTTCTCAAGCCTCGTTAGCCCCTGAATCTCGGTTCTTTCAATATGAGCAATCCCATGCAGGGCTCGCCAACAAGCGCGCCCGACTTTGACAGTCGACTCATTTTCGATTGATGTCTGCTGCGTGAGTGAAACACGAATTTGGGATTCGAGTAGAGTAATTCAGCTAACTGCGCCAAAAGTCTCGTCAAGATATTTCTTGCATACTTCAGGAGACGAAGCAGCTCAAGCTATGGGTCAACGCGGGGTAGGAATAGTCTTAAATGTGAAGGCTGAAGCAGCCCTTTTAGATTGGATTCCAGTCAACAGTCGCTTGTGTGCCATGAGACTGCAGGGCTCAGTGGGTGTCCGGAAGGATGGTGGTGGTAAGAGCAGTTTGTTATCTCTATATGCGCTCCAACGGACTGCAGTACTGNCTCAAGCCTCGTCAGCCTCTGCATCTGGGTTCCTTCAATGTGTGCACTCTCATGCAGGCTGGCCAACAGGCGTGTTTGGTTCTGACAGTGGACTCACTTTCGATTGATGTCTGCTGTGAGTGAAACACGAATTTGGGATTCGAGTAGAGTAATTCAGCTAACTGCGCCAAAAGTCTCGTCAAGATATTTCTTGCATACTTCAGGAGACGAAGCAGCTCAAGCTATGGGTCAACGCGGGGTAGGAATAGTCTTAAATGTGAAGGCTGAAGCAGCCCTTTTAGATTGGATTCCAGTCAACAGTCGCTTGTGTGCCATGAGACTGCAGGGATCAGTCGGCGTCCGAAAGGATAGTAGTGTTAAGCGTAGTTTATTTGTTATCTCGGCATACGCTCTAACAGACTGCAGCACTGACATGGAGAGAGACGAGTTTTACGATAACCTCGTCACCCTTGTTTGGAAGAGCAAACGCTCTGACATTGCAGTGGTGGCAGGTGACTTTAATGCACAAGTTGGAAAACTCAGTGCATCGGGATCTTGTTTAGGTGGGCGGGGCGCCTTGCCTGCTCAACGAACAGATGACGGGGAAAGACTTCTCCAGTTCTGTGCAGACTAAATTATTCCTATCTAGTACGAATTCCCGACACAGTTCGCGTCGCACTGCGACATGACGCTCTGACTTGACAGATATTCTGAGTCAGATTAACCATATCGCAGTAAGCTACCGCCGACGTGGTTCTGTCCAGCACTGTAGATCATACTGGACCAGGTACTTCGATTCAGACCATGCGTTAGTTTTAATGCGATTTTTCGTGCACCTCAACAGCCATCGACGCTAGCCAAAAACACGACTGGTTGTCGATCATCTGTCTGATTCGGCTGTTCGCAACAGTTATAAACAGAAACTATCCGAAGAACTAAGAAATCCGACGAGCAACAATGCAGACGAGCACTGGGGTCAAATTAAGCAGGCTATGCATGTAGCAGCAGATTTCACCTGTGGTCCTGGGTCTAGCCTTCATCAAAAACAATGGATCTCGCATGGACCGCTGGGTCTAATGGAGCAAACACACCAGCTCCCTAACTGCAGAAAGTGAGTAAGGTGCGTCGACAGTTGCAGCGTCAGTTGACGACAAGCCTTAGGAAGGACCATGAGATCTACTGGGTTAAGGTAGCCGAAGAGATGGAAGTAGCGGCCGCCTCAGGTAATAGTCAAAAACTGTTCAAGCTTACACATGATAGCGGCGAGCAGCAAGCTTCGGTTAGTGAGGTCGTGTGCGATAGGAATGCAGAGCTCATCCATGGTAAACAACAAAGGTTAGACCGTTGGGCAGAGCACTTCAAGGATCAGTTTAGCTGGCCGCACGCCAACGTATTTAGGCCGACGTTTGTAGCTACAAATCCTTGGGAGGTGTCTGTCGATCTCCCAAAAGAATTGGAAGTAGAATCGAATATTCGACTTCTGAAGAGGGGAAAAGCAGCCGGTCCCGACGACCTTCCCCCAATTCTTTGCAAACTAGGAAGAGAAGCTCTGGTGAAATCACTTCCCTTTTTGCTTCGTGATGTTTGGACCATAGAGTGTGTTCCGTTATCACGGGGTGAGTCACTGAATGTACCCGTTTTCAAGAAGGGCACATGGACTGACCGTAGCAATCATCTTTGGATTAGGTTATTTGCGATAGTCACTAGGGCGTTGGCTTCGATAATGCTACGTCGTTTGACACCGATTCGCGAGAGTAACATCCACAAACAGCAGGCCAGATTTCGTTGCATCGACCAGATATTCACTCTCCGCCAAATACTCAAAACGCCGCCCTACGACCGTAGTCTTTCAGGACTTGAAAGAAGCGTTCGACTCAGTGGATCAGACAGCACTATTTAGTACTCTCCACCAGAAGGGCATGCCACCGAAGATCGTAAAGCTAATGCGAGCATTGTACCCGCATACCTATGGTCGCCTGAGGGTATACGGTGAACTGTCAAGTTCATTTGAAACGACTAGTGGCGTTCGACAAGGGTGTCCCATCTCTCCATTCTTGTTCTACTTCGTCATGGACGAGATGATGGAAAATGCTTTACGAGGGCTTTAGAATGTAAGCGTCGAACTGGGAAATGGAGGGAAGCTGTGTGACCCAGATTATGCAGACGAATTCCTGTCCGCGCACTAACTGGACGCTCGAAGTCAGTTGCTCGGTTTAGCATGTGCTTTGCACCTTCAAAGTGCAAAGTACTGTTACAGGACTGGACGACAACAGCGCCGAACTTGATACTGGATGGAGAGGAACTAACGACTGTGGACCGTTTCACATACCTTGGTAGCTGAGTGTCCAACGATGGTAGCTCGGCAGTAGAGATAAATACGCGTATATCTAAGGCTCGAACGACTTACGCTGGACTGAAGCACTTGTGGCGTCGGCCTGATATTTCACTGAAGTTGAAAGGTCGTGTGTACTGTGCCGCAGTGCGCTCAGTTCGGTTGTGCGGTTGCGAGACGTGGAGTATGCGTGCGGGAAATGTTCGTCGGTTAGAGGTTTTCGACCACGGATGTCTACGTAGTATGGCTAGGATTGAATGGAGTGACCGGGTGAGTAATGTGAAGACCAGGAATCTAATAATAGGTGCCGGCTCTCAGAAAACCTTATTTCAGCGTATGAAACTTAGTAGACTACGCTGGTTGGGTCACGTGTTGCGTATGGCGAACACTCTTCTACCATATCGTGTCCTATTTCGGGTTCATCCCAAGGAATTGAAGAAGCCATATGGAGGCCAACAGATGACGTGGCAACGTGGGATGAGAAAATGTACAGCGAACTTAGGTAAAATAAAGTCTTCGTGGTTGGGATCCGAAAGACTCGTCAACTAGCTGGCTGGAGACACTGAAGGATATGGAAGTGAACCGTGAACAGTGGCGATCGCATTGTCATTTTCTATCGAATCAGAATGATTGAAAACACGTGCGTTTGTACAGTTAGACTTTGTTCCGTGTGTTGGGTACAGCAGCGTCTTACATTTTGCCACCTGTGTAGGTCCACTCCTCGTTCTTCTTGGATATTCACTCTTTTTATAGAGATTTGCAGCTCCGATGAAAGAGCAATGTTCAGTGAGGCTTGCATTGTTGTTTAACGCTAAACGATTATGTTGTTGATGATGATGATATACGTATCACTGAAAGTGGAAATTGACTTGGATTTTTGCTTTGTGACCTTAGCGGTGGAAAACCGAGTGTCCTAAGTGTCCGGCGGGTAGGAACGATATTAAAATGTGTTGGTTTCAGGCCGGATCAAAGATAGCAGCAGACATTCAGCTCTGGGTTATTAATGTACGTACAAAGCCCACCCGCCCGTTTAAACAGTGGTAGCATGCTTTATCCCCTCCATTCTCGCATCAAACAAAAAAGAACAACGAAATTAAACAGGGATAACTTTTTCTGTTCTGGCGCGCCGTTTCAAACCTCACTTCATTAACGTTTCTAATTTTTTTGACTGGGCGATTGTACTTTATGACGCTCTTGCTTAAACCGTTCTAGTAACGCACAGATCAAGTATACTTTTCGATTAGATTCGATAACCCAACCAAATAATATATTCTTAATAATCAAGAACAGTAACAGGGATGTAACGGATATTCTGGTGGTACGCCATTCATGTTTTCAAACGAAAACGTTACATTCTGCTCCCAATAGTCCGTTATTGACTACCCGTATTTCGCGCATAACAGTAACAATAAACGTTTTCTTCCAGTTTGGTTCTTTTCAGTAAAAGAGGGGAACTGTCAAAGGTTAGCATTTCCAATACACCGGTACACTTGGGTCAACCGCAACCATCGATGTCTCGAAACTAGATAACATTCTTCTTTGTCGTCCGCATCTTTTAGCTAACCGGGACAGTGATAGCTCCAGTTGCCGCCGTATACGTATGACTTTCATCTGAAAATCAGATTCAGGAATTAATATTTTGCGCATATCTTGAATTTTCACGGGATTCCAAATAATATTTCCAATTCAAAACTTTGTCAGGCTTTACGGAAAATAAGATCTAGTGTGGAATTCTCCTAATATAAACTCGCACACATACTTCTGATTTCCCACCTTGCAAAAGCATCTCAGTCTTATTGGACATATTCGAATGAAAATAGTTATTACTGACCCACCATGGAGTGTTTGACTTGCCAATGAAGTCGTTCATCATACAGAGTCAAAATGGAATACAGTTTTTAAAAGCATATAGATATATATATAATGAATCTGGTCCCAGATAATTGATTTGCTGAATTTGGTCTAAGATTCACCACAACGCAATGAACATCACAGATTTGACAAACGGTCATGGAACACAAATTAACAAGATCACTCTTTCATTTAGTAGTATTTGTTTTCGTACGACTTTTAGATATCACCTCGAACAAAAGTTGGGAAAAGCTGTCGACACCAAATCGATAAGTTATTTCCAGTTTTCTTCACGCTAGAACCTTGAGGCTACTCCCGATTTTGGTAAGAGCTATTTTCGTAAACGTAAACATTCCAAATGGACACAAAACCTGAATTAACTGATGTTAAATAGAATCATACGAATATTTGACCGTCAAAATGTTTGGAATGACATAGTAGTTTGTTTCGCCTGAAACTCTCAGATGTGGTAGCAAAGCTACAGTTTCCGTGATCAAATTATATGACCCATGTTTTCCTTGGATCTTCGGCAACATAAAAGCGATGCCACTGAAAAATAACTTTGACGGTAGCGATTTAACATACTACGAAATAAACTTCGTTCTACAAAATACTGACGACTGACGAATCGCCTCCATGGTTCTGACAGCTCCGGTAGAGAAAATCGTCAATAACTATGGTTCCGATAAATTAAAGGTGAAATATCGTTCACATTTTCGCCAATTAATAATGGAATGGATTCACGAGTTCTACCTACTGCCAGTGTGCAAAAGACCTCTTTGTGTTGCAAGGGAAAAACAAACACAGTAGTATCGAAAGTGATATGATAGTCGTCTATCTGAACGTCAGTTTTTATTCCTTAAATTATTGACTCTCATTAAATATCCTTTGAATTAAAATTAAGAACGATACCTCTTTAAACGTACTGTCAACATCGTTCGGCAAGTATTCACTGTCTTCCAGATAGTGAGTTGAAGTCGGTTGGTCTTCATCGCCTCGTTGAGAACTATGCTCGTTACGCAAACGACGTATTTGTTTCTGAATTGGCCATATCATTAAGTCTACTTGTTACCCTACCTGAAGCTGTAGCTTGCTAGTAAAAAATACTTTCTTCCATCCGAAAAGTTGTGCAAGCTCTTCTACTGTCTCACTGATTTGAGTTGACGAATGTCTTAGGTAAATGGATTTCCAAATTCCGTTGGCATTACAATGCTGTAGTTTTCGCACAAGCGTGATCTGAACATTACCTGGTGCATTAGTTTTGACGTGTAACTCAAGTTGATGATGTCTTCCAAGTTCAAGTAGGCGATAATCTTTCGGAGGATATCTGAAGGTATTCGGACTAGAAAATCCATAAATCCTTTGGAAATATTTGTACAATAATCCAGTGTATCTGCTCCCATAATGCGCAAAATCTCCGCTATTGTTTACAATAATTATTTGCAATAATGCTTACATTGCATCTTCTCATCCTGAGCAAATTCTTCAAATGTGCACTGTGATTCACTTGGACGATATTTGGCTCCATCATTTCTTGACGTTATTCTCCAAGATCGCCAGATAAACTTTGTGAGTTTGTATTAAAAAATGAACGAAAATCTAAAACTTTTATTTCACATTTGCTAATTTCAAAGAAAAAACAAATGCACGTGATTTATTTGAATTTTCTCTATCCTGAATTATACTTCAATTCGACGACGCAGTGCTCTATTGAAAAGGGTTGCGTTTTAGATTTGCATCATTAAGGCGACATTATGAAAACAGTGCCGTAGAGGTTAACCTGAAAGTTTAGTAAATCCCAAAGAAAATGAATTAAATCACTTGATCATTCTGGTGTTACATTCTTGCCCATCATCTAGGACCAGTACGTCGCCACATACAAGGCGAAGATCTGAGATCACAAGATAATATAACTTGCAAAATGTGATACATATGTCCAAGGTACCATTTTTTCCGAAAACGCTTAATAGGCAGTAAGGTGGTTGAACTAAATGCACAAATGAATGGTGTGGTGAGCTGTAAAGACGAATTGTTGAGCTTGTCTGACAGCGTTTGGATACACAACAAGTAACTAAATGCGGTGGAAGTTGTTAACGCTTTTCCTAATCAGAAACGTTTAACTTATAACGTAAGTCCATGTTTACTTAATGCCGTCGTTGTTATTCAGTGGCCTATTGCAACTACTGAGTTCCTCTTTCGTAGGAGGAGTCTTCTATGTATCCTCGCCCAGTGAGCGTAAGGGGGCCAAAGGTCCGAAATAAAATGGTATCACCTCTCGGACCTTTTAGCTAATACAATGTTAGGTAAATTGTTGAAGCTAAAATATTACTGTAATAAGATCAAAATGTGGAGACATTGTGCTCGAACCTACGTACGAGCGCTACCAGCGCATTTGAACTGCGCGTGTTCTACTGGGTGGAACTCAAGACCATCCTGGTAGGTTTTCAGTCAACTTTCTTAAAGATCATTAGCTGCCCGCTTAAATTAGGTAAACACGTCACATGTTTAAGCAATGAGAGCCATTTTCCGATGTATGTCCGTGACATGTATCAACCTCTGATAGGCTCATTTATCAATAGGGCTAATCGAGCACAAAGCGATATCAGTCTTACCTTCGAACTTGAAGACAAAGATATGTACTAGTACTCTGCCTAAGGGTAAGCCGAAATAACCTGATCGATATGTTCACGTCGCTACTGTTGAAAATAAAGCATGGCCTACAACGGCCTGCTGCTTGGATAACAGGATTTTTCACGGTAAAGTTTATTGATCAGAGTTCAGAACTAATTACAGCCGTTATCCGGATACATCTAGAAGAGTCTATCAAAATACCGCCGTATACCTATAATAAAAGTTGCTCAAGCGAAATACGTGCAGAGGGTTACTTGTGGGAGGGAATAACAAGTGAACTATAGGCAGGAATACGAGAAAGTATTATTTTCCGAAAGATTTTCGGCACCAAATTACACGTCCATTATACTAGCTGATCTGTTTACCTAATAAGCATGATGAAGCAATTTTGGGCATCTATCCCTCAAATGACTAGATATTTTTCCGTCTGCTTATGTTCAACAAGACACGAGACGTGGCAAATAAAAACCCATCGAGGTGACCATCGACAGTGACGTGGGAAATTTCCAGTTTCAGTGTGACAAACATCACGAACATAGACAATGAAGAACCGATAAGGTTGTCGGATTCAGTGATGATGAACCAGCAAAGTATGCTAAAATTTTCCACCAGCGACACCAATAGCTGTGTCAAACAGATTACTCGGACTAGCCCATATGCCCCCAAAGAAACAAATTGTCACTTTATATCACATAACACAATCCCCTTATTTTCAGCTTTGAATTGACAAGGTTTTTCCAGTAAGGTGTAACTACGTCCCATGAAACTTGCACCCGAATACGGAGGTTCACGACTTTATCCAACCATTTAAATGTCATTAACTCGCATTGCATTTTTCGAAACAGTGAATATAATATTTCATTCTGCGACAACTTCTTGTTACGTCTCAATCGGTTGACCAAATGCATTGAATATAGACATTAATTTATTGTTTGCTTCCTACCATGAATAGTTAACTAACTGAGTGTGAATCTTCAGCACACTAGAATGTACCCTGGGTAAAAAAATAGAATCTTTGGCGAATGACATTCTAAAAATGATTTTGCCGCCTTACTCATTAAAAGCAACCTGATAAAAAAATGTGTATAAGTATATGATGTGATGTAAATACCCCATCTTACTGGCCTATGGCTTTGAGTCTATTCTTAACGGATTGATAGTAGAGACGGTGGACGATCATCCATCTGCTGTCAACTACTAGTACTGCTTGCGTTTTTTACCGACGAGCACTCAGTTTTCTTGAACCAGCTGCAGTAAATCTCATCCCTTAAGCTAACCAGCTGCAGTAAACCTCATCCCTTAAGCTAACCAGCTGCCAGGAAATCATTTTCTATCCTGAGTAATAAATGACAGGCTACCAAATCAATTTCGTAGGTAAATAAGAATATTTCGAGTCCAAGCATTACAACAGGTTTAAGATTTTGAGAAACTCCGCCCCGAACTGTGTAGATAATGTTGAGCCGGTGTAAAAACACAGGCCCATGTGTTAGTCACCCACAAGTGGATGACAAAAACTGACCGAGAAAAGTTGTGGATACCTCATCTGAACACGGATTATTTACCCAACCGCACTGACCAGCAGTGATCAAACACACTAGGTTGTGGCGCTTGGCCGTGAAAGTCGCGCGTCCGATTCCTCCTATCACCGGTCAACTTTCCCACTGAGCAGCCCTCTGTCGGCCGAGGCCCGCTTCCTAAAAAATGATGTAAACTGCTATCTCGTTATTAAATGAAGTGAAACATAAGAGGTAAAAGAGTGAGGGTAAATTCCAACGGAAATTTTATGGGACGGCCTAATCGAAATGGTCTGCCGGAAAGCCAGGTGAACGAATGGGATTCACACTGATGTCGCTTTTGATTCTCGTGGGTCCTTAGTAATTCGCTATACATTAAAAAGTGGGACGACTTGAAAGTGGAAGCGAAAGACCCAGACTAATTAGAACAACCAAATCAATACGAATTAGTTGAATTACAGGCGTGCGAAAATAGGTATTATATCATCAACGTAGACCGAAACAGTCGATTCGGTCAATCGTGAAGTTCTGCGTCACTGCTTCGTACTGAAGAGCTTGACATAGAAGTCCACTGGATCTTTCCAATCTCTGTGCCCAACCACAGAAGCTGAGTTCATGCTTATGGCGATGTTTCACCTCGAGTGGTGGTGTACGTCAGAGTTGCTCAAGTCCACCCTTCATTCAGGACATTGAAACTGAGATGATTATAGAGATAGACAGAGACAGACAGCCGTATCCTCGTGTAAGAATAGTGACATTGATATTTTCTCAGAAAGCAAACTGTCTGACTCAGAACGTGCGGCCGACATTGTGCATCTGAGTGATGACCCAATTAAACCTCAGGTTTCCCCCGATCATGCGAACGATGGTAGACGTATGTTTGTTATGCCTTTTTACTCTTAGAATGCTGATGCAGAACTGAATTGGCGGGAAGCCAAGTCTCGTTTTGGTGGGAGGCATATTTATTTGGGTAGCTGCATCTCATCAGGTGGCCATATATCGGATGAAGTGTCATCTCATGTGCTCACCAATTTGTTGCACGCACGGCGCCGTCGCGGTACCCGTTTATCAGACGTCGATTTCACATAGCAGAAATAGGACTGGTTCAAATATACTGCTGAAAACAAAGAGCTTGATGACAAAAGATGTATGAAAACTTTCGGCTTTTGAGTAGCATTATCTTCGTAGAAAATGATAAGATAATTACTTTAGTAACTAAGAGATTAAGCGTAAGGTACTGGATCCAAGGAGCCAACTTTAAGAACCACAGAATTTAACGAAATAAAAGTGGTTGGAAACTGCTTCGGACGTATTCACAAGATATCTACTTCGCTGCTTCACTCACCGAGTAAGCTGTGATTTGAAGGTGGGTCAAGGTGGTCAGTCAAAGACATGGCAAAAGATATGAAAACCCTAACCAGCGGACTAGTTTGTGTAGATCTAGTTAGATTCTTGGTTTGGATCCACGAGATCCCCAAGTAACAGTTTGAGACCAGACGATGTAAAAGAATGCCACAGTTGATGTTCTTTCAGAGCAGGCACTTCCATTTCCATGTGATTCCTCCAGTTATTACGTATTTCACAATTTCTCTTTCTCACGTGAGTAGACGGTACTGTGAGGTGGAAATCGAAATCACAAGATTCCGATAGAAAGTTACTGGTTGACACAACAAATTATCGATTTGCAACAGTTAAAGAGCGCCGGGTGTGTTGCAAAACCCAAAAAGGGAAGAAGAGATGTCTGCTCTGACTCCGTTTGATAGCTATAACGTTTTCCTATTCTAAAATATTAAGCTAAACTTGGTAACCACATGACCATTTGGTGTCGTTAACTGAGAAAGTTCAAGTGTGATGATGTACCAGTTGAAGCAAGTCTCACGGCGTTCGTAGTTGCTTTTAAGTTCCACACTAGTATTCGCAAATAATACTAAGATTTAGCTTGTAAATTGAGGCTCCAAACTTGGAGCTCGTAGGATACTTACTCTAAGGTTACACCTAACCTTGAGACAAGATTCTGTAGCCTAAAATACTGTCGCATATACTAAAGAATTGCACTAAAATCTCTAAACCAATGTTCTGTAACCTGCTGAAAAGGTATTACAGCAGGAACCATTGTGCCAATTCATAGCCAATCATAACTCAGGCTACACAGAGTCTAGTATTCACCAAGACCAAATTTAGAATTTGCCATGACTCGTCGAAAGGGATATATTTACAACGCAGGAAGCTTGGTTCGACATACCACCAGTCTTCATTCAAATCAGACCGTAAGTGTCCCCACATATTTTTCATATAGAACTTCATTCTTGATGCCAAAATTAGTAAACTAGTCGACACTCATCATCATCATCATCATCATCATCATCATCATCATCGTTCAGTGTTAAACAGCAAGGCAAGCCTCACTGACCAGTGCCGTTCCCCAGAGCGACACGTTTATATAAAAAGAGTGAACATCCAACGGGAACAGCGAGGGGAACAACACAGGCGGGAAAAGATAAGATGCTGCTGCAACCAACACACAGAACAAAGTCTAACTGTACAAACGCACGTGTTTTCAATCATTCTGATTCGATAGAAAATGACAATGCGATCGCCACTGTTCACGGTTCACTTCCATATCCTTCAGTGTCTCCAGCCAGCTAGTTGACGAGTCTTTCGGATCCCAACCACGAAGACTTTATTTTACCTAAGTTCGCTGTACATTTTCTCATCCCACGTTGCCACGTCATCTGTTGGCCTCCATATGGCTTCTTCAATTCCTTGGGATGAACCCGAAATAGGACACGATATGGTAGAAGAGTGTTCGCCATACGCAACACGTGACCCAACCAGCGTAGTCTACTAAGTTTCATACGCTGAAACAAGCTGTTCTCATACTCCACGTCTCGCAACCGTACAACCGAACTGAGCGCACTGCGGCACAGTACACACGACCTTTCAACTTCAGTGAAATATCAGGCCGACGCCACAAGTGCTTCAGTCCAGCGTAAGTCGTTCGAGCCTTAGATATACGCGTATTTATCTCTACTGCCGAGCTACCATCGTTGGACACTCAGCTACCAAGGTATGTGAAACGGTCCACAGTCGTTAGTTCCTCTCCATCAAGTATCAAGTTCGGCGCTGTTGTCGTCCAGTCCTGTAACAGTACTTTGCACTTTGAAGGTGCAAAGCACATGCTAAACCGAGCAACTGACTTCGAGCGTCCAGTTAGTGCGCGGACAGGAATTCGTCTGCATAATCTGGGTCACACAGCTTCCCTCCATTTCCCAGTTCGACTCTTACATTCTAAAGCCCTCGTAAAGCATTTTCCATCATCTCGTCCATGACGAAGTAGAACAAGAATGGAGAGATGGGACACCCTTGTCGAACGCCACTAGTCGTTTCAAATGAACGTGACAGTTCACCGTATACCCTAACGCGACCATAGGTATGCAAGTACAATGCTCGCAACAGGTTCACAAACTTAGTTGGCATACCATTCCGGTGGACAGCACTGAGTAGTGCTGGTCGATCCACGGAGTCGAAAGCACCTTTCAAGTCGAGGAAGACTACGATCGTAGGGCGCCGGTGCGTGTGGCGCGTTTCGAGTATCTGTCGAAGAAGGAATATTTGGTCGATGCAACCTCGACCTGGTCGAAATCCGGCCTGTTGTTCGCGAATATTACTCTCGCGAATCGATGTCAAACGGCGCAGCATTATCGAAGCTAAGACCTTAGTAACTATCGGAATTAAACTAATCCCACGATGATTGCTGCAGTCACTCTGTGTACCCTTCCTGAAGATGGGTATAATCAGTGACTCACACCACGATAGTGGGATACGCTCCTCGTTCCAAATATCACGAAGCAAGGAGGTAAGTGATTTCATCAGCACTTCTCCACCCAATTCGAAAAGAACCGGGGGAAGGTCGTCGGGACCGACTGCTTTTCCCCTCTTCAGAAGTCGAATATTCGACTGTACTTGTACTTCCATTGGGGGATCAAGTGACACCTCCCAAGGATTCAAAGCTCCAGACGTCGGACTAGAAACGATAGCGTATGACCAGCTAAACTGTTCCCTGAAGTGCTCTGTCTAATGTTCCAGTCTTTCCTGTCTACCATGGATGAGCTATCCAGTCCTATCGCACACGACTTCACTAACCGAAGTTCGCCGCCCACCGCTGTCGCGTATAAGCTTAAACAGTCTTTGACTGTAACCCCAAGTGGCTATTACTTCCATCTCTTCGGCTACCTTAACCCACCAGTTTTCGCGGTCATTCCTAAGGCTTATAGTCAACTGACGATGCAACGCTGCGAAATGGTCGACCTGAATCAGATTATCTGTCAAGTCTTCGCGTCATGTCGCAGTGCGACGCGAACTGTGTCGGGAATTCGTACTAGATAGGAATAATTTAGTCTGCACAGAACTGGAGAAGTCTTTTCCCGTCATCTGTTCGTTGAGCAGGCAAGGCGCCCCGCCCACCTAAACAAGATCCCAATGCACTAAGTTTCCAACTTGTGCATTAAAGTCACCTGCTACCACTACAATATCACAGCGATTGCTCTTCCAAACAAGGGTGACGAGGTTATCGTAAAACTCGTCTCTCTCCATGTCAGTGCTGCAGTCTGTTAGAGCGTATGCCGAGATAACAAATAAACTACGCTTAACACTACTATCCTTTCGGACGCCGACTGATCCCTGCAGTCTCATGGCACACAAGCGACTGTTGACTGGAATCCAATCTAAAAGGGCTGCTTCAGCCTTCACATTTAAGACTATTCCTACCCCGCGTTGACCCATAGCTTGAGCTGCTTCGTCTCCTGAAGTATGCAAGAAATATCTTGACGAGACTTTTGGCGCAGTTAGCTGAATTACTCTACTCGAATCCCAAATTCGTGTTTCACTCACAGCAGACATCAATCGAAAGTGAGTCCACTGTCAGAACCAAACACGCCTGTTGGCCAGCCTGCATGAGAGTGCACACATTGAAGGAACCCAGATGCAGAGGCTGACGAGGCTTGAGAAAATGTGAGCTAACAAACTGAAAACCACCTACTACACTACTTGACAATAAACCGTTGCGAGTATCGGGCGTGTTATCAATGGAGATACTATGGGTAGGCAGAAGGAGCAAACAAATTGGGTTGGAGACAGAAGAGACAGGTTGAATAAAAGAGAAGGAACTCTGAGCAGTAGCATACTTATCACTACCCACCCCACCTGCGCTCGATGCAATGGGCAGCGCGGTCCTGATTATCCTGCGCGACGACCGATGCAGTATGGAATTATTTGTAGGCGTGTAACTCATGGGGAATAATAGACGAGCACTGCTAGAAAGTCCAGCCGCTAAACAGAAGAACGATTAGGGCTCTCAACCAAAGCCTTTGTTTCTGACAAGAACCTGACCGCAAGGCAGCGGGGAATAGCTGAGTGGAAGCCCATCTACTTGGATCAATTAGTCTTCCACTCGTTCTTACGACTAGGCTGCTAACTCAGATCAACCCCAACTTGGAGGATCAGGAGACTACTTCGTCAGGCCTCTACCCATTGACCTTCCAGGCATGATTGGATCTTCGGCTCGAGATAAGCCATCCTGTATAGCTCGTTGGATCATGGAGGCACACAAGCCGTCACACCACGTCAAGGTGTGACAGTCGTCGACACTGAAGCCAAATTCATCAACAACATGTCACGTATTTGGCTACTTTCTTAGTTCTTCATAAACTGTTTCATTTTATGGGAGCAACTTCAGGAACGGCTTTTTGCAATGGCTCCCGTGAGTTACGGCGAGCACAAGTACTTACTATTCCTTACCTCATTCTATTCACAAAACAACAAGCCTTGTTGATCTTTTCGGTACCGCCGTCTTTACTCACTCATAAATATCAAAGTTCGTGTGCAAGCACGTTGGCAAATAGCACCGCTGACAAGAAAACGTGGCCGTGCCCACCGAAGAACGGTTTCCCTTTGGCTATTTTTCTATTTAGACGGCTCAAGTAAACGACCTGAATTTTCTTCTTGAAGCAGAAACCCACACTTCTGTCCATCAAGCTAGAATTTCTTATATACAAGTACATCTGTTCTGATCATTGACATTTATTCCAATTCCTGAACAGATCCGAAAATTTGAAGGTGTATCTTGTTATACGAAACATCAATTTAAATAAAAGCCGAATTTCCCATGAGCACAATAAAAACTGAAGCTATATAGCGCTACAAATTATTACTTGATTTTCATAGGTCATAGCAGGTCAGATTTCCGATATTTATCAGATATCAGGGTCCTAAAGCACAAATAAATGTGCATCCTTTGTTTGAGTCTTCCATTCTGCAGGTATTTACACCTTCTAAAGCAGCGCACGTAGCACACCCTTGAAGGCAGAAGATAGACTGCAGCGTACATTCCAAAAGGAAAAATTTTCATTCCTGTAAACACCACCAGCAAACAATCAGGCGAAACATCCTCAAAGTTACTCGCATCCCTAACGTTGATACTAGCAGCTGGAACCACATCAGTTTCACCCTAACAGTGAACGACGTGACTTAGAACTGGGTGACATGAACAGATTTGGTTACTTGGTTCGTTGTATCTCACCTGTTGTTCGTAAATCGGAAGAAGTGCATTCGCGTATAAAAGCCAATTGGCATTTGTATAATCTGAGGCATCTGTGGTTTCGGCGTGAAATCTGGTTGTCGATCAAGTGGTCAAGCGTACGCAGCACCAGCAAAATTGGCAGTTCTATGGCTCGGAAACACGGCCGTTGGGAGCAGAAGATATGTGACGACTTTCGGTGTTTTAACACCGTTGTTCTCCTGGTACTGGTAGTGTGATGGGAGAATTTTGTGAGTAACTCAGAGGTTAGGCGTAAGGTACTGGATCATAGGGTTCAGTTTTTAGAACAAGCACTGAAACCGGATAGGTAATAATGGTTGGGGCATGCTTTGTGTATGCCCACAGAATACCTGCCTTGTTATATGCTGCTGTTTGAGGCAAATAGTGGTTAGAGGATGGTTCGAAGTGGCCAGTCGATAACACAGTAAGTTTGCATGAAAGCTTTGGCCAGTGCACTGGCTCGTGTAGGTACAGTCAGACCACCGAGTTGAGGTGCACGAGGTCCCCTGTGATATGGTCGCAGTCAGTGACTTTCTTGCATTCGAAACCTTTCTTACTCTGCAAGGTTTGTCAGCTCACTACTTTGCATCCGAACCTCCACTACTCCCGTTTTTTCCGTTCCAAAAGATGATGCTGTAAAACACGCCCGTGGAAGGCTAATGGCTATCCAAAATGCAAAACTGAGAACTGAATTTGATTTAAGGCATCTTGGGACTACTCCGAAAGCTTCAAGTGCTTCTTGGTGACAATGTTCTGGATTCGAGTAGTTGTGTTCCGTTCTTCACACTCTGGGTGAGCCCTTTCTGAACGATAACTAAGTAAATAACTGCAGCCAAATATAAATTTTTCATAGAGTACTTGTCAAACGTGGTCAAAGTTGAATGATATAGTAAAATGACTGCTGACATACAGAGGCTTACTCAATTTGTTCGTCAACAAGTTGCGACTAGCTAAAATGATTTCAGAGTAAGCCATGATGTTAGTTTATTTGTTCTGATTCAATTCATTACTTTTCGCTCAAACTGCATTTTCTCGACCTACACCCATTGTACCATGTACCTTTGGCGCGTAGACTGAAATCCAGCGAATGTGACATAGATACTCATACATGTACTGACTGAGTAGGTCGCGTTTTCCTTGAACTTAGTGTTCGTTACGGTTTCAAACTGTTGTCATCACCTGCTTAAGTTTTAGCAGATGCGATCATCTGATTAACTGATTACTGTGATTCGCTTACAGTAAAGTGGTGTTTAGATTTATTTGTTCCAAATTTTTGTTTCACAAAACTAAAAATTTCATCGATAATATTGTCCTGACAAGAGGTGCACCACATCAGACAACTTTATTTTCCTTTCACGCATGCGCTTGCTAATGAGGATGAAATGACTAAAGATCATACAGCATCTTACTCGCCCACATGCTGCGTCGAATGACACCGATTCGCGAGAGTAACATCCAGAAACAGCAGGCCAGATTTCGTTGCATCGACCAGATATTCACTCTCCGCCAAATACTCAAAACGCCGCCCTACGACCGTAGTCTTTCAGGACTTGAAAGAAGCGTTCGACTCAGTGGATCAGACAGCACTATTTAGTACTCTCCACCAGAAGGGCATGCCACCGAAGATCGTAAAGCTAATGCGAGCATTGTACCCGCATACCTATGGTCGCCTGAGGGTATACGGTGAACTGTCAAGTTCATTTGAAACGACTAGTGGCGTTCGACAAGGGTGTCCCATCTCTCCATTCTTGTTCTACTTCGTCATGGACGAGATAAATGGAAAATGCTTTACGAGGGGCTTTAGAATGTAAAGAGTCGAACTGGGAACATGGAGGGAAGCTGGTGTGACCCAGAGTGGATGCAAGACGAATTTCCCCTGTCCGCGGCACTAAACTGGGACGCGTCGAAGGTTTCATAGTGCTCGGTGTTTAAGCATTGTGCTTTGCCGACCCTTTCACGAGTGTTGAAGCCACACGCTGCGAGGATTTATTCTGAACTATACACATGGTGTACTCATTACTTAGTGCTGGTAAGGACTGGACGACAACAGCCGAAGCCGAACTTGATACTGGATGGAGAGGAACTAACGGACTGTGGACCGTCACATACGCTTGGTAGCTGAGTGTCCAACGATGGTAAGCTCGGCAGTAGAGATTAAATACGCGTATATCTAAGGCTGGCGTCCAACGACTTACGCGTGGACGAAGGGCACTTTGTGGCGTCGGCCTGATTTTCACTGAAGTTGAAAGGTCGTGTCGTTGCTTAGCTGTTGCCGCAGGCGCTTCAGTTCGCTGTGTTGCGCGGGTTTGCGGAGGGACGTGGAGTAATGCGTGCGGGAAATGTTCGTCGGTTAGAGGTTTTCGGGACCCAGGATTGTCTACGGGTAGTATGGCTAGGATTGGAATGGAGTGACCGGGTGAGTAATGTGAAGACCAGGGAATCTAAATAATAGTGCCGGTCTCAGGAAAAACCTTATTTTCAGGCGTATGGAAAACTTAGTAGGGACTACGCTGGGGTGGGTCACGTGTTGCGTATGGGCGGAACAACTCTTCTACCATATTCGGTTGTCCTATTTCGGGTCCGATTTTTCCCAAGGAATTGAAAAGAAGAGCCATGTGGAGGCCAACAAGATGGACGTGGCAACGTTGGGATGAGAACAATTGTACAGCGAAAAACTTAGGTTTTAAAATAAAGTCTTCGTTGGTTGGATCCGAAAGAGCTCGTATAAAAACTAGGCTGGCTGGGAGACACTTGAGGATATGGAAGTGAAACCGTGAACAAGTGGCCGGCATCGCCATGTCAATTTGCTTATCGAATCAGGAATGGATTGAAAACACGTGCGGTTTGTGTACAGTTAGAGACTTTTGTTCTGGTTGTTGGTTGCAGCAGCATCTTATCGTTTCGCGTTGCGTGTGGCTGTAGGTCCACTTCCTCTTTCGGTTTGCCAAAATGGCTTTCAAAACCTTTGGCATCCATCCCACTCTGCGATTTGTTCGAATACTTGATTTCCGATTTGTTATCGTTTGATTTCCTGCTGTTATATCCCGCCATGTGTCCGCCCGTATTTGGTTTTGGGACTGAATGCTTAAATTCTCGGGCACCTCACGGGTAGTTCGCTTTCTCGTGTTTCCATATCCGCACAATTTCGGTGCCGTTAAGTGCACAGTAAGTTCTTGCACCTGGTTTTGACCTCGTGTTTTCTATATCCTGGGAGGTTTTGTCGACTTTTGTTTTCAGTGTCTGAATGAGGACATGTCTGGGGGTTCAATACCAACGTTTTCTGTAATTTCACACTCCGAGCTGATGAAAGGGCATAGGGAGCTAAATCTAAAAATAGGTGACGGGACTGATCGGTCAGTGAGAGTGGGACTATTTTCCGTAAATCGCTTCTCCTCTAAGTTGGCTTGCTCACACTTTGGGCGTTGTAGGGAATGGACTGTGCGTTCGTTTCACCGGACAATAGATCTATACAGTCTCGCTCGTTCCACCACTGAATTTTCGCCATGGATTTTCTCAAACCGCCCAGCGTTCATGATATGGTTCGCTTCCGCGTCTATTGGCTTATTGGTGCTACCTTGAAACCACTATCTACACAAAACATTTTTCAAATTTAACTGTTGCCTCGAATCTCCTCTGTTCCTTGAAATGAGGTGATTTCGTCAACTTTCAGCCTCAGATTCCTACAGGAAACGTGTCCGAGGGTCGCGTACCCAAAGTCTCTCACAGTACAGTCGTTGGTATTTAGTCCAAAATAAGGCAGTCGTAGGCAGATAATCAGATATCACTTGATAGAACAAACGTTATTCTTAGATGAACACACTGGTCATTTTCCTGCCCTGGATTACCGCCTTGGTGCTATGCGGGACAAAATGCTGAGTCAAAGGGTCTGATTACGGTGACTACAGATAGCTCTTATGAAGCGACCAGCGAAGAAGCTTCATTGGTGCATATACCTGAAACGGCCGTCATTTGGATAATCTTTTGTTCCATTGGTCTAGGGCTACAACAACATTTATGTGTAGGTGAGTAATTTTTCCGGATTTATTTCTAAATGTTTCGCGTGCAACGAGAATGAAGAGACAAATATAAATGGTACAAATCGGAAAGCAAATTAGGAAGAACGGCGAAAAATGAATTTAAGTATGTCACGCAGCTTTCACGCCAATGACCTTGATGGTAACTTGTATCTCTCAGCGTCCTCAGCCAATAGTCTAACGGGAAGACGAGAAGAATGAACGAAAGTGAGCTTCTTCATACGTTAGGCTATAGACTGATCGCCTCCGCACTTCTTTCGACCGTGTGTAGCACTTTCCGAACTGCTGAATATTATGGTCTATTTTTGCGAAAGGCTTGCGAAGAATTTAAGGCGCGACACCCAAATCGACCGTAGCCATCTTCCACATGTCACAACGAGACTACCCCTTGACGCGGTGTGATGGCTTGCGTGCCCCCATGATCCAACGAGCTATACAGGATGGCTTATCTCGAGCCGAAGATCCAATCATGCCTGGAAGGTCAATGGGTAGAGGCCTGACGAAGTAGTCTCCTGATCCTCCAAGTTGGGGTTGATCTGAGTTAGCAGCCTAGTCGTAAGAACGAGTGGAAGACTAATTGATCCAAGTAGATGGGCTTCCACTCAGCTATTCCCCGCTGCCTTGCGGTCAGGTTCTTGTCAGAAACAAAGGCTTTGGTTGAGAGCCCTAATCGTTCTTCTGTTTAGCGGCTGGACTTTCTAGCAGTGCTCGTCTATTATTCCCCATGAGTTACACGCCTACAAATAATTCCATACTGCATCGGTCGTCGCGCAGGATAATCAGGACCGCGCTGCCCATTGCATCGAGCGCAGGTGGGGTGGGTAGTGATAAGTATGCTACTGCTCAGAGTTCCTTCTCTTTTATTCAACCTGTCTCTTCTGTCTCCAACCCAATTTGTTTGCTCCTTCTGCCTACCCATAGTATCTCCATTGATAACACGCCCGATACTCGCAACGGTTTACTGTCAAGTAGTGTAGTAGGTGGTTTTCAGTTTGTTAGCTCACATTTCCTCAAGCCTCGTCAGCCTCTGCATCTGGGTTCCTTCAATGTGTGCACTCTCATGCAGGCTGGCCAACAGGCGTGTTTGGTTCTGACAGTGGACTCACTTTCGATTGATGTCTGCTGTGAGTGAAACACGAATTTGGGATTCGAGTAGAGTAATTCAGCTAACTGCGCCAAAAGTCTCGTCAAGATATTTCTTGCATACTTCAGGAGACGAAGCAGCTCAAGCTATGGGTCAACGCGGGGTAGGAATAGTCTTAAATGTGAAGGCTGAAGCAGCCCTTTTAGATTGGATTCCAGTCAACAGTCGCTTGTGTGCCATGAGACTGCAGGGATCAGTCGGCGTCCGAAAGGGTAGTAGTGTTAAGCGTAGTTTATTTGTTATCTCGGCATACGCTCTAACAGACTGCAGCACTGACATGGAGAGAGACGAGTTTTACGATAACCTCGTCACCCTTGTTTGGAAGAGCAATCGCTGTGATATTGTAGTGGTAGCAGGTGACTTTAATGCACAAGTTGGAAACTTAGTGCATCGGGATCTTGTTTAGGTGGGCGGTGCGCCTTGCCTGCACAGCGAACAGACAACAGAGAAAGACTTCTCCAATTCTGTGCAGAAAATAACTTATTCGTCTCCAGTACGACTTTCCGACACAGTTCGCATCGCACACCTACATGGCGTTCTAACTCGACGGGTACTCTGATTCAGGTCGACCATATCGCAGTAAGCTACCGTTGGCGCGGTTCTGTCCAGAACTGTAGATCATACTGGACCACGTACGTCGAATCGGACCATGCGTTAGTTTTAATGCGATTTTTGCTGCAGCTGAATGGCCATCGGCACAGGCCACAAACCCGATTGGCTGTCGAACGTTTGTCTGATTCGGCTGTTCGCAACAGCTACGAATAGAATCTATCCGAGAGACTAAGAACTGCGATGAGCAGCAATGTAGACGATCAGTGAGACAACATCGAGCAGACGGCGCATTTGGCAAAAGATTTCGCCTGTGGTCCTAGATCTTGCGTTTATCAAGCACAATATAACTCGCGAGGGTCCCTGGGTTTAATGGAGCAAACAAACCAGCTTCTCATTGCTAAGAAGTGAATAATATACGCCGACAGTTGCATCGTCAGTTGACTATAAGCCTTAGGAATGACCGCGAAAACTGGTGGGTTAAGGTAGCCGAAGAGATGGAAGTAATGGCCACTTGGGGTTACAGTCAAAGACTGTTTAAGCTTATACGCGACAGCGGTGGGCGGCGAACTTCGGTTAGTGAAGTCGTGTGCGATAGGACTGGATAGCTCATCCATGGTAGACAGGAAAGACTGGAACATTAGACAGAGCACTTCAGGGAACAGTTTAGCTGGTCATGCGCTATCGTTTCTAGTCCGACGTCTGGAGCTTTGAATCCTTGGGAGGTGTCACTTGATCCCCCAATGGAAGTACAAGTACAGTCGAATATTCGACTTCTGAAGAGGGGAAAAGCAGTCGGTCCCGACGACCTTCCCCCGGTTCTTTTCGAATTGGGTGGAGAAGTGTTGATGAAATCACTTACCTCCTTGCTTCGTGATATTTGGAACGAGGAGCGTATCCCACTATCGTGGTGTGAGTCACTGATTATACCCATCTTCAGGAAGGGTACACAGAGTGACTGCAGCAATCATCGTGGGATTAGTTTAATTCCGATAGTTACTAAGGTCTTAGCTTCGATAATGCTGCGCCGTTTGACATCGATTCGCGAGAGTAATATTCGCGAACAACAGGCCGGATTTCGACCAGGTCGAGGTTGCATCGACCAAATATTCCTTCTTCGACAGATACTCGAAACGCGCCACACGCACCGGCGCCCTACGATCGTAGTCTTCCTCGACTTGAAAGGTGCTTTCGACTCCGTGGATCGACC